>CP137678.1:27249314-27621379 GCA_037976565.1 Mesocentrotus franciscanus
AATAAAAAAATTTGTTAACTTTACTCATCTACCATAAGACATTCATAGAACTTGAATGAAAACGTTGAAATAACACGACAATTAAAAAAACACAATTATAATTGCGTTCTGAATTATCCTTGTATATATCTTATTTATACAACAAATCGATTGTCCGTATTGTATCTATACACAACAATTGTACATTCAGTCATGGATAGTGCAATAATGAAATTAAATTCAGCTAAATTCCGTAGAAGAAAAAAGTCTGTACGTCTCTTCCTTTTTAAATACCATGGCTTTCCCAAAATATAAAAAAAGGGGAAGGGGAGGGGAGGGGGGTGAGACAGTGCAGTTATTGAATGCCCTGTTCACATTTAAAAATTAAGTCATGTATTAAAAGATGTATTAAAAGAACGTAAACCCTACATATTTCCTAAAATACTTAATAATTTTGTTTAAAAACCCAAATATGCACGATTGTAAACAATTACACATGTAACATTTGTTCCCGATGCTGTAAAATCGTAAAAATGGTACAAAAAAGTGTTTTTAAATGTAAGATTGTATTAAGTTAAATCAGATTAAATGTTAAGATCTTTAGTAGAGAACTTCTTCGTTTTGGAGAACAGAAGAAGGCTGTTCCGCATTCGAATCGTCCACAGGATTCTATTAAAGAAAGAGAATGTGAAAATTAGAGTTAGTTTCACAAGTAACATATGGGTGGAAAGTATTAAATCTTGTTAAACATCAAGAAAACCACTAAGAGTCTGACTAGGTTACACCGTTATGTTAGTTAATTGGATTAAGACATGAGTATAACGAAGAGATACATTCTCTCAAAAGTTAATTAAGGGACTTGATTTGTGTTCTGCTGGTAATAATAATTACTACATATTTGAGAATGATTCACACATTAATAAAGCACAACTTCATGGATTTCCCACTCCAGATCTTAGGAAAAGTCTCCAGAAGTTAGTCAAGGTTTGTAAAAAAAATAGGGCATATTCACAATATACTCCCTTTAAGAATAAAAGCACACATTTTGATTAATAAGTTTTACCATGTTTATCGACCCTTATACTCATAATCAGTTTACCTGTTAATCTTTTTCGTTTGCTTTGCAAATTTTATTGTTACTTAAAAGATGAAGACATTAGTGTATGAATGAAAACAAGATAAGGGGATTTTAACGTCCAATATGTTCTTGATGAAAGAGATAACGACGAAAAAATGGTATAATATTGATATAGAGAGAATGACAATAGTAATAATGATGATGAAAAGGATTATTGTGATTGGGGGAAGAGCTGATTGTACTGATGACGGTGATGATGGTGATGATGATGATGATGATGAGGATGATGATGGTCGTGATTATGGTGGTCTTGATGATGGGGATTATGAGCATAATGCTTACAGAGAGAAAGAGAGATGAAAACTGGACCGATGTTTGGAATGTAGTTACTCCAAATCATATAGAAAGAGACGAGAGCAAAAGGTAAAAAAGACGGGGTGGGTGGGAGAAAAATAGATATAGATTTAAAGGAAAAGACCGTTAAGAAAATTGAAAGAATAGGAGAAAGATAAAGAAGATAACTACAATGTAGATGGACAGAGAGAGAGAGAGAGAGAGAGAAGAGAGAGAGAGGAAAAGAGAGAGAGAGAGAGAGAGAGAGATGGAGAGATACAGAGAGAAGAGCGAAAGAGAGAGAGAGAAAAGAAAGATACAGAGGCGGAAAGAGGGAAAAAGGTTGAAAGAGATCGGGAATGTAAGGATCATCTACGAATGGACCATTTTCGTAATGTCATCATTATGAATGACATTACGTGAAGTTAAGTAGGACAAGCTCCTATATAATGTTGTCATACCTAGCAACAATTAATGCATGCAATTCGCATTCTGACTATTGAAATACAATCATTCGTAACAGGTGAATGATATATTTTGTAACGAGGCAATTTAACAAGATTTGTGCATTGAATTTTATTACAGTACAAAATAGCCTATTCCAATCGATTTCATAGATGGTGAATTTAGCAGCAGAAGTAGCTCACCATTGTTGGTGAGCCTCATAAGCCTAATGAAAAGACTATTGTTCTTAAAGTGACTCGGTAACATTGTTGAAGGTTGATGAAAAAACTGCGTAATTTTTGTATGAAATGTTACTTATTATATTCCTTCTACTGTACTAACCCTCTAGCATGCAAAAATTCTGAAAAATTCTCAAATCACAAAGATATTTATGGTTTTCTTTGAAGGCGTCACTGGTCAAGACCTTCTAACAGTAAATTCTCCCAACCATTTTTGAATTTTCCCAACCGTTTTTTCCATGAAAATAAGACGTAAGACAGGATTTTAAAAATCTTTCAACACTTAAATGTCTGGAATGATATATAGAACCAATTCATAGGTTTGTAATACGATTTACATTCACCTAAAATGTAATTAAATTGTAATTATATAGTTGGGAGAATTAAGGAATCGATCAGATCAGTTTTCCCAATTTTTATCGTTAATAATGGTCTGTTTTCACTCAAACTTTCAGATTATCTTTAATTTTAGATCTAGCATTGAAGTCACTACCTTAGCACCATTTTCTCTCATCTGAACAATGTTACCAAGTCCCTTTAATGTCATTTATGCGAAGAAGTTGATATGGCAGATATGACTATGACAGGCATTTGGTGTCATAAAAGATCGATCCTTTAAAAGTTCGATGACAATTTTTTTCATCGTGTTGACCAATCACATCACTAGAATCCCCGCGGCCAGTTGACCAAATTACTAGTTTATTCCCTACCGGCACACTTCAAACTATCATTCTCTCTAAAAAGCACCGATAGATGGTTCGCTTGTCTAAATTTATACAATGCCCACACCGACTCCCGTCCTCTGATTTGTCAACAAAAAACTTGATGAAAGAGATCGATGATTTAATACCATCTAACTTTTGCAACCGAATCTTTATAGCACCATACGCCTGCCATAGAGCACTATTCGGATTACCATGGTGATGAAGATGGTTATGATGGAAGAGGTGGTGGTGGTGGAGGTGGTGGAGGTGGAGGAGGAGCAGAAGCACCGATTGTAGGACCACCAGATGATGCGTTCCCCGGGGTTATAGAGGATGGGGGCTGGAACCAGAATCGGCGTTTACGAAATGAGGTTGACATGACCAAATTTGATGCAAAAAAGTGAATTACGATGAACGGAAAAAATATAAAATGATGAATGTGTAATCAATAGATGATAATTTAATGAGATTAGGATGGAACGATGAAAGACAGATCAATGGCAATACTTAGCACTTCTTGCGAATTGGTGAAATTTGATTTCAAATTGTCTTGAAAAGCAATTGAACCCAGAAATCAATCACCTCGTGAATATGGATTTTGTATTAAACTACTTTTGCCAAACGGTTGCTAGATGTTCGCTAACAACATCATCAACGCATTAACCTTATATAATTACGAGATGGCAATCATCTGTTGTCAACAACTATACTTCTACCTTTTTAATGGATTTATAAACTATTCAACCAACATTAACTTTTGTTCATTGCTGTGTCAAATGGCTTGAATAAGATTGTCATTATTCTAGAAAGAATTGAATGGACTGTCGAAACGTGTTAACACAAACACGATAGCAACTACTTTCGACATATCAACCTAATGCAATTTTAATAGCCTTGTGCGTCATCTATTGAAAAGTGCGAACACGACACTGTCGTATTACGTTATCCGATCGTGATTTTTATGGGACATACAATAGATTATTGAAATTGCCATTGCGTTGTTTATCCGAAAATAGTTGCGATCGTGTCCACAGTGCAATCGTCATAACAAAAGTAACTAAATATTAAAGTATTAATGATTTTTTTTGGTGATATACAAATCATTGGTGTGGTGTAAACCAAAAGAACCAAAAGAATAACAATTACTAAATGGAAAGTCTGTCCTGGAGGGAAAATGATGTAATAAATAAATGTCTTACAGAAAAATATGATATAAAAAAGTAAGCAAACAGGCGAGTAAAACGTTTAGAACTAGTGTGGTGAGAAGATGAACATGTAATGATTATAAGAAAAGAAAAAAAGTATCCACATCAACCCGTAAAAGAAGGAGGGAGAGAGAGAGAGAGAGAGAATTGGAAGAAAAAGAGACTGAAAGAGAGTGTGAGAAATAGAAAGATATATATATATATATATATATAGAGAGAGAGAGAGAGAGAGAGTACATGCAAAAGAGAGAACATTTTATTTAACAGAGACTTAGTTGAAGTAAACGAAATAAAATAAAACCCACCGAGTCTGCAACTCGCAAACCAGATGTTAATGCCGTTGTCACACCAGGTAACTTTGCAGTTAAAACTTTGTCAGTCAACAAAGGTTTTCCCTTCACCACGGGAGGGGATTTGATAGAGAGTGCAAGTGATACCCCTTTGGAACCCAGCTGGGGTACAGGTGGGGGTGGTGGAGGTGCAGGTATGGTTGATGAGAGTAGTGATGATGGGTTTGGGTCTGTAAGGGAGGAGGGACCTTGGGGTAACTTTTGGGGAACTACATCTGTGGGAGAAATTCCGTTTGTCAATGAATTTGGAACCTGAGCCTGCGCTGTTGGTATGGATTTCTTTGCTTTTCCAAACTTTGAGGTAAGGCCTTTCGGAATCGCAATTGACTTTGGCACCGGTACTGAGGATAGTCCCACTGGTAGTTCATCAGATATAGTTTCGGATATACCACCGGATACAGCTGCTTTTGCAGATTTAGAAAGAATAGACCCCACTGGTCCTGAAACGGTTTCCTGGAGTTCTTCGGGAAGGCCCATCTCGGACATCAAAGCACCACCAACCGTTTTGGCAGCGATCGGGCCTAATTTCTTTGCTATTTTCCCAAATTTCGATTTGAGACCTTTTGGGATTTCGACTGAATCTTGCGCCGGTATTGAGGATAGTTCATCAGGCAATTCATCTGACATGGCTTCGGACATACCCCCGGATACAGCTGCTTTTGCAGATTTAGCAATCATGGACCCCACTGGTCCTGTAACGGTTTCTTGGAGTTCTTCGGGGAGGCCCATCTCGGACATGACAGCCCCACCGATATTTTTAGCAACCAGCGGACCCAATTTCTTGCCTGTCTTTTTCAGGAAGCTTGCAGCATTTTTCTTTTCAGATTTTTGTGGCACCGGCAGGTTTCCCTTTGGCTCTTCCAAGAGAGCTTGATCGGTTAAATCTTCGACAACGTTTGGCACGATCTCTAATAATGAATCTGGAATGGCATCTTGTAAATCCTCTGGTAATTCTGAGAGAATAGCGCCTTGAACCTGCTCTGCAAGAATCGGGGCAAGCTTTTTGGCTGCCTTTTTCAGAAAGCCCACTGCAGCCTTTTTACGCGATTTGGAGACAGAAGCCTGTACGGTTGGAAAACCTTTGGAAAGGTCTTCTGTGGCTACTGCCTGCACCGAAACAGAGGTAATATCCCCCCTATGTCTGTATTACCCGGAGACACATCTGAAGGATCTACATTTTTGCCCCATTAATGAGATAAGAACCTCGCAGTGCATTTGCTTTCTTAAGTAAAGATTTCGAAGGTATATCTCCAGAAGGCACCGGAATGTCTTCAGATAAATCCGTAGATATTTCCTGAGGTAGTTTTGGTTTTGACAGAGATGGAATCAATTTCTTCAAAGATTTTGAAAATTTGGAACCCTTCAAACCTATGGGTATTGACGCAACGGCTACAGATGGTAAGTCTACCTCGGGAGGGTCTAGCGCGGAATGGGAGAAAGACGGTAACTGGCCGCTCAGGTTAGTCACGTCAGACGCACCGGGACCTACAGGCATTCGTTGGCCGAGGGACTGCGTCAATTCAGTAAGAAAAGGATCATTTGGAACTTCAGTTTCAAGTGTGTTATGGGAAGCCCTTAACTCCCAATTAGAGTCGATTGCCAACACTTTTGGTGCATCAGGCGTTGCAGCGATTGCGGATTTTATCAGGGATTGCCTAGTACCTTCGGGTTCATTGATTGATGGAGGGATGCGATTCGTCATGGAAGATTGAGAAGGGGTGTGGTGTGGGATAGGAGGTGGAGGAGGAGGAACTGGAATGAGGGATGGTACTGGGGGAGGCGGTTGGAGCACACGGTATGCATTCTGTTAGGAGTGGAATAAAATGACAAGTGCGAAATGACAACCATGCAAGGTGAAAGTAAAAACATACCAAACAAACCAAAACATAACATGCAATAAAGTGTTTATGAGTGACATCAACCATGCATTATGCCCGCAATAAAATGATACAAAAATAAATTGCTCATGCAATAGAAGTACATAAAGAATATAAATGTATCCATTAGAGTTGAATGCAAGAAACCACAAACAATAACAAACATGATTGCATCCATAAAAGTTATTTAATTGGATCATTCTTTGGTAAAGATAATTAAACCATATTCACGCCTCTATCGACATTATTGTAAAATTAGTGCCCATATGTTATGAAGTTATTAGTGATGCTCTTTTAAAAAAAGCTTTATTTCTTGCAGAACAGAGCTAAGGAAGAAGAGCAGTCAGTATTAAGTTTGCAATGTGAATTCACATCCTTATCCGTGCATCCAGATTGTTAAATTCCGTAATTTCTATTTTCTGAAGAATGTCATTGCTTGAAAAATGTGTACATTTAGGCATTGCTTTTAGCATTGAACATAGCAGTATCAAAACATATATATTAATAGCTGTTACGCGTTCATGTGTCTCAAATTTGAACTTAGTATTATTTAAGGAGTTACAGGGGGTAAGAAACACTCGGAATATGAAACTTCAAGACAGTTACGAGTTTATCACAGCACGCACAAAACTGCATTGCCAATTTACCGAGTTACACGATGATACTGATTCCTGGTCGTATTCTAACCGAATAGATGTGGTTGGAAATTGGAATTCTGGCGATATTGGGGGCGAATACTACGTAGAAATGTGTAACGATAAGAAAGATGTCTGTTAGCTTTAGTCTCGAATGGAATTGGAATTGGAACTATAAAAAATTATTGAAAGTGATCTGATGAAATCTGTCAACCTATGTTCTTTTACAGGACTTGAATGTCATAGCCATCGTGTATACAGTGTATGTTCTACATTAAATATTTAATTGTTTTGCAAATCACAACATTTATATTTATGAAATAATGTAAAATATCAAAGTAAAAAGTAACACATGAAGTGTCTTTTTCATTGTTATTTGACCCAAGCACTACTCCTGCTGTCAAATTGATGTAATCGTTTAGGTATACTGAAACCTTTGATGATGTTTTCGATTTATTGGACAAAACACCTTGGACTTGCCCTCTATCTGTTCTCACTTATTTTCCCTGTTTAATGACTAACAACCAAGCCAAACCTCCTCAACAAGGTCGTCTTCCCAGTATACTATATGTCAAAATTCCACAGATTGAGCTATACTTCTATGCCATTAGCCGTAGATCAATTCTGAGACGGTGCATCGAAAACGTGGACTGGAAATATATTGCAACCGACGTTTATCTTAATTTTTAATTCCAAATCACTGCAAATTCATTCTATTTACCCCTTCATACTGCCTCCGCACTGGAGTAGGTAGAGGTGGAAATGTTGGCGACTGAGGCATAAACTGCTACCATTCAAAGTGTGTATGCATGGAAGGAAATAACCGAAGCAACCATATCAATATGAAAATGGATGAGTTATCATTGACAATTAGTAGGATATGTAACTACATAGCTCAATCACAGTAAATAATATTGAAAATAATGAATAATATCTTCAGTGGAATGCAATAGCTTGTTAGTGCTTGATTTTCTTTTTCACTATATTTGAAAAATATTTTAAATAGTATACAGTTCCCTACACTATTGCTTCTTGTAATAATGGCTACAATCAATAGTGTTAAATATCCACGAATTTAGAGCTAGTGATAAATACTCATTCGTATATGCAGCGGTAAACCGCAGAGTGTGTTTTTAATAACGTTTACAAGTAAGTAAATGGCAACTGCATGCAAAAAAGGTCCTAGCGTACTCACTGAGCCCTGTGTTATATGATTCAGAAATGTGAAGGTATTGCACCTACGTCATCATAAAAAGCAGCGGCTTACCGCGTCATATTTGAACGAGGCTTTACTGAAGTATCGCTCTATGCTAAGAAATGAATGTTAAGCGATAAATAGTGGATAGTATAATGAACCCAACCAAAAATATTTTGTATAGTGTTAACAGAGGACAGCGTTACGATATGATAATGCTTGATATTGTTAATAGATGATAACTGTTATATAGGTTTTAGAAGGGTAAAATGTTATGAAAGTAAAGCAAAAGTTACCGCTGCATCGTCAAACTCTGGTGGAGGCGGCGGCGGAGGACTTGATGGCGGCGGCGGAATCTGCTTGCAAGAAAAAGAAGGCGAAGCATTTTTAGAGCTGATAGAAAGAAAGAGTTTCAATGACGGAAGTTGATGAACAAATGTTGGCTACTGCAAATCAGGTATACCATCATCTTGTCGGGTTGTTGAAAGTATAACTATTTTCGCTAAATTTCCACGTATTTCGTTCGACAACCATTGAGCTTTTCTTCATTAAATGAATTGCTACTTACGAGTAGTATGTGGCATGCTAAACATGTTCAGCTGGTCGTCAAATGCACAATATTAGGTAGAATTCTATAAAATTGTGATATTGTTGATCTCACAAAACAGATCATGAAGTGTGTACATCCATTAATCATAGTTAAATATTCCTTTGTCTTAAAGGTCACTTAAAGTCGGGTAATTTGCATTTTTGTTAATGGCCTGTTGTTTTCTCTGTCGAATCCTGAAGAAAACAAGTTTGACAATTTATCATATTGGTATCTATTGTATGGAGATACTCAATATTTTGTAATCTTTATTTTCCACTCTGCCGCATTGTACATGGTATATGAGAATATTCTATAATGAAATAATGACGCGATGAAAGAATGCCATGAGCACTAAACTAAAGAACATTAGGTCAAGTATTTATAAATTGACTTAACCCCTTGTTTTGGTGATTTGTTTTGAATGCTTCGCAGCACAAGATATCATCTATTGTTTGAAACAGGACACACAATGCTAGTTCAACAGCTGGAAACAAGTATAGATGTTATGATTTGTCATTTTCAGGTTTTCAAATTTCATTCGAGATTCGCTTGATTGAAAAAAGGTGACTTTACAAGTGATCCTGATTGTGTAAGAAGTTACATCACACTCACAGAGAAAGAAGCTAGTTAAACATCTTCATTGAAACCCTTGAAGGGAAAACAAATTACTGGGTAATAATTTCAACGGTGTCAGTCAAAATGGTGACTACCGGGGAGGGGAGAGATTTCAGGCGTCGCTAGATCGGATACCGATTTGTTCAAATATTTACTGTCTGCAAACTGACTTTTTCAGAGGTTAATCAGCAAAGGGAGAAATTATCAAACGTTTTCTTTCTCTAGTTTTGCTTGTTTGTTGATTTCCCGACATGTTTATCTGCAAATCTTCGCCAATCTGGGGTGGGGTGGGGAGCGGAGGGGTGGAGGAGAAAATAATTACCGTAATGTCTCTTAGATAACAGCACCGGTTAACCTCATCATACGTGTAAATATTTTAAATTGAAGTAGAAGGTATCAGAAGAGAGAGAGAGAGATATATAGATAGATAGAGAGAGAGAGAGAGAGAGCGCGCGCGAGAGAATAGAGCAAGACCTTGGTTCAAGCCGTACGCCGTAAGTACAGAAATGCAAAATGAAAAATGCCCACGATGACGAAAGAATCTGGGCAGAAAGAGCAAGGATTAGCCAACATTTTGTCCAGTAAGATGACTAGTATTGCATCTACTATGCAAAATAGGAAAGCCCTCTGTAAAAGAAAGTCATGTATATCATTCATGGAATGTGAAAGCCAGCAAGCGATTAGATGCAGGATATCTTATTATTTTGTTACCGCTGGCTCAGCATTCTCTGGCCCAGAACTAGATGCGGGTCCTGGTGGTGGCGGTGGTGGCGGTGGTGGCGGTGGTGGCGGTGGTGGCGGTGGTGGCGGTAGTGCGCGCCTCTGCATCAGTAGGGGGAGATGGAGCAGATTCTTTAAATTACAAGGGTATCCTATTCTTTGTGTCACCACAAGTTTTTTCCCAGTCATTGCTGATTGAAAGTCAGCAAAGTACAAGTTAAGTTCCAAGAAGATTCTCTAATCAGACTGATACCTTGTTCAATATATCAGTACTAAGCTTTAGAAGCTTTTTAATCAGCAGAGTCTTAGACATTACTGCTGCAAAGCACAATTTTGCCTTTATCAAAGAGACTGTTTGAAGCTCAAATTCTACGCTAAGACGAGCTCTAAAATCTCACTTTCGATGCAAAGGTATGTCAGATACTTCATAACAAAATGTCGGAAGATTATACATTTTGCCTCCAATTTTGTAAACCTTTCCAGGAAATGTAAATGAGTATCGAAAACATTTAAACACTATCATGTCGAATAATACTTAAATAGCATGATTATTCAACAAAAATGTTTGAATACAACGTGCTGACAGCGAGAAGGTATTTCGTAAAACATTATGTTGTTATTTTATTTCTGAATATTTCCTATTTGCACAGGCTTTCATTTTCAAAGTGCGTCTTTTACGTACCTAATCCAAACCTGTTCTGTTCTGATTTATGTGATGTTTTGTTTTGTCAGCACCACAATATTTTGTTTTGTTTTGTAATTTTTATAGTTTTTATTATTATTATCATTATCATTATTATTTATTTTTTTAATTTTATTTATTTATTTATTAATTAGTTTAATATTTATTTTTATTTATTTTTTATTTTTAGGGGCGGTTGGGGTTGGAGTGTGGGCTATTACTAAAGGGAAAGTTAGTCAATACATACTGCTTCGTCGTCATAATCAGGATCGGGTATTTCTGGTGTCATCTGCTCTCCAGGTCCGTTTGGCGTCTCCACGGCAGGCACCGGAGGCTCGCTAGGTGTCTCAGGAATCTCAGGAGGATTCGAATCGGGAACCTGCTGGGAACCTCTTCCGACATGTCGATCTCCACCATCCTGTTCATGTTTGGATCGACGGGGGCCACATTACCGTTTTCGAAGTCGCGTGGGACTTCGTTGACGAAGGACGTGTTTTCGAAACCGTTCTTCTTCTCATGACCATCACCGGGAATCGTGGTCATAGGGAGCAGGTAAGAATCGCCACCTGAACCAGCGGCACCATCCGCGATATCCCTGCACAAAATAAACATAACAATGTAGGCCTACTTTGAAGCATTTATTACCATTCACAGTAATAATTTGTGACGGGTTTATAGTAGCATGTGGACCCTATTTAATTGCAAAAAGAGATGGTGGGAGTACGTTGAAGTTATACACGTTATTCGCGAGGTGTAACGTTACCAATGTATCCAAAGAAACAAGAATAGGCCTAGTCAATAAACCAGTAGATTTGACTATCATTATCATCATCATCATCATGACCATCATTATCATCATCATCATCATCATCATCTTCATTTGATTATTGTCAATTATTACTATTTCTATATTTCTACCACCAAAATCATCGCCACCATCACCACCATTATCACTACCATTTTATTCATCATTATTATCATATTAATCATCATCATTACCATCGCTATCATTATTCCTATGACTTAAAACACCACCATGGGTTATCGTGGGTTATCCTGTTGAAGCTGACTTAATTTTGATCTGTTATTCTTGTATATTGTTGTATGTTGGAAGCTTGTCGAATAAAAATCAATCAATCAATCATTTAGAGTGTCAACACCATAATGGCCATCGAGATCATCCTCAACGTCATTATCATAATCATCGTTGTTATCATTATCAACTTCATCGTCATCATAATTGTCATCATCATCGTCATCATGGATAGTGCGTTACCTTTCTGTCTTGGCCTTCTTGGGACCGCCGCACAACACGAAGCAACATAAACTAAACATCACCAGTAAGAATAGGGTTCCAACACCAACGAGTACTGTATAAAAGAGAGAAACAATAATCCCATTGGCTCCTTTGCACTTCATCCTCAACTCCATTTCAGCACAGTAAATATCAATTGCTGAACCACGAATCATGTTAGGACGGCAGTAACTTTATCGTAAAGATCGAGGAAATATAAATATTATTACCTCATTACGAGCATCGTGTTAACTAACGCAATAATAACTGTATACAGTTGTTTATATATAATATGAGTTTATGAAAATAAATAACCTTTCATAATTATAATATCTCGTTGGTTCAAAGCAAGACGGTCGTTAACTGCTATGTTAAAGTATAGGGATTAATGCCCTTCTGGCTCCAAACATACGATCTGCTAATTGATACCATGCGTAATATTACAACAAACCGAGATTATCATTTTTAGTACAAATGAGCAGAGGAATACTTGAAGGTGATCATCAGTATTAAATAGAGAGATACTTTATCAGTTATTTTTAATAACTAAAACGTGAATTAGATAAAGGGATTTGTGAAAATGCTGTTACAACATCCATTTTGATATTGAAACAACCTGGCGCCCTTACTGACAGATTTAAGGCCGGAGCTATTATAAACATTCTACTTCAAATATACTTTAGATTTTAGTACATGTAGTCGGTAAACGGTGATCTAAATTCATTAGTTTCCCAAAAATATACTACGAAATTTAACACGTGTATAAAAGTGAAAACACAACAATATTCAAAACGGAAGACGTCGACGAAAAAAATGACCTTTAAGTAGAGTTTTCGACTAACGCATAAATCTTTTTATTATCACTTAAAGATAAATTTGAGTTCTGGTCATGCGATTGCATTGTGAATGAAACAGTGTGGAATCGATCAGAAAAAGTTGATCATGTAGCATATAAGTATTGGTGTGTACTGCAAGGTTCTGGAATCATCAAACTGATATAAATTTGGTCCGGTCTTGGTAAAAGTAACAAGCACTGTACACAGAAAGATGTATATGGGACTACAGAAACATGTGGCATAAAAATGAGATCCTCATTTTTAAGCTGTCACATGTCATATTTAGAATATGAAGGCATTTGAAGAGCCATGCTTTTCAGGGAACATTTTTTCTCTGATGTTATTCCACACTTGCATAATAACAATGAAAACGCTCACAATTTTTTGTTCACCTCTCCCCAGAACTCAACCTTCTCTTTAAATATATTTTTAAATACTGAATGGTCATATAAGGCATAATAGGCTACTTACGTATGACAAAGTGGGTGAAAGTTAGCCCATTGAACGGCGTGAACACCTCTGTAAAGGAGAAAGTATAAATAGATAAAGAAAGATGAATGACGGTAAACATGATAAATGCACAAGAAA
Source organism: Mesocentrotus franciscanus (assembly GCA_037976565.1). Taxonomy (NCBI): domain Eukaryota; kingdom Metazoa; phylum Echinodermata; class Echinoidea; order Camarodonta; family Strongylocentrotidae; genus Mesocentrotus; species Mesocentrotus franciscanus. Next base: position 27,262,678 of record CP137678.1, read on the forward strand.
TATCTTCGGGAATTAACATCAGAGGAAAGGCTATTTTCCGGAACCCTTCATCCCCCCTCTCTTTCACACTTTTCTTGTTTTTTCAAACGACTTCCTTCTCCCCTTCATGTACCCCCTTCGCTTTATTTTACTCTAAATCTGTAATGGATGTTATTATAGCATAAAAAGAATGAGAACGGCCTACGATCATAATATCAAACTTGACAAGTAGATGCCCTTGGATATATCATTATTATTATAACGACAACCTATTATTGAAGGTCACTCTAAATTATCACTCCCATTAATTGATAGATTAGGCGCGATTGAATTTTTTTCTTTAGTTTTATAATTAGAAAAAAAAAGTTTCCTTGTATTCTTGGTTTAGTACTGTGTTGTCTGCTAGTAATGTGTGATAAATATAGCTCATTATCAATTATTATGTGCTCAGTATTCTGTATAATGACAGCTTTTAATTTGCAAAATTAAAATCGTTGGCGCGACTTAATTACATCAATAGATCAAACATATATAGGCATATTACACTGATTACATGACGGCTATGTCCATGTAAACAGCATACTCATGGATTTCAAAATTGCGAACTACTGTATAGCTTCCTGTCTTCCCTAGGTTTCGATTGCACATCGGTTTTGCTATTTTTGTCTCATTTCGTCTTTCTTTCTTTCTTTCTATCTATCTATCGGTCTCCCCTCCCTCTCTCTTTCCCCCTCTCTCTTTCTTCCATCTCAGTGCCCCTCCTTTCTTCCACCTCTTTTCCACACCCACAAATAGTTTTCTTTAGATAATATCAAAATATGCATCTTTTCACTACACCAAATACAGATATCTTATTTCGGGTCTTTCTTTACCATCTTCATGACAGCTGAGTATACATAAAAGACACGATAAATCTTCCAAAGCGCATTGAGTTTCACATGAAATAATAAGCGAAAATAGAGTTAAAGGTAGGGCTAGAAAGGAAAAACAGTCAAATCCTTGTGAAAGAGCATTAAAAGAGAGATTTTTTTCATTAAAATCTTAAGCCTTTTTATTCCCACATGAAGTTTAAAACTACAAGGCAACATAGGACCCATCTAATGTCTAATTGATTGAAGCAAATAGGAGAAATAAAGCATTATTGAAAAATAAAGCACTACAAAGCAGGTACTAATAATTATGCGCATTATAGGTTTTGTTTTGTTGCATGAACATGAAAATGCACATCAAATTACATAGGCCAATGACTGGTATCCTAACCGAGTATTCAAGCTCCATCTCGGGACCCCATCAGGGTTTACTTATTGCCTACAAATTAATTACGCGTTTGCAAGCAGACTGAAGAAGAGCCTGACATTCTGAGAATGAAATGACAATAGCACTTCCCTGCCAAAAACTACCGCAGGGTTTGAAGTTTTATGATATCATCTCTTGTATCTGTAATTTTTGAAAATGATACTGTGGATTAATTCGATATGTATATTCTTCATGATTCTTAGTCAAGAAATTGGATAGGGAGAGGGGGCACAGGTTTCTCGGGCTTTCACTCACTGTTGCACTGAATCGGATTCGTGAAGGTCCCGTCGGTCTCGCATACTGCTCTGTCGAATGCAGCTGCGTAGCCAGCTTCGCAAGCTATAGTGATTTCATCGTTGACGAACACCGAAGTTCCCGCTGGTGCAATCGCGCCGTTGGACAACCCGGGATACAAACATTGCCGGTCTGTGAGAGATAGACAGCGAGTAATTCCGTTTGGTGGTAAAGATGGTATAGTGGTGTTAAGCTTAATGTGGGTGGTGGCGTAAGGGTTAAACCCAAGACATTTAAATACAGCTGATGATTATTGCCTGTGTGCGAAATTAAAACGTAAAACCTCATGCTCTAATATTAAAAGGTGTAATTGCAAGGGTTAGGTCTTTTTAAGAGTGCTCTTTAAAAAAAAAAAATCGCTTGGTGATAGAATTATCCATAAAATTAGGTGCATATACCGTATTTATCTACCCTATCATGTATACCAGGTGAACTTATTTATTTAAAATGAAGATGCCATTTCATTTCAAGCATCTTGGATAAGACTTAGGGGCGAGTTTGAAGACATTGGAGGGTTGGGAATTATAGGATGTTGATCCCTTATCTCACCCTCGATTGTAATCCTCCAAGAATACGCCCTGTTTGAAACAGTGACCCCTGATGTGTTTGTCACCTCCAAGTTCCTCCCATCCTGCAGTCCTGGATAATTTCCTAGGTTTGAGAAACTATGAACTACATGCTCTGTGGCCTCAGATGCAACTTCTGAGTAAACCAGCGGCGACAGGTCCTCCGAGGAAAAACCAACAAAATCCCCTTGGGCGAAACTCAAGGATCGCGGGAACAAGGCGGACACAAAGGCGGCACTTCTTTCGGGGGTCACCTGCGTCAGGTCGATGAGCTGGAGCGCATCACCGGATGCGCGTCGCCATACGCTGACTGCAATTTGATTGGTTGTTGCGGCGAAGAAGGAAATACGCGTGATGGCGCCCAGACAGGGTAATGGTCGGCCCGTGTTGATAACGAGAATACCGGAGACGTCTCGGTTGAGCCAGCGTTCGATCTCACCTAAGCTCGCCGGACAGGTGTCGTTCGAAGCTGGGGACAGTAGCATGGAACACGGGTTTTGAAGAATGGCTCAGATGTCGTGAAAATACTTTTGATGACTACATGAAATAAACCTTACACACTAAGAAAAAATGGTTCAATCCTGCACCTTTAGGGGTACAAACCGATGCAACAATAGCAGCACCTTTAGGGGTTCAATCCTGCACCCTTTTTAAAGGTGCAATCCTGCACCCTTTAAAAGGGTGCTAGATTGAACATTTTAGGGGACATGTTAGTACCCTTAGTGGTTCAATCCTGCTCCTTTAGGGATGCAAACCGATGCAATAGCAGAACCTTTAGGGGTTCAATCCTGCACCCTTTTAAAAAGTGCCATCCTGCAACCATACTTGAGGTGCTGCTATTGTTGCATCGGTTTGCTTACCTCCTGGACAAAATGATGATCTTTAAAGTAGCTCCAGCAGCTAGCAGTCCAGTGCTAAGCAAAGTTGATCGTTTTCTGCAGACCAACTATTTCCCCACATATGAGTGGTTGTGTGGGACTATACTGAGTGATAGTAGTGACACTGCATGTCTGAGCTAAGCTACATGTACTATTAGACTTGGTAAATCTGCTTCGATCTTTCCTCGATTAGTTTGTTTAATTCTTGCTCTGGAATACTCTCCTGGTTTAACTCTAACCCTTATCACCCATACTGTTGGTTTTAAAGGTAATGTAAAAAGCACTCCAATGGACGCAAATTGCGGTTCACACACATAGTTTGCAAGAATCTTCAATCAATTGAAGGAGGCAGACTTAATCAGATGAAGAAGAAGAAGAAAGGAAGACAAATCTGGCAAATGAATGAAATGCGCGGTTGTCTGTTGAGATGCCGCCGTTTGAATTTGAAAATAATGTTTTCGCTCTCTGCCTCTAGATGGCAGCAAACACACCCCTTTTTTGCATCCTTTTTTCCTCAATAGGGTTCATTTTTGTGGGAAGGGTGCAAACTCTTATTTTGCACCCTTTTTTCTTCAATAGGGTTCATTTTTGTGGGAAGGGTGCAAACTCTTATTTTGCACCCTTTTTTCTTCAATAACTAGGGTTCACTTTTGTGGGATGGGTGCAAAATAAGAGTTTGCACCCCGTTTTCTTCAATTAATAGGGTTCATTTTTATGGGAAGGGTGCACCCTTCTATTTTGCACCTTTATTGCACCCTTTTTTCTTCAATAGGGTTCAATTTTGTGGGAAGGGTGCAAACTCTTATTTTGCACCCCTTTTCTTCAATTAATAGGGTTCATTTTTATGGGAAGTGTGCAAATTTTCATTTTTCACCCTTTTTTTGCACCCTTTTTTCTTCAATTAATAAGGTTCATTTTTATGGGAAGGGTGCACCCTTTTATTTTGCACCCTTTCTTGCACCCTTTTTTCTTCAATAACTAGGGTTCATTTTTGTGGGAAGGGTGCAAACTCTTATTTTGCACCCCGTTTTCTTCAATTAATAGGGTTCATTTTTATGGGAAGGGTGCACCCTTCTATTTTGCACCTTTATTGCACCCTTTTTTCTTCAATAGGGTTCAATTTTGTGGGAAGGGTGCAAACTCTTATTTTGCACCCCTTTTCTTCAATTAATAGGGTTCATTTTTATGGGAAGTGTGCCAATTTTCATTTTTCACCCTTTTTTTGCACCCTTTTTTCTTCAATAGGGTTCATTTTTATGTAAAAGGTGCAAACTCTTATTTTGCACCCTTTTTTGCACCTTTTTTCTTAGAGTGTAGAGACATGAACCTTGGTTTGTGGAAAATTGAGGCATATTTGTTGTTTTGTCAGCCTCTGAGATGGGGGGTGGAGGTATTTAAAGAAAAATTTGAATAACGTGTATGTAAGGTCGGATGTCAGGGTTTGTGTCCTAATATACTTATCCCCCTCCCCCAAACAAATAATAATAAAACAATTAATAATAATAAAAAAATATATATTTCTGGTTATTTATAGTTATCAGCTTCGCTAATTAAACAAAAACATTGATGACCGAAATATGAGATTTCCAAAGAATAATTAAAGTGAGTTATTTAATGAAATTAATGGAGTCGTGCAGGGCAAAACAATAGCATATAAAAACTATAAAGTAGAAGTTTTCGTGAAACTTTAGAATGATGGCAACCAGTTAAACCATATTTACCACAGCGGATGCATGTTCTTTATAACCAAGTTAGTTGCACACAAATGTAAAGAATTAGCATACTTTTTACACTTGTTTGATATAGCATTTCCATAGGTGAATCCATAACCTCAACTACATGCATGATTCAGTTGTAGGGAATAATTTATTTCATGCCAACTTAAACACAGAGTATAACGTTTATAAACATCTTTAAAAATGCCTGAATGAGTTCATGCAATTAACACGATCAGGGTAAATAAATAAAAAAAAGAAAAGCAAAATGATATCGACCGGTATGAATTGGTAAATTTATAAATGATAAATTTCAAACTAGTGACAATGAAATGTTATGAACACTTATTGGTTACATACTTCAAACTCGTAGCGTATCGAGTTCTTGGCTTCAGGAGGGGCGAAACTGTCATCAATATACTTTTCGTAAAGAACCCTTGATTGAGGGCCCCAGTATACTTTAAACGAGGGAGGAGGCGCCAATAAATGGCTTATTTTGGGGCAAGAAAATGTTATTTCTTTTGAGAATACTTTGTGCGTTTTCATTATTGACTTACAATGATAACGTGGTGTAATATCATATTAAACAAAACGTAATAAAGGAAAGAGGGGAAATTGCCCCCCCCCTGCCCCTCCTTCAAATATGCTTGTGATGGTGCACTGTACTTCACGGAATTTGATGATTCTGATAAGGAGTCTTCATATTTTGTCTAAAGAACCGTGAACTTTGTTCTTAGAATTTGTAAATTGATACCCTATAAAACATGGCGTTGGAGTTTGTTTACTGATCTGACGTTTAGGGAAGGTTGAGTCGAAGACCTGCCCATTTGGTGAACTCTTAAAGTCTTATCAAAACAGTTTATATTACTTGCAATTCATTTGGTAAGGCAAATCTAGCAAAGCACTGTTCTACCTACAATATAGCCTCATTTCTGTATTTGCATAAGTAAGCAGCAAATTAAGAGTTGAGAGCAACAGGATATGACTGTACCTGGAGTTGTCGTTGCATCCGTGCTGGTGGCCTGTTGCATAGTAGTAACCACTAGTTGTGGTGGAGGTTGTGACGGGGTACCACCCTGATTTGCCGGGTCAGTCGTAGTCGAATCAGAAGTGGTGGTATCAAGGTTGTTGGTTGTTGTATCCTGCGTAGTTGACTGGGCTGGCACCACAGTGGATGCCGTGCTTGAGTTATAGACTGTAGGAGCAAAACAGCATTAACGACAACTACAACAACAACAATAATGATAATGCTGATAATAGTAATAATGACGATGATTGAAATAATGATAACGATAATTATAATATTTGTATTGAATTCATGAGCTGATAACGTAAAGGAGACATTTCAATAGAAATATCTTAGAGATTATTAAGTTTTTTAACTGGCACAATCTATCCTTCATTGTTTCTGAACATTCAACAACAATGACCCTTAACAGCTGTAGAATTGCATACAATCGATTAATCACGTCATCAAATTTCCCACTCTATATTATGATCATATCAAGCTCCTATCACTGGGAAAGAATAAAGGGCAAGTCCATGCTATTTTGTCCCGTACTTTCCCGACCAGAGCCAAGATTTCATTATATCTCATCCTGGCACTACGTTCACAGTCCTACTAGGGTTAAAGATATAGACCAGTTTTGGAAACGCCCCTCTCTCAAAAAAATGAAATGGAAGCTCTCATTACCAATCATGTGAAAGAATATGTTTTGACTATATACGTGATGATACAAATTTTGCCGGGAAAGTCGGGAAACCGCCTACGAATTGATATATTTGGTAAATTATTATATCTATTGGGACCAAATAGATATCGCGCACGTGGTCACGTAGTCCCATATACATCTTTCTGTGTACAGTGCTTGTAACTTTACCAAGACTGGGCCAAATTTCTTATCATGTTGATGATTCCAGAACCTTGCAGTACACACCAATACTTATATGCTAGATGATCAACCTTTTCTGATCGATTCCACAACGTTTCTTTCACAATGCAATTGCATGACCAGAACTGGTCTTTCTCTTTAAAATAAAGCGAAATGACGCATTCGATATTAATTCATGTTCATAACTCTCAAATACTGGGTAACGTATGGGGCACACACATTAGACTTATCTCTCACACAAAAATCGTTTATAAAGCCATGCATCTATTTTCGGGGAGGGGTTACGGAGATACTGACGACAACCATGATAGCTTTTACAAAACGTATTTCAAATATTTTCATGTAACCTATTTTGGACCCGCCACAGGAATGAGCCTACGCCACTTTTGCCCTACATTGGATACGCCACTGCTTCACTAAAACGTCCTTCTTGAAGGCTAGCACCATCATTCGATAATAATTGTTGACCCTTCCCATTTCATCTTTATTTATTTTGTCTTTAAACTTACCATCGTAATTCAGTATGAACCCGTTTCCTGGAGACAGACTCTCAAACCAAACCGTAAAAGACGAGATCGGATGAGATATCCATGTTCTCCGTGAGGTGAATGTCTCGTTCATGCCCCCGGCAGAGATCGTGATGACGTCACCAGGATTGATATCGAAGGCGGGGAAGGTGATCTGGACTCGTTCCATGGAACCCAGTGTTACTGTCCATTCCTGGCGGTCATTGGAGACGTACATGCCCGGATAGTTGAATGACGTCAGTGAACCGCTGGCACCGGTCAGGGAGAAACCTTCGGACCCAAGACGAGCTGAAAACATGAATTAAAGTAACAATTAGTTGGTGTTATTAAGCTTGGGTAATCACATTAGTATTAATACTGCTGTTCATGTACCCCCAAAAAGAAACAGACGGAATTTGTCATTATTTTTTTTCCTTCCAATTTAACTTGATTTTCTTTTGTTCGTCATAGATATTTCTGACTTTTGCCCCCCACCTGCCAAATAATCATTGATCCGCCATTAATAATATCCAAATGATTAGTTATAAACTGTTTATTTTTTTTCTTGAGTAGACCGCCCTATGGTTTGAACTTAATGATTTTGTTTCAGTGTGATCCTCTTATGGTACAAAGTAAATTATACTGCAATAATTTTGTGAACCTGTTCGATTCCTCACTTGACTAAATGGCGTGGTAGTTTGAATTTACTAATTTTGTTCAAGTGTTGTCTTCTTATGGTACAAAAAAAAATTACACTGACATAATTAGACATTAATTTTTCGATTCTTACTTGAGTAAACCGCCCGGTAGTATCCCGTTCCGCCACACAGCTGGAATGGATCGTTCCCACACACTTCAGCGCAGAACGAGTCGTCGACGAGGGTACCAAAATCTGACAAACTGTTTCCACAGCGATTCTTGTCCCCACCCTCTTGTGAAGAGCCAGCATAGTCGTTAATGAACACCCTGCACAGTGTAACGAAGTCATGTAGCGTTTGAGAATTGTCTGCTATACCCACAGGCATTGAGCTCTCGTAGCAGCCTTCGTAGTAGGGAACTGAAAGGGAAAGAATACAAGTATTCTTAACAAAATGTATATGTATAATTATAATACAGCAGCCTGTCTCTATACACTCTGTAAATAGAAATCATTTTAATATTTCATTGACAAGGTTATTGCATTAATCAAAACGTTATCTACATAATTTTACACTGGTCAGAAACAGTTTCATTACTGGAATGCTATTGTATACTGTATTTTATAACTGGTTTTTATAAACATCAATTGTAAACTCTTATTTTACTATCAACCATATTTTCTTCTTTTTCTTTATTTAATTTTCACCCATTTTTCTGTGTTTTCTCCTCCTTTTTTTCTCTCCAGAATCTTCGTTTAAAAAAAAAAATTCCTTTGAACATATCAATTGAATTACTAAATGTATTAACTTCATATTAGCCTATTTTACATTGTTCTATTTGCATGTATTTTGTATGTTGCAGTTTTAGTAGTAAATTCAAGATGCGTCAGCTTTTAGCTGTGACTTTGATTTGTTATCAATAAACCTTATCAATTCAATTCAATTCAATTCAACAGTGTCCGTCTTACCATCACAGTTGATTATTTAGTTAATACATTCAATCATTTACTGTGTGATTTAATATATCTTCCTTTTCTCGACTGTCACCTCTCAGCCTCTATCTGGCCGTTTCATTTCTCTCCTTTTCTGCATCCATCTCACCCTTCCTTTACTTCTCTCCTTTCTTTCTCTCTTTCTTTTCTTTCTCGCCCTCTCATACATTTTTAATGACGTATGTGTAGATTTGTAACAAAAGTCCGAACCTTCAAAAAAACTGTCAGAGGGCACATGATAGGGGGCTTTGGGTCTCATGGGCTGTAATATCACTTGCATATTAGACATGGTAGATAAAGATACGCATATGGGACTACACAAACAAACAAGTGGTCCAAAAATTCCAGCTTTTCCTTATCATATTTCGAAAATGAGGGCATTTGAATAGCACGTCGGCTCACTGCAAAAAAAGGACATTGCCGCATGTACAATGCAATGGCTGCAATGTCCTCTTAACAGTGAGGCTATAAATCGTCATTTTAACATGTCTTAGGTGACATGTCTACACTGATATTCTTCCAAACTGACATGAAAACAATGAGGTGACTCACAAATTATTTTCTAAGTTTACAAGATGTGAACCTGGTAAAAATTCATCTAACATTTATCATGTTTACAAGATGTTAATTCTTACGTGCGCAGAACACAGCAGCCTGTCTGTTTGAGTGACATGTCCACCCAGACCACGTGACATCAGGGCATTCGGCGATGTTGGTCTCATCGCCGACGCAGCTGGCGTTGAAAAGGACGATATCGAGGGATGCGTCTACTGACGCAAAGCTGAAGTCATCGACCGCACCGACCTTGAGAGCACCATCTCGAAACCCTGAAAGATAGGGGTCAAGTCAAGCTTTGCTTCTTTTTTTGACGGCCACGACGAAGAAAAATGTGTGAGAGATATGACGAGATAGACAGATAGCTAGCAAGAACTATGAATAAGCATACATATATTGATAGAGAGATAGAGAGAGAGAGAGAGAGGTGGGGGGCAGAAGAGGGAGAGGCATAGTGTAGATTCTAAATTACGTATTGTATCTGCTTTTGAGAGGTTATAAAGAAGATAGAGAGAGAGAGAGAGAAGAAAAAAAAGGAGAGAAAAAGATAGGAGCGAGGCATAGTGTAGATGCTAAATTACTATGTATTGTATATGTTTTTAACAGGGTGCAAAGAAAGAGAGAGAGAGAGAGAGAGAGAGAGAGAGAGAGAGAGAGAGAGAGAGAGAGAGAGAGAGAGAGAGAGAGAGATCGAGAGAGAGAGAGAGAGAGAGAGAGAGCGAGAAAAGAGAGACAGAGAGAGAGAAGGTAGAGAAATGTAGGGCAGGCCAGGAGCGAGAGAGAAAAAAAAAGAAGAAGGGCGAGATATTTCGGGAACTAGAGAAACAGCTCTTTGGGAATACCCGTTTGCAAATACCTCCAGAAACAAAGTTAAGGGACAACTGTCATCTCCTATTCATATTGGATATCCCACATAAATCATGTCCGGATTACATAAAATATTGCAATGGTTCAAACATTTCAGAAGGTGATTGGCCCTGAAGGTCCCTGGTTCGAAACCAACTCGATGCGCTTGTGCCCTTTGGTGAGGTATTAATCTTAATCTAAACTTAAAGCTGTCGGTTCTCTAGTTGCCTTATTACATGTTTCCTTTACAGCAGTCAGGTAAAACAAACCAAACCCAAAAAATAAAATAAATAATGGCGAAATCTTTCTTACCGAGTTGTTTGCAGACGACGTTAGCGTTTTCGATGCCGAAATCGTCAATGCACACGGTACCGTATGTGTTGTTGTACTCCACCTCGACCCGACCTGAATTCGCCGCACCCCCTCGCAGCCTAACATCTCCATCTGTAATTGATTGAGTGATTGATTAATTGATTGATTGATTGATTTATTCAAATATTTACTTATTTATTTATTTATTCATGGTTTAATATAATTTGTCAGTAGCAGTCGATGGCAGAAATGCTCACAATGTACAAATACATAAAAAACATGAAGATACGTTTAATATAACTACATGTACAGTAAAAGATAAGATACAATGAAATAAGACGTTCTAATAAATAATAAACATAACAATGAACACAAAAATATGTAACAGTAAGAACATTAATCCATGAAGAGAAATGAGGTTGTAACAAGTAGTTCACCAGCTTCTTATTTTTAGAGCGCCCATATCCCTCACGCTGTGTAGGCCTACTCGTGGCGCTTCAACATTATTACCCTGGATGTAGGTGAGCAGCCAAAGTAATACTATCATGTACCCATTTACACCTGGGTGGAGGGTGACAATTGTAGATTAATGAGTTCAAAAGGCCATTGTATTCACAATATACAGGATCAATCATGTTGCGGATTCATTGGTATTTCCTTGTTCATAGTATAATACCCATGCTTTAAATAATTGTAATGTTTATACGAAAACGTATACGGTATCGGGCATGAACTTGTTAATATATGAGTTTGTTTTGAAAATAAATGGTAATTGAAAACACATACCCGTTTCTAGTCTACACTATCAAAACATAAAAGGATTATGAACAGAGATGTGTTATCATCTGGGTAGTATTGAAATATATGTTATGTTTGGATGGGATCATGTTCAAATTATAACAATCGTGACAATAGGTTTGGTAGCTGATTAAAAGGATGTTACACGCAAAAAAAGAGAGTAAACAGGTTTCGAGTTCATGGTTCTGTTTTTTGAAAAATAATGCTGTGGATATGTTTTTTGTTAATGTTTGCCATTTGAAGGCCGGTAATTAAGTATTTCTAATCATTTATGGATTGTGAATATATATCAACAACAGGTTAACTTTCCCCATGCCTTTTGTACACACTGTCTAGCACCGAACGGTGAGGGCTCTATATTCACCGAGCGCTTTTTTTGCTTTCGAAGAATTGGCCCGTTTTCGATTTTCCGAAGTTATGTCTGACTGATAATATTAACACATTAAAATAGATTTTCAATATACTTAAAGCGTGTTTTGGACAGTCTTCATCGAACCCATAGTTACAAACGGTTCACATAAATAACATCCCATAAAATGTAAAGCATTTAAAGCAAGTCAGGTTGAAGTGATGAGGAGGAATGCATATACATCAACACAAAATAATTAGTTTATTCCCCTAGTAGAAATATGTATGCAATCTAAACCGTCTGAGAGAGATACGTGTTTATTAGGATCAGATTGTCCTTTGCTGTTAATTAAAGCTGATGCACAGCAGCAATTTGATAAAATCTACTTTTAATTGATAAAATAATGTCATTTATATCTTGGTGAGAACTGAAAATTGCTCGTTCGGTTTCATAACTGAACTGAATGGGTTAACCTAGTCAATGGTGACAATATGTGAAACTACACAACCTTTTTAGTTAGAAATCCCTATTATATCCCGTTTACTACCGGATACTGCTAATTACTCCCTATAAGCATGCATTCGCAACTAAATCAGGGTGATTTGGAAATTAAGGAGTACCCACAATGATTGGCGAATACATTAAACACCATCAGCAGTATACATAAGCGGACTGGTTGAACCTGACAGTGTCTGGTATAGGCAGGTACATAAGCAAACAACATTTCATGGAGTGTCAACTGACACTCTTCTTTTCCCATCAATTACATTAAAAAACACTTTAACAGATCTTATAAACAAATTGATTTGTAGTCCAGGGAGGGGGGGGGAGAAGATATAACTCTAACTATATAGCAGAAAAGCTCTTGTACATTTGAAAGAAAGGTGAGGTCTAGTAAAGTTCAAAATGATTGGTGGACATTCTCTTTGTGAAGGAATATGATAGTAGCAATGTCACAAGAAAATTACTGCTCTTAAAATGTGCTCATTATCCAAACACAACTAAAATACCTTAACACTTTGAAGCAGATTTCAAAGTATGTTGTCCCAGGTTTCAGAGTATGTTTTTACAGTTCGCCCATATCCTCATACAGTGGTTTTTCTCTGTATATGCTTTTTTAGCAAGACTATTTCAAAACCTCAACATGATCACAATACATAACTATTCTTACATACAGAAGAATGAACCTTTGCCTTCATTTCTAGACAGTTTCTCACACAATGGAATCACATGACCAGTGCACTACCATGCCAAGTTGCATGTCATTTTTTATTAACTTGTAGCATATTATTATGCTATTGTCAAGTGTTTCTGTATGCATTTTTGTTTTTTTTATCTGTAAAAATCTGCATATTAGTTCAGATTAACGGCTGCGAGACAGATTTTCAATAAAACTGCTTACCATTACGTATGTCCATGTTCATTCAGGTGTTGGGAAAACCGGATCATATGGGAAAACCAGAATACAAACGTGTGCGTGATATATATACAGTTCATTTACAGACGTACTTCATTTTCAGTTCAATTCAATTTCGGTTTTATTGTAAAAAAAAAAAGAACATGGCAAAAGTCCGGAGACTAATATTGTCATATCAACAGTAAAATACAAACAAAACATGAAATAAGGATATAAATAGTACATTTACATATAGTGGTTCAATAACAAGTAAAAAGAAGAACGTGACTTCTTTCATAGTGCAACGTTTCATGCAGCACGGAACGAGCAAAAATGAACTTTGAAACCTCCAGATTTTAATAAACAACTGACAACCACGAACAATTTACTTGCTTTACTATTATTCTTATTTACCCTTGAAAGGCTTGTTGTATCTATACAAAGGATAGCTGCATCCTTTATTCGTCATGGAATATGTACACATAGATTTTTTCACGTTAAAAATGCACGGCTTTCGGGCAGCTTCACAAACTTTGACAAACTTGAAATTCCTGACGTATCATCATGCGTGGTAAACAGGCATTTAATGAAAAGAAGTACAATCATGCTACGCTATGGAATTGAGTAAGTAATTGTATGAAGGAGGAGCGTGTTTGTCAAATTTTAAAGATAAAGGCCAGTTATGGTCATGCGATTGCATTGTGAAAGAAACGTTGTGGAATCGATCAGAAAAGGTTGATCATCTATCATATAAGTATTGGTGTGTACTGCAAGGTTCTGGAATCATCAAAATGATAAGAAATTTGGCCCACTCTTGGTAAAGTTACAAGCACTGTTCACAGAAAGATGTATATGGGACTACGCGACCACGTGCGCGATATCTATTTGGTCCCAATAGATATAATAATTTACCAAATATATCAATAAGTAGGCGGTTTCCCGACTTTCCCTGCAAAATTTGTATCATCACGTATTAGTCAAAACATATTTTTTTCACATAATTGGTAATAAGAGCTTCCATTTCATTTTTTTGAGAGAGGGGCGTTTCCAAAACTGGTCTTTACCTTTAAATACCACACGAAAATGCAGTCTCATGTATCACCTTACATTTAAGGAAAAGTTATAAAAGTAATATTTGTGATATTAGGCCATGTCTAAAGACTTTCTTTGTAGGTTACAGTGCTCCTGTGAAATTCTGTCCCATGAGAAGAAAATAATGCGAAAGCCTACAAACTAGTCCATAAAAGTTAAGCCTGTTGCATACGGGGCGTCATTTTGTATGCGTTATTACCTGCGCTGAGCGACTATGTGAAGGCAACTATCGCACGCGCCATTGAATCAATGCATTGTTTGCCCTGATTAATTCACAATCACTTTGTGTTCAACGTCACACTCTAACATGGCGCCTCAGGAAACCGGACAAGTCGGTGACGCAGGTCTACGCCTGGCATTTGACGCGTGAAACTGGCTTAACCAGAACTAAACACTTTCTCATCTCGATTGTAATAATGCAGCAGAAGATTGCTTTTGTTTTTGTCTCTTGTTTTTTGTACTGCCTGATTTTTCTCTCTAGTCTTTTCATCCTTTCATTCTCTTCCTTTAGCACTTCTCGTACATTATGCTTTTTGTGTCTTGTTTTTTGTTTTGTTTTGTCTTGTCTTTTGGATAAGTTTCCCTGGTCTCATCTGATGTTTCTTCGTTTTGGTGCGCTTTAAGACATCCACTTCTACAGTCAGGCTGAGAGAACGCCGCCTCCATACCAGTGGTCATTGCTGGAGGAGGACGAGTGAAATAATTTCACAAACGGTCTTCTGGGAGCCTACAAGGGAAAAACGCACCCAGCAATGACTTACATAGATAAGTGAGAACAAAAAGACACTCGTCTACTAAGGCAGGAACTCCCAAAGATCATGGAGCACAGAATTGAATGGGGGAAAATTACTTGTCAAATCGGTGCGAGTAAGCTCGACCTAGTAGTACATACATGTATATCACATGTATCAGTTGTTGTGATAGCATACGTAATATAGTTATTTTTTCTCACTCGCCACAATCTCTATGCTTTTCGAACTGTTATCTTTTTTTTTTTTTTTATACAAAATCAAAAACCTAGTATTCTGTTTTTTTCTTTCTATTTATGGTAAATATCATTTTGAATTGAACTGAACTGAATTATGAGGAAGTAAAATTAAATCAGGAATTATTCATCTTGAGAGTTGTCTGGGATTAAGAATCGGGGACACTTCTTTCAAGAATGAGACTAACTTAAGTCACGTGACGTCGGATATCGGTCAAAATATCGATGTTAAACAACGAAGGACGATCATCTTAATAGGGTTACTCAAATACACGTAATTCGATTTAATGTACTTATTGGACATATCAACGGAATTTTATTTTTAAGCGCAGGAAAACGTACTGGAGAAAACAGTCTTTATAAGGCAATCGACAAACTTCCGAAAGGCACAGAATAACAATTACAAAAAAGAATAAAGGAAATACGAAAAGCGAAACATACAAATGGAGCATGTGGTAAATTGTGCATTTAACATATTAAATAACTATGTTTTGCTTACGAATAATAAAATCCGAGTTGCGTAGGGATTATGTCAATAATAACAGTGGTCATTTAACTGCGCTATACACAAGGAAGTACCATAGCGCTTTAAATACAGTGTTAACGACATAGGAAAGAGACAAAAAGTAGTTCAGTGCACAAAGATGGGTTTTCGGGGGTTATTTGAATTTGGAGAAATTTTCTACAAAACTGTATTGTTCGAATTCAGCATGGTATATTACTCAAAATTTCAGAAGCAGTTACACTGAGTCGTAAAAGGGTACTTCGTAAAATTGAATATCAACTTTCTGGTATCGAATACAAAATATCAAGTACCAACATTAATCATGTGGTTAACCCTGTATTGGTCACTTACATGAACTAAGACTTGTAATAAATTTATCATTTGCTCGAGTCAAATTCTAATCTCTTGAGTCGTAATTGCTTTCGCTGTTTCATTTAGTATTACATGCTTATATGCCTGGAATACGGAAATAACTACAAGTATAGGGATACAGACACATTGAAGCCTACATCATATGATATTCCCGCCAGTAAGATCACAAAATATTTAAAAGTATAAATCAAACTCGCTGGATGATTATACCTAATTAGTAGAAGAATTTTCTATGCGTTTAATACATTTGGTAACACAGGTCTCAAACTAAATTTAACTTCTTGATATGAATGACTTCTCTCTGTAATGTACACACCATGCAGGGCTACAACCTATGTTCAAAATTGATTAAGCGTGTTTTTCTGTTTTTAGTAAATGTAGTTAATTATACTCACAATTGTAGGAGGTTGGAAAGTATACTAGACTTGAGTTGTAGGCATACATGAAAAAAAAAAATATTATGGTATTAGACTTGACGAAATTTCGGGTTCGAAACCAAGTCGATGCGCTAGTGCCCTTTGTTAAGGCATTATAGCCGTCGGTCCCCTGGTTGCTTACTTACAAGCATACAAATGCTTTCTTAGCAGTCAGGTAAAGCTAACCATCAAACCATTAACAAAAACAATTATTAGCTTGATTTCGAATAGTTTCCTTTTCTTTATTTGCACTTTTGAGTGTCAACCAACAATTTTTTGTTAATCATTTCTACTAAGAAATAATTGTACATTATCACATGTTATATTCATATTACGATGACCTTTGACCTTTGCGATCATGATTCACAACCTAATAAGGAATACGTCGAAGACACGTGCATGGTAAACAGCTCAAAGACATACCCCTAAACGGATGTGGTTGCGATTTATATTTCGGAAACAAAGGAAATGAAGTAGCTTAATATTTGAAATCTATTACTACTCAGGGGAGGGTGAATAAACTGAATAAAAACCTGTCTTTAACATGGAAATCCTAAGACATTATGAACGCACATGTTATTACCGCACATCCACTTTTTCAACTCATTTAGAACGTATAAACGGACTACTTAAAGATAAAGTTGAGTTGTGGTTATGTAACTGCAATGTGAAAGAAACTGTGTGGGATTAATTGGAAAAGTTGATCATATAGCACATAAGTATGAGGTTTTGGAATCATCAGAGTGATAAAAAAAAAATATGACTCAGTATTGCCAAGAGTCACATGTACAGTACACAGAAGCAAAACGTGATATGATTATGATTTTTTAAAAATGAAATTAGCTCAACAAGTCAAATGGTATTGATTATGATGGAAACTGGAATAATTAAAAGGCTCTCTATCTTAGTGCAGAAGTGACGAGAGTGAAATCAAAGTCATATATTCACCATGCCAGTACCACCATTCACAACTCAAAATATATTTGTCATATCATAAAAAGACCTTATAATATTACAGCTAATGGTAATCTATTAAACCTAATGCTGATAAAATATTTTGAAATATATGTTCTGCGTCGTTTCAGATATATTTCCTCTATTTTTCACAATATGTTATTCCTTTCAACCGCTTTTGATAAGACAAAAGGTTGAGGCATTCTACTTCCTCAATTTGCGATTTTCTAATCTGTTGCCAAGTCATTGCAATTCACATGCGAAATCTTTCCAACCAAAATTCAATACTACGTATTGTGATTTGATTAAAACATATATTTCTTGGCTCTGCAAAACGAACAAGTATAAGAGCAGCGTGGGAGTGCAATTACAATATTAATTGTATTTCCTGCAACAGCGATGATCTTGCATACACGAGAAGCGAGGTTTCTACATGTACAGCAAGTAATTGATATACGTAGTCTCATCTTCCATTTCAAAGCTAACCGCCTCCAGATCGAAAACATTTTAGTTGGGAAGGGACGGAGATGATCTTGAGTGTTACTATTACGAATGTTCCACATCTGAAGTAATTCTAGTGAAAAGAGTACATTCGTGAATACAACCATTTTGTCACTAATTTCATCAAACTAAAGGTAAACGATGAATTAAAAAAAAAATATCTTTAAGTATTAAATATATATATATATATATATATATATATATATATATATATATATATAAGGATACATGTGAAGTTCTGCTACAGATTGGGTTATTCAATCCAGATAGAAATAATATCTCCGTTAACAAGTATAAATATTTGAATGAAATTATGACTGAAAAAAAAATCTTGACTATATCCTAAGTCACACTAATTTGAAAATAGATAGTGTTGTCCACATTAAAAATTCCTTAGCTGTTCACATGGGGGACCCAGTATTAGTAAAAGCAGTCTACAAGTCTTTTGTGGTTGATATATATTCAACTGTGCCTTTCTTTGGGGTTATTTCCTTGTTTCATAGCGGATGAGTACTGTTAAGAATGTGGAATTGCAGAATTAAAAAAAAAAAATCAGTTTCTCTTCAGCAGCAAGAATATACTTTCATGGAATGAGTATTGGGAATAAGCAAAAATTTTGAGGAAGAAAACAGTGCACGGCGCTCTTGGACTGATGTACCTATAATGTATACATGTATATAAACGTGTCAGAAAAATATTACTCCTACAATGTACTTATCTCCCCTCATGCCAGTTTAAATACAGTCCTCAATTACAAAATATGAGAGGGCCAGCGAGATTCGAAGTATCATGTTTCCGCGTGGTATTAGATCACAATAAAGAATTTGCAATTACATGAATTTAGCTTATCTGTACTTGGAAGTATTTTCTCAAATGGATTCGGTATAATAATGATAATATTAATATTACTACTACTACTACCACTACTACCTCTACTACTACTACTACTACTACTACTACTACTATTTATACTACTACTACTATACTACTACTACTACTACTACCACTACTACTACTACTACTACTACTACTACTACTACTACTACTATTACTACTACTACTACTACTACTATTACTACTACTACTACTACTACTACTATTAGTACTACTACTACTACTACTACTATTACATGTATTACTATTACTACTATTACTTCTACTATTATTACTACTACTACTACTACTACTACTACCACTACTACCACTTCTACCACTACTTCTTCTACTACTACTAATACTACTTCTATTACTCCTACTACTACCACTGCCACTACTACTTTTACTAATACTTCTATTACTACTACTACCACCACTACTAGTACTTCTATTACTACTATTACTACTGCTACCACCACTACTACTACTACTTCTACTACTACATGTACTTCTACTACTACTATAACTACTACTACTACTACTACTACCACTACTACTACTACTATGACTACTGCTATCACTACTAATTCTACTATCTACTATCTCTACTACTGTTGCTGCTCATGTTGCCGTTGAAAATGTTACCACACGTATTACTTCTTAGTTTAATTCCTGAAAATTATTCTCCATAATGTGAACTATACAGTGCTTGTAGTGCTACAAGCACTGTATGAACAATCCCAGAGTGCGGTCAGAGTAAATGGAGAGCTGACAGAGTGGTTCAAGATAACCGTTGGAGTCAGGCAGGGATGTGTCATCTCCCCACAACTTTTCAATATACTCCTCGAGCTAGTAATGATCATGGCAATGGATGAAGTTCAAATAGAAGCCCAGAGGAACTGCAGACACTTGTGGATAAAGTCTACAAGGCAAGCTGTGACCTTGGTATCAAGGTGAACATAGTAAAGACAGAAGTGCAAGTTATTAGCAAAAGAAAGAGCAACCTCAACATTGACATAGCCAACGACAGACTAAAACAGGTGGAAGATTTTGTGTACCTGGGGGGAAAAATAGCAGAAAACGGCTCAAGTTCAAGTGACATTAAGAATCGAATCAGGAAAGCAGGGGCAGCTTTCCAAAGACTAAATAACATTTGGACATCAACAAGCATTAGTAGCCACACGAAGATGCAACTGTATCAAACAATTATCCTCTCAATACTGCTTTATGGGGCAGAATCCTGGACAGCAAAAAAGAAGATAGCAACAGGCTTCAGGTGTTTGAAATGGCATGCCTCCGTCGAATAATGGGGGTGAAAAGACTAGACAGGATCCAAAACACACACATCAAAGAATCCCTCAACCTCGATCAAGATGTTATGGACAAAGTCTCCACTAAAAGACTCAAATATTTTGGCCACGTCCTAAGAATGAAACCCACAAAATACCCCAAAATTGCTGTTGAAGGAAATGTCACAGGAAATCGACCCAGAATCCGTCCGCCCAAAAGATGGCTTGACTGCATCTCAGAGGACCGCAAAGCAAGATCCATAACAAGGCTTACAGATGCACTGAAACAGCTCCCGTAGGACTTCTGTGCCAAAATTGATTTTTGGGCATTTTTGGATTCATTGGGGTCCAAGCTATCAGAAATTGATGGGGTTCAAAATTTCCCGACCCTCACCCCCTCTCGGGGGTAGTTTCTATCATGGGACCCCCTAAAAATGGGTGTGTCATTCATCTAATGACTGGTTTCACAAAACTTGAGTTGTTTTCTAGAACTGTGATTATCCCTCAACAGCGAGAAAGATAATTTGAAGACTTTCAGTTGGATAAACCCTCCAACCAACCCATCCCCACCCCTTCCCCACCCCCTGCAACTAGGTCCTTATTGTTGTCTCAATCATCTTCCGCTAGCACGCCTACAAACACAGTGGGGATTGCCCCATTATTCAAGACATCGCCAACTGATTATGGGACCCTCTATACTGTTCTTCGGTTATCCCAGGGAATATCTGCGACTGTCGTTGGCCCTCACCAGGGGCGGCGATCCCGGGGTGACGGGGACACGTCCCCCCTCAATTTTTTAGGGATCATCCCCCCCTGAAAATTTGAAAAAGTGCAAAAAACAATGTATTGCTATACTGACTAAGGACTACAACACACTTTTAGGCTCTGGAGGGCCCAAGAGTACAGCGTTTAGACAAATAAAAATGCAAAAATCTTCTCGCTTGGTCGCTACGCTCCCTCGCATAATATCCTTCAAAATGTACATGTAAATATTGTAGAAAAGTGAAGTGTGAAAAAAGTACATTGCTTGTTTTTATGTTATAGTTTTGCTAAGGAATGTAATTTTGTAATAAAACTAAACTTCAAAAACATGTGAGGGTTAATCACTTCCGTCACCTTCACCCCTCTCGTTCACTATGCT
The DNA here is from genome assembly GCA_037976565.1 of Mesocentrotus franciscanus. Taxonomy (NCBI): domain Eukaryota; kingdom Metazoa; phylum Echinodermata; class Echinoidea; order Camarodonta; family Strongylocentrotidae; genus Mesocentrotus; species Mesocentrotus franciscanus. The sequence continues at coordinate 27,283,821 of CP137678.1, forward strand.
CCCTCCAGTGGCGTACTGATGGGGGGGGGGCAGTTGCCCCCCAACTAAAATTCAAACGTAGTTCTAATTCGATACCAGTGCAGGTTTACAAATGTTGCTGAAATGGCATGATTTTTTCCCTGAGCTTCCGGGGGCTCTGCCCCCTGGACCCCACCAAGGGCCATAAGGCGGGCCCCTGATTGCTCTCCAAGGGTCCAATTCGCATCCAGTGCAATACTCTCAAAGAAAAACTTCATGGACGTGACCCAGAGATGGTGGAGATCTATGAAGAAATCCAATCCTGGTACTCGTCGATCAGGGGACTGGGAGGGCTACTTGTCATTACTAGAAGACCTCATCAAGTATTTTTTTGCTCGTGATCTCCTGAACTATGCTCGCCTGATGCCAGTCCATCTCGCTCAAATGAATGCCCTAGAAGAGGATGATCCAGAAACATGGAATGCCCTCAAGTCTGGAGACTTTGTGGTGGCAAAGTCAGAGATACCATTTTCTCTTCTCTTCACTGATCAGGCTCTAGAGCAAGAAATCAAGAAACTAAAGGGGAATGGTGGGATGGTTGGACTCACAAGAAATGAAGCCGCTCTGGACCGACTAGTCACTACCACACCTTACCTTGCTGCTCTGGTAAATCATTACCTCAATGCCTTCCCAAAGCTACTGGAGCTTCATTGAGGAAGGAGCATCATCAGCTCTCAGGAGACATTGCAGTGAGGTCAAAGAAGAATGCTCTGAAACTACGCCACCTAATCGAGCTGCACTGCGGAGACAATCCTTTCAAGGAGAAGACACAATTGCAATTGAAGAGTCTGGTTTCATCGGCACTTGTGTCAAATGAGGCGAAAAGTGACATTCTCCACTTTGCAGAAAAGGGCCAGAAGCGCTTTGAGGAGTTTGTATCTGATCGTTCGCTTTCATCACCAACCCTCTCGGTGTGGGACAAAATGAAGAAACTGAAGCTGAAATCCTTTTCGAACTGGATGGAGAAAAGGAAAGTGCGTGTTGGAGACAAGGTCATCAAGTTTCGGGAGGAACGTGAATTGCTGGGAAGATTACTTATCATTCAAGGCAGCCGCCCAAGCTTAGATCCTAAACTTGCGGAAACAATAGGTGAATATGAAATGTCGGTGGTTCCCCGTTCACTCTGTCACTCTGAGCTGTCGATGGTTCTTTGTACATCCCAACAGACAAAGCAAGTGTGATGCATGCAGTTGAAGATGCAAAGGCAGAACATACCGATGCTGTAAAACATCCTGATTTCGTGGAGGATAATCATTCAACTTCCCCACAGGTTGAAATGATGCAGGAACAGGTTCCGGTTACCGTAGAACATGAGATAACGCAGGTTCCTTCTGGAACAGCCCAACAACCTAACCTCTTGCATGATCTTCCTGTCAAGGTGCTGATCTTCCTGTGCTGATAATTGACGTCATGGGTGTACTACAAGGCATGAAAAAGACACCTGTCATGCAAAGATGTCAGACCTGCAGAATGCATTCAACAGGCGCATCGAAGGGATGATGGCTAGCTATGATGAAGGTCGAGTTGTGTTTGATCGATATATGGAAGAACGAGACTCGACAAAAGAGGGCAACTACATCAGTAGAATACGAGATACACCCAGAAATGAAGCTCATAATGTCCATCAAGGAGCTTCTATCTTCATCGTCAACAAAGAAAAGCTGACGTGCCTGTTAGGTCAGGGGCTGCTTGATAACTTTTCACAGAACACGGACAGCCCTTTCAAGCTAGTGGTTGTGTATGATACCTTCATCAAGGGACATGGTTTTGAGGAGGCGCACACACATGAAGAGGCTGATACCCTGATTCCTAATCAAGTCCTTGCCTCTACTGCTAGTGGTGCCTTGCGAGAAATTACTGTCTGGTCCCCTGACACTGATGTCCTCCTTCTCTTAATTCATCTAGCATTTTGTGGAAACAATGCGGTGCCCACTTCTCTACAATTTTCTACAGGCAAAGGTACAAAGAAACGAGAAATATATGTGCTGGAGCGGGTTCAAGTCATTGGACATCAAAAATGTCAAGGCCTCCTTGGACTTCATAATTTTTCTGGTGCTGACTGGGGAGGAAAGTTTGTTGGGATATCCAAGAAGACATGGATCAATGCCTACTTAAAGCTTGGTGATGATGATCCTGCCATTATCTGCTTCAAAGAACTGGGCGAGGGTTCCATTCCAACTGAGCTTAGCAATGGAGAGCTTCCAACACAGGTGAAGGCACTAGAGCATTTCATATCAACAAAACAAAATGCACATTTTCGTATTATTTTGCATTTGAAAAAAATATTACATATATAGTTTGTCAACTTTCTGATTGACTGATGCAATTACAGTGCCTAGAAGTTGATATTTGAGAATTTTGTTATATTATCATCTGAAGGTGTTTGGCACCATCTGGGCCGGTATTCAATTCAATACTTAGCGTAAGTCAGAAATTTACTAAGTAAATGGCTAAGCTAAGAAGTTTACTTATCTCGTATTCAAATCGCATTTTAGACTTTTACTTACGTTAGACAAAATCTAAGTAAAATACTTATGACGTATCATGACGTCATAATTTTGTTAACATTTCCAGAACGGCGGTCGATTGATCGCGTGTATAAATCTCTGCGATAAAGTGATTTTGTGCGACGATGAAACATATGGGAAATTACGTGTTAAACAAATAAATATATTATTACGGTACGATTCAAGTGCGCGTATATGTTCATAAGTTACTATCCATTCCATATAAGATGGAGACTCCAACCAAAAGGAAGACAAATTTCTCCGAGCGAGAAAGAAGCATTCTCATTGACGAATATAGAAATAATTTGGACATTTTGAGGCCTAAACTGGGATCAAGGCTCACATTCCATGACAAGGAGGAGGCGTGGAAGAGGATAACAGCAAAGCTGAACGCAACGGGAGATGGATGCAGGACAGTGCAAGAGGTGAAAAAAAAATGGAACAACTTGACCACAAACATGAAGGAGAATCTCTCCTTAGAAAAGAAGAGCATCGAAAGGACAGGTAAGGAGACAATATTTATATTGGACAATATTTTCTGATTATATCTAAATCCTGATCAAAACCAAACAAAAGCGATACTGGGGTGTCAAATAATGTTGAAAACGGTAGCTGGCGCTAGTGTTTGTCAACAAAGCCAAAGGTCATTCGGAGTGCAACGTCCTTTTTCGCCCATCGTGCAATTTGGTATCAGTGAAGTTGGCATTATTTCCACTCGACAAAAAAGTTTCTGCTAATGATATCTGCTGCCAATGCTAAGTATATTGCTGTCCCACCCCCTTGTCTACTTCGTAATATTGTATTTTGGATTGGACTTGGACAAATACAATATTAGTAGACGAGGGGGTGGGACAGCAAATATAGTTTGCATTGGCAGCAGATATCGTTAGCAGAAACTTTGCAGTTCAGCGGCAGCGAGTAACAGTCACGATCACCGCAGAGAGGGCTAGCTATGCCACCGGACCCGGCGGCGTAGTGCATCATGAAGGTACCGGCAAGATCTTGAATTACTTAAATTGATCCATTAACTTTATATCGAGATTGCCTACGCTACGACTTGGCATGCATGACTAAGTAAAGGGAACAATGTTAAATCTGAGATGCATGGCCCTAGGCCTAGACTACATGTTATCAGTGTCTGTGATATAGTGTAATTTAATGAACTTAGATCTATGTCTTTATGAAGCCCTGAAAAAATTGCGCTTCAAAATGATCATGAATGAAGTGCCTCAAAAAAGTAAAAATCTTTGAGTGACCGGTTTTACCATACTCATTTTCCCCAATAGACTGTAGTGTTATGAAGACCGTTATGAAAACGCAAAATTTGATTTCGATTTCCAATCATAAATATCTTGATAATCAATCAGACATGCAGGCGATCGGTTTGTAAAACTAAAAAGTCAAGGTGGACAAGGGGTTCCTTACTGACCTAAAAAGGTTTATAATTATGATTGCAGCATGAGCTAAATCCAGAATTTTGTCTCAGAATCTGAGACAAAGTTACACAATCCCTTTAAAATTGGTATAGAACATCGGTTCTTTTACTTTTTTACTTTTACTTTAGTTTTAGTCATGCATGCCAAGCCATGCAAATTAATTGCAAGTGTGGGCAAGCTTGCCTTTGCGAGCTTTGGAAGTTTGGTAGTTGTGCGTACGTGCCTTGTGGGCAGAGTTGTCAATGTTGGTAAAATGGTACTATTGGTAGAGAATGCCAATTTGAACTAATGAAACTCAGTTTAACAAATTATTATGCCTTTACTTTAGATGAGTACCTACAGTACATGTAATGCCGTAATGCATATAATGGGCACTTGTCTGATAATATTTTGTAAAATGACGTGTTTCATACTTGTTGAAGTCAAGACATGCTATTACTAGCCTTTTTACTAAATTCTTTTAACTTTGTTCATTTTTTGCTTGTTATAGGGGTAGTATGTACAGTAGAAGAAATGTAATACCGATAGGTAACATTTCATACAAAAATTACTCATTTTTTTCATCAATCTTCAACAATGTTACCGAGTCACTTTAAACTCAAACTCGAGTCAAAGAAGAATAACCCACAAACTGACGTCATGTCAAAGGAGTGTGTGTGTGTGTATTGGGTTTTTACAGACGTGTATCAATCAGATATGATTATTTACGTCTGGGGACCGACCTTTAAACGTCACCATCTGAAAGACGTAACTTAGTTTCGAACCTGCGTCCTCGGCTGAATGATTTTGTAATTTCCACTGTTAGCCGGATTACAGGCGCACGCCACAACGCCTAGCTGACATACTTTACTATCACATGCATCAGCATAGCAGGGAGTAGAAGTCTATTCCAACTCCCTGAGCATAGTATACATGTACATGTACATGTGTGTAGTACAGTATGTACATTAAATGTCCAGGAAATCGTGCATGTATTAGTGTGTTTATAATGGCCATTCTACTGCCATTGTATTTGAAATACAGTTACACAATTTTACAAAATCCAACCCAAGTTTTTTTTTTCCTCTTTCTACATTTTTCAGGTGGAGGAGGACCGGTCCACACGATGAGCGAACAAGACGACCAAATTCTCGCCATTATTGGCGAATTCCCGTCATCAGGGGAATCCGTGGTGGGGCAAATTCATTGCAAGCCAACCGAAGGTGATTATTATGTAGATTTGGCTTTAAATAAAGACAAGAAGAGACATTGAAATTGGTGTTACATGATAATGCCTGTCCGTGGAGCTGAATAATCAATCCAGCACGTTAAGGCTATTTTTTTTAAATCATCAAATGAATGTGGGATCCTATATTTATTCCGATCAGATTATATTTATTAACATTTCAGCAGTTGCTGTATGGATTTTGATCTAAAAAGTTTATTCTGTCATTAAGATTGTACGCTATTTCAAATTCGACACCCGGTTTTTCATTACCTCACAACAAAATTATTATATGAAGCGCCCTCTATACCAAAACTCAACTATTACTTAAAATTCTCACTTATTTAGGTTTTTGTTTAAATCCAACTAATGTAAACATCAATGCAAAACCCATTTTTCTTCTCTCAAATGATACCACAAAAGTCAATAGTTCATGCACAACTGATTACAGACATCCTGAATTGGTACTGTCTGGAGTCCAATTGTTCAAAATCATATACAGCTGCTACATTTGTTTCACAAGGCCTTTTTAAGATGTTACATAATAGTTAATTCATTCATCAAGCAAATTATTAATTCATCGAAAAATTATAACATGAAAATTATGAGGTTTCAAACTTTCAATAGATTTATTTCTTTGTCAAAATGAAACAGAAGCTTGTCGGCAGTCATAGTCATCATCATCAATTATCATGTATTTCAGTATGATGTTCACAATTTACATTTATTGAGGAATCCAATGAGTTTCAATGATGAGCCTTAAAACATTGCGGGACTGCAGTAATGTAGTGTTGAACAGATACATGTAACTACATGTATGAATTGTTTTCCATTTCTGCTTTACAAAGAAAAACATCTGCAATTGAACTTTCATTTCTAACTAAAGTTTCTGCGATTTGTTTTAATGTTTGCTTATAGTTCTCCTGAAAATGCTGCTTCCGATGCAGATGTCATCCATGTCCCCAGGCTTGACCCACCCGAGCCATCTTCCAAGAGATTTCGATGTGGCCCTGCTCCGTCAGCGTCAGCGTCTACAAGCACATGTAGGAAAGCATACGATGAGTATTTGGCAGAGGAAAGGCAGAAAATCAAAGAAGAGCGGGAGAAAATTGAACTTGAAAAAGAAAAAATCGAATTAGAGAAGAAATTAATCATATTGAAAATCCAAAAAATAAAGATGGAAATCGACGAAAAAAAACGCTACGTCGATAACTTTGAGCTGTAACTCTAAGTTCATCCTAGGGTCATCCTATGTCAAATCACCCAATGGCTTTAACCCAACCATTTCTGATTTTGATAAAACTTAGTGTACTTGGCAAGTGTGATCTCACAGCACCAAATCTCAAATTTTAGGTCAATCGGGTGAGGGTTTGGGAGATATGGCCCACAAATTTTGAGATTTTCTGTAAAAATGGGTGTGGCCGCCTACTTTTGAACCCTTGTATCTCAGGAACTAATGGGTAAAACAAAATGATGGCAGAAATGGAATCCTTATTGAATTCCCTTTCCAACAATACCAATTTAGTTCCTGAGATACAAGGGTTCAAAAGCGGCCACGCAAGTTTTGCAGAAAATCTCAAAATTTGGTGGCGACCTAAAATGTGAGGTTCGGTGCTGTGAGATCACACTCAACAAGTACACTAAATTTCATCAAAATAAAAATGGTCAGGTTAAAATTTTCAGATTATTTTGGGTGATTTGACGTGGAATGACCCCCTATCAAATGTGGCATCTTTACTTACATGTACATTGTAGTTCACACTTTATTTAATGACAGATGCACATCATTTGCTTCCGGCATAAGCTACATAATGTCAGGATCGACTCTTACCTACTACTGTATATTAAGATTTCGAAAAGAAAAACAGTTTGATACCGCACAGCTCTGCACTTGAAGACAGGTATCCTCTCTGCCTGTGTTTTAAATTAATGAATTATTGAAACCGTTCCACATTGACAATTTATAACTTTAATTTATAGTATGATTTTATGAAAAAAGCCCTGTAACTTTAATAGACATAATTATATGTTTTTCTCCCATTGAAGCATACAGCCAAACCTGTCTTAGTGGCCATCAAAAGTCATCTCCTGCATGGAAAAGTAGTGTTGTGGAACCATTCTACAGTGGCCACTATTCTTGTTTCCCTTGGGGGGTCACTATACACAGGTTTGACTGTAATTGAATTACAACTATTAGATTTTGATTATAAATTGTTCAGATTTCAATTACAGATTTATGCAAATATCAAAAGCCAAAACAGGTGGGAACATGGAAATAAAAACAGATTACCGGGGGTATGTAAAATTTCATGATTGAATGAAAACTATTTCTTCTGTCAGCCAACACACTATTTGTTCTAATATGTGTAGATTTGTTCTAAAATGTGTAGATGAAACATGCACTATTATTTGAAACATTATGAGTTGTTGGACTTAATCAATACCAATAATTTTGAAAATGACTAGAACCATGAATATTTGGTTAGGTTACTTGGAATAATCCTTAATTTATTTATTTTGCAAAATGACATGTACAAATGTATTGATATTGAAATATTTATTCAAAGTATTATTATTGAAGTTTGAATAAAATCATACATATTGGATGTATGCCAAATAAAAATGTTCAAACTTGTCAGTATGAGTATGTCAGTTTCTATGTACATGAATGTAAGAAAGTATGAAATTTATGTTTTTTATGCCTGTGGTGTGTCTGTGATATGTCTGCTGAGGGTCTGTGTGTGTGCATGTTTTAGGTGTTCTTGTGAATAAGTATTCTCATTGTGCCGAATAGGCTTTAAATCTGGAATGTAACACAACTACAGTGGAACCTCATTATAAAGGGCACTGATATCACAAAACAATCAAAATATAAAACAATGTAATTTTGCTGGTCCTAAATCTTGTTAATCTTCTTTTAAAACCCTGGGGGTGCTTTAAAGCCCCTCTACATTTTCACGATTATTTTTAATGCAAAAAATCTTGCGCTGAAATTTTATGACTTTATTCTTTCGGGACTTGAGCATCTTTTGAAACAAATTTTTCGAAAAATCGGACCTACTGTTACAAACGTGATGTTTTATCTTTGCATGTCAGCCCGAAAATCACTTATTTTCATGATTTGTGTACAAACATGGAAATATCATTTTTCCAAAAAGAGATAAAACATTGGTTATTTGGCCTTGTTTATAGTTTAGGTGTTTGTTTTGGGGTCAAAATAGTTGAATTAGAGTTAGAAATGAAATAAAACAACAAAAACAAAAGACATAAGTTAAAAAACAAAAATACATATGAAATTATCAAAACAATAGATAACATAAGGAATAACCTGGCTCTTCCAAATATTTTTGATGTATTATTATTCCAAATGGTCTAAAGAGTTTATGCAGTGAAAAGGAATGTTTAAATATGAAGAATATATGATTTATGGGTAAAAATGTGAATTTCATGACCTTAATTGCATAAATTACCATAAATATGCAAATGAGTGAATTTTCAGAAAATTAAAATTACCAAAGTATTCTGTACACTTCACTTGACATGCATGCAAATTTTCGCGGCGATCGGCCGTTTTACGGCCGAGATCATAGGGGCCTTAGAAGCCCCCCAGGTTATGCAGTTTCAAACTAGCCCAGGCTAGATAGGGTTAAACCCTCCTATACCAAGGTACCAGCAAGGTTATGTTCATTTACCTGAAGTGGGTGTGTACGATGTGCTGTCTGTATTCCCGTGCTGCAATGGCATCATGTTCAACGATGCCCTGTTGTGGCTGCTCGTATCCGGGAACATCCTCATCGATGTCTGGCATGTTCAGTTGCTTGGCGAGGTTGTGCAGAATAGCGCAACTGGCTATGATCTGAGAAGCCTTTTCGGGTGTCACCCTCAGCTCCGAATGAAGACAGTGGAATCGTCTTTTCAGCTGGCCTATTCCTCTTTCCACAAGGCAGCGGGTCTGTTTGTGCGCCCTATTGAATCGCTCTTCATCATCGTTAGCAGGCCGCAGAAAAGGCGTTAGCAGCCATGGTCTTAGGGGGTATCCACTGTCCCCAAGAAGGTGCCCATCCATGTGTTCCAACACTTCTCGTAGTCCACTCTCTCTCAACACCCGGGCATCATGCACGCTTCCAGGCCACTCGGCATCTACGTTTGTGATGTAACAGTTCGCATCAAAGACGACTTGAACATTGATGCTGTGAAACCTTTTTCTGTTCACGTACTGATCCTCATACTCTGAAGGCGCCTGTATTTTCACGTGGGTACAATCAATCACCCCAGTGATGCCAGGGAATCTCGCTGTGCGGTAGAACTGTTCGGTGTTCCTCCTCCTCTCCTCCTCACCGGGAAGGTGAATGAATTGAAGCAGTTTCCTTGTCAGAGCCTCACTCACTGTGCTGACAATCCTTGACACAGATGACTGTGATACATGCAACGTGTCCCCATCAGTTCTTTGGAAACACCCCGAAGCGTAAAATTGAAGAGCTGCACAAATCCTATCTACCGGCGAAATCGGGTTGTTGGTATTCCCTTTGGAGCAATATCATCAAACAGTAGTTCAGTTATGTAGTTGATTCCTTCTCGATTAAACCGATATCTCTTGATCAACTCGACATCATTATATTTGTCAAGAGGATGTACACGATCTTGAACCAACTGGTGACGAAGTGCTCGCTGATAGTGTTCCTGACGAGTACCTGTGTAGCTTATGAGGATTTAGCTTAAGTGTCCTAATTTATATTCCTATGTTTGAGCCAATTACTTAGCCAAAAAGAGAGATTTGAATACCAAACTTGCTTAAGTAAAATACTTAAGTCATTTACTAAGACAAAATCATACTTTACTTAGTCAAATACTTAGCCACAATTGAATCTCATTTGTGGCTAAGTAATTTACTTAAGCCAAATACTAAGTAAAAAGCTCAAATTTTGTACTTAAGTATTGAATTGAATACGGGCCCTGGTGTTTAAGTAAGTTATTCATTTGATAAAATACTAGGGTTGATTTTTATATTAACAGCCTAAAATAACAGTGTTAATGACATGTGATATGTTTCGCAATTATTCCACTGTATAATAACACACAATGATGCCATTTCCACTTATTATTTCAAAATTCTAGCCCAAAAGAAAGAAGAAGGGCACAATTTTTATGTAATATTTCCCCGTTTTTCACGTTTTATGACGCAATATCATTGAAAATGAATCCTTATATCCGGTTCCTCAAACAACTTCACAGTGTAATTGGCTAAAAAATATATGAATTAGGGTGGAAGACACCGAATTTCCCTATTGCGCTTTATATAAGCCATTTTGGCGCCCAAAATGGACCCCCCCAGGAAGTGAAGGAGGGGTCTGAAAATTCGAACCCCATCATTTTTGGCCAATTGGGACCCTTTTGAAGCCCAAACAGCAGAAAAATCAATTTTGGCAAAAAAATCCTACGGGATTACATTCCATACCGCACTATGGCTGCAGACAGAAATATTTTGCATACCATCACCATACAGAAGCCATCACGAGGCCTCTTGCCTGCGTGGACGGCATAAGTCAAGTCAAGTAAGTCAACGTGAACTATAAGTAATACCACTTTCGCAATCTGATAATTGCACCTAATTATTCAGAGAAAATTTTAAAAATACCAATACTCTTATTATGAATACCACCACTGTTATTAGGTAATGAGTATAGTAAAGTTTTAATCGTAGCGTCATTACATTTACAATAGTTACATTAATGCGATATATTTCAAATCGAAGACAGTTGATAACGATGCACTTCATTCCTAATCTATAATGAATCTAGACAACATTATGGATAACATAAGTTGTCAATATATTCTAATACCCTTCATCGTTATTATCTTCATGATATAAATACTCTAGTGATAATAATTATAATAATGATACAAATAATAATAATAATACTAATAAACATAATACTATACTAATAATAACAATAATGATAATAATAACAATAATAATTATAATAATAATAAAAATGACAATAATAATATTGATAATCATAATATTATAAAACATAAAGGACCATAGTGCTTTCAAAATCATATAAATTGAACAGAAATATAAAATACACAGACTCATAAAACAGGTACATGGCATTATATTACTAAGCGAATGAGTTTGTATGTTTTTTATTTTATTTTAGCACGGTAGCATACTTCAGCCAAAGGCTGTTCTTCAGCATGGCCGTGCATATATAAAGGCAATCACAATTGTACAAAGAAACATACATTATGTGTGTATTAAGAGACCTTTCGACAGAGGCAAGACAATTATTTTTTCCCTCTTTGATGGAAGAATGGATGTTATTCTACGTTTTCGAAACAGTCACTGTATATAGTCAGCGTATATATAGTTTATACTTTTACATGATACCCAACAAAAAATGATTCATACATACCTGCTGCATGTGTGAATACGGCCATTCCACAAATGATGACAATCAAATGAAGAAAGAAATTCATATCTGTTCTTGGGCACCTTTCTGCCATCTTCATATGATATAAATATATCTCGATTTCAACATACAATCACACAGACTCCGAGTCCAACCTGTGCTAATAGTTCCCTGAACTGCTCAACATAAACAAACTCTCAAAGTGCATACGCCCATGGACATTCATTTATACACCATGCACTGCAATACGCAACTAAACTTTTCCATGCTTCTTCAGAATATCCAGAAATGTTTGGTTCTTCAAAAGGTGTGATGACAAGAATTTAGTCAGTACTTTTAATATGGAAATTACGAGAGTGATACTCGTTATGATCCCACAACGGTCCGTTTCGAATACAACGCTGTTTTACACTTCGGATCCAATTCCTGTGCTGAATGGGAGAAGTCTGACTTTCAACCGCTCGCAATGAATGGATATGGACGTTAATACGTGAGGGCCGTGGGTTTGCCATTATCTTTCCGCTGCGGCACGGTGACACCGTTAACTTCAGGTGGGACCGTCCTATTGTGTTCGTGCACCCAACCACGCCCTAGGGACAATGCTCGGGGTTCGGGACAGCAAAGAAAACTCGAGAATTGTTTTGAATTCGTCATAGGCTTTTATCGATGTGTTTTCAGGCAGGAATACTCAGTGGGATAAGTATGTACATGTACGACTAGGGTGGTTCCACTCTGTGTAATTCTATCATATTTCTATATTCATAATCCATTTTGTGCTCTTTCCTTTTCAGTGTTGCACATGAGGCCCACTTTTATAGTGTCAGCTAAAAGGAAACGCCTCTCCCGCTTGGGTGTTCACGGGCATGATATATGGACCTTTTGCCAAAGTAAAGCTGTACACACGCACACACACACACACATATATATAAATTAATATATATATATACATATATGTTATTATTATTTACATTATTGGTTGCATCCTCAATGTTAACTCTAACACCGAGGAAGCCTAGTCATTGATCAGGCCTTTTGTATATTATATACATTTAAAAACGAATTAGGCACCCAGCTGCTACTCTGCTGCTTTTGAATTACATGTATGAATTATGATCCCGTGGATTTCTAGATATCTTAAATCCGATAATTCACAGCTTTGTCCTTTTAGGGTATCATTATCTTCCACATTTTAATTTCTAAAGTTTAGTAAATAGTTTTTCACAAATGCCTGCCCTGGTTTTACATTCATAATGCACACACTACAAAATATAAGGATATGCCAGTTCTAAAATAACCAACCTTTTATCAATCTATTAAAGCTCGAGTGATATGTTTAATCTCAATCGAAGCTGTACATAGTTCGCCTGCCATGATCAAGTATATTGGATTACCACGTATGTTATAATTAATTATATAATCTATAACTGTATTCCAAGCTAATCAGTAGTTTTCATGTAGCCATAATGTGATGTAGTATATTGTAATGTAATTCATTGTACTGTAGTTCTTTGTAATGTAATGCTTTGCAAAATAATGTTTAGTATTGTAGAACCAATATCATGTATTTCCTCAGATGTGAATTGTATGTCATAGTAATTTATTATCATTGTATACTCGGTGACATGTATCAGGTAATGCGCTAACATAAGCATAGATAGTATGTATCGTTATTACTAATTGTTACTGTGATTGACATTAATTGCTCGTTCCTTTTATTATTAAAGACAATGATAAAATCATTCCCTATAACTAACAAGTTCAGCTTTTATCATAACCCCCTCCAATTTCACTCTTCTGTTTAGTTCAGTCTTTTAACTTAATGCATTTAAACAAATTGATATGAGGTACTCACTTTCTGTTTTTTGTCTAGGCTAATAGAATTCACGTTTATTTGTATCATTTCCTTTGTGACATCATTGCAGAATGTTTAGAATATGTGAAAAATGAAGCAATAAACTAAAATTGAAACTGAAGTGTTTAATTAAGTAGAAGATCATAAGTCATATATAATGGTATATGAAAATGAACATCTTGACAAATCTCAGTAGAATATGCCTCCCCATCCCGGAAACAATGGACATTGCTCAAGAAAAAAAGGCAACTGGAAGCGAGTTTTATGGTGGCGCTCTTTAAGGTTCCCTGGCAGATACGTTGAATGGGAGAGTTTGGCGAACCCGTTTCAAGTTGGCCACATTATTGCGAATATTGCTTTGTTGGAAAAGCACAAAGCAAAAGATGTTGCGACCAACATAAACCAAGTTGGCCAAACTCTGTGTATAGATGGCTCTCTTCCTTGACGGACACCTTGATGAGAACAGCATTTATCTAGATAGGCATAGGTGGTGGTTAATTTTTTTTTCATCTTTCGGAGGCAAAAACAAAAAAATTGTGCTCCCTCTCCCCCCCTCCCCCCACTGAGCGAAAAATCGACCGGCACGATTTTTCAATTTTCAATTTTCGGAGGCAAAAAAAAAAAATCCCCCTCCCTCCCTTGCCGCCGGCTAGATCCGCCCCTGGCTAACGGGGCTTTGTCATGAGATTATTTCTTCAGCCTCTCCGTGTCGAACACACTCATGTCCATAAGGATGGAATAATATTTCTTTTAACCTCATTTCATGAAACGATAGGGACAATATGGGCTTTTTTTCATTGAAAAAGTGTATATCTTCCTAAAAGGTTACAGATCAATCTAAAGAGTCATAGAGATTGATAAATAAAGTTCTGAGAAAATAATTAAGCATTTCATTAATCGACAATAAATCAGATTTTCAGGATCAAAAGAGATAAGAAATAAATTATTACAACTTACTGGCAACAGTGTAAGTTATTGTCCATGTATTCGTAGAAAACATTTATTTTAGTATGGAGTAAATTCGGGCGACTTTCAGTGAAGCAGGGGTTGCGGAGCGTTCTATATTAAGTTACAAACTATAAGATAAGATCACTTTCCTTGAAAATTATGGACTTTTAATGACTGGAAAGAAAATCATGAATTCTTGCATTGCCTTGGAATTGTTTAATGAGATATAAATAAACTGTATTAAGAACAAAACATACAATTTTTTTTTTTTTGGGGGGTGAGGGTGTTTTAGGGGGAGGGTAGGCGGTAGGGTGTTTTAAGGGAGGGGAGGGTTTTTTCCTGGCGGGAGGTGGGAGGAGGTTTTAGGGGGAGAGGGAGTTTAGAGGTGTTTTATGTTATATTGTTTCAAATCTGTCGTTATTTGTCATATTATTCAAAACGTATGAGCTTGTTTTTATATTATCTATAAAATTTGTTGAATGGAAGCAAAATAAATTGTATTCAAAACAAAAAATATTTGATCTATTTTAGTTATTTCTTAAATTGAAACAAGAATGTTTATTCCCCCTTTATAATTCGTCTCATTAGGTCCTGTTTAAAATATATTCACATATTGCACTGCCTTGGTATACATTATGTATTTTAAGTTATTACTTAAAATTAAACAAGATTGTTGTTTCCCCCTTTAGAATTCGTTTTAAATGAGGTCTTATTTAAATATTTTCACATAATACATGCCATTTTACAGAAAATAAGAATAGAAAACAAAGAGTTGAAGAAAGGGGCGCAAAATGTGAAACTATACTGCTTGATGAGATTGTGAATCTGAAAATCTGAAAAAAAGATTTGAGTGAAAAGTAAAAAGTTTTGAACATGATAAACAGAATAGGTGCAATTCCATTACCTTTTAATACATTAATAAATGCAGGCATAAATTGCTATGAAACAATATGCTTTTGAATAATAAATGCTTTAATTTGGCTAAATACAATTCATTTGAATTAGAAGAAGTAAAAGGTTACATTTGTATACCGGAATCATATATCTGCCTATGAGTGCATCCAAGCTGCAAACAAATCAAGAAAACACAAGCAAATACAAGTGATTACAAACAGCAAAATTACAAGAATGGCAATACAATAATTAGATAGAATAAAATCAGATACACTGTCACTGATATCATTTCGCAAATATGACTAAACAAATTGGAATTGCAGGTTTTGTTCATGAGGGAAGTTTTCAAGATCTTGCGGAAGATTGCGATTGCTGCACTTGACTTGATATATGAACATGATGAACACTTGATGAAGGGAGGGTACTCCAGAGGCGCGGGGCGGCTGCGCAAAAGAATCTGTCACCCCACGATCTCCGAACTTCTCGATACTGCTGGACGTTCCCTCATCGAAGACCCAGTTTTGTGCATTTTTTTCGTCATGTTCGTCTCCATTACATCAGACAAGCAACTTGGTGCCTGGTTAGTCTTAAGTTTGAAGATAAAGGAAAGTATCTCGTACTCAAGTGTATGTCTGATTGGTGACCAGTGCAATGCCTTGAGAATGGGGGTTATGTGAATGTGAGATTTGGAACGGGTGATGAGTAGTCCAACTGATTTTTGGATCAGTTGGAGCCTTTTGATCTTGTTATCGGTTGTTACTCAGAAGAACTCAGATGAACTGTTGGCTAGTGACCCGTCAGACGGACTTTGTTGTCTTACAGGATTTCTTATCAACGATGGTAAACAAAAGCCTCTGGGTCCAGTTTCATAAAACTTGTTATCAATAACAAGTTGCAATAACTGTTCTAAGATACTGAAATTGTGTCATAGAAATGTAGCATTTGTTATTGATAACAAGTTTTATGAAACAGGGCCCTGATCCGAAGTACAATTCTCTACAGCAGGTGAATAGACCTGTCTCGTTGCATTATTCACGATCTGCACAACAGCTTGTTCCTTTTTTTTGTATCGCTTGTGTTAAATATCGTTTCTTCTCTATTTGCGCATGAGTACAGGGACTAATTATTGATCAAGTTTCTTTTTTTAAACTTCATAATACACAAATAAAAAAACACCCCAAAACAGTCAACAATAATCATTTATCGCCATGGTTTTTTTAAATATTTTATCTGTAATACTATGATTACTATAGCTTTACATTAATGTTCCTTACTTCGACATCATCTAAAATTATGTGGCATAATTAATGTAGTACTTTAATATTATGATTCTCTGAGGCATATCAGGTGACAGATTTGTAATACGATTTGTGTGCAATGATGCAGTGATTTTCTTTTTAAACTGTGCTATTCAGAACGATCAAAAACACGCAAATGTAACAAAATACGAACCCTTGCTTATCAGAAAGCAATAAACATCGATGCATACATGGAGAGAAAAAAATACCGTGACGTAGTCCAATTTTAGCGATTACATACTACAATAGTTGAAATATCATTTTTATGTAAATACGGAACTACACACTGTACGTTTGTTTTTTCAATATTTCAAAATGACACAATCGCCTTCCCATGTGAAAATTATACCGCTCCTTTTTGCTCATATTGCCACGATTCTTCTAGCACTCTTTTTTCTAAGAATTTATATACATTAATCAGTACATGAATAATTAATAATTCCAATTGAAGAGAAGGTTGAGTTTTGGAGTGAGGTAACAAATAATTTGTGAGCGTTTTCATTGTTATTATGCAAGTGTGGAAGAACACCAGATGAAAAATGTTCCCTTAACAGCATGGCTCTTCAAATGCCTTCATATTCTAAATATAATTCTAAATATGACTTGTAACAGCTTAAAAATGAGGACCACATTTTTATGCCACATGTTTGTGTAGTCCCATATAAATTTGTCTGTGTACAGGACTTGTTACTTTTACCAAGACTGTGCCAATTTTTTAAAATCATTTTGATGATTCCAGAATCTTGCGGTACACACCAATACTAATATGCTACATGATCAACCTTTTTTGATCGATTCCACACAGTTTCTTTCACAATGCAATCGCATGACCAAAACTCAACTTCATCTTTAAATTTCAAGATTGAACATTGGGATGGCAGATATAGGGCTCCTCGTCGTCATTTTTTCCCGCACTAAAGTAATGTCGATTAAACAATAAATAAAATGAAATGCAAACAAGGTTACATAACTTTCTGTACCTTAGAGTCTATTCTCATATATTTAACAATGTCTAAGTGCTAAATTTGTCTTTTCGTTGAAAAGAAAGGCGGCGATGGTTTTAGGCCGTTGGTATATGTATATGAGGATCGGGACTTGCAATTCATTGATAAAATGACTGCTTATTTACATCGTCACATATTACACTGTACAGTGAAGAAGTATACATACTAGGTAATCATAGAGTCCGATAGTTAGAAAATGTGCAATGGACATCGAACTATTCATAACATTAGACAAAGGGTGTAATTTCATTTTGTATAATGAATAATTCACAATGTTAACTTCAATCAGTGATGCAAAAATACACACTAACTAGACATATAATACTTGTTAATAACAAGTATAGGTGGGCTGTTCCAAGTACATGCCACACATGTTTAGTGACATACTAAGTAGTTAAGATAACATTGGCATGATTTGACCTAATTTTTTTGAAATAATCCTCTTATTCAGGTCTATTAGTGTGCCAAATTTCTAGTCTATACGATGCATGGTTTTAGAGAAACCATGTACAGTATATTTGACCTCTGACCCTCAAATCTAAATATCAAAGTGAAATATGCATTTTCTAGATTTTGTTTTTTATAAGAAATCATATCTCCGACTCATACTCTATCCAACTATGAATAAAAAATTAATACACGACAAGGACTCAGATTTCCCATAAGGTTGTACTCAAACGATTGACATATTTCTCCCATAGATATAACACGCAAAATAGGCATTTTATTACATTGTTTGTGATAGTATATGATAATATGTTATAATAGTCGAAGAAGATCATAAAATCAAATTCAAAACGACGGCAAAAAAAAAAAAAAAAATTGACCCACCAGGAATCGAACTTGGGTCGCCGGAATGGGAGGCAAGTGCTATGACCACTATACCAAAATAATCCCCATAGACATTACACGTGAACGGAAAATGGAATTCTCAAATCCCACTTTGCAAGTGAAATATGAGCATGATCCCGGCATCTGATCGAAAAATAAAGGGCACACTTGTGATAGCTTATTGTCTCAGCTACAACATACTCAAAGCTCAGCAAAAAAAAAAAAAACGACGGAGATATTGCTCAAAAAGACTGCAATGTAGAATCCAGTTTTGAGAAAAAGTCATGTCCCATAGAGAATACACGCAAAATGTGAAAAATTGACATGCCTCCTTTAATCGCAAAAATACGCCATGATGCCTTTGTCAAAATGAAAAATCGTGATAACTGCATTTGTAGAAAATTGTCTCAGCTAGAACATATCAAAATTTGGAAGAAAATCGATCAATATTTACAGAGATACAATCAATTTTCCAAAAATATGCTGACGTCATAATATGCAAATTGAAATTTTGAGTTCGGAGGCCATTATGATGACGTCATGAGTTAATTGAGGGTCAAATGAGACATGAAATCATATCTCCGACTCATAATCTATCCAAATATGAAAAAAATTGGGAGTTCCCATCCATTCTGAAGAGTTACAATGAATTTTGTATAGGCATGTTTTTGCCCATATATGCTATGTATTACAAGAGCTCGCGCGCACGGACATTTATATTGAATGGACGCTCATCTTGTTATTAATGGTCAATAAGAGATAAATATGGTATCAAATTGTTTGAAAAAATATGGGAAATATCATGAAAGAAAAAAAAATGGCGATTTTATGTTGTATAATCGTGTTACGCGCGAGAACGCGCGCGCATGTGCGTGTGCGCGATTTTTATAAAATGCTTAAAATGGCCTGAAACGTATCCAAAATGAATTTGAGACGATTTGGAACATTTTGAAATTTTGCGCGCGCGCTGACGCACGGACGTACGCATACGCGCGCGTTTTTTTACCTGAAATTGACCGGACGGATATTGACCTTGATCATGATAAATATGAATGAAAAACGACTTTTCGTTATGAAGATATGATCATGAGTATATTTTCAGAAAATTTTACAAAATGGCGCCTAGATGACGTCATCAGTCAAGGTCAATGTTGAAAACCTTATTGTGCTTTGTTTATATGCCAATACATATGTGTGCCAAATTTCAAGGTATTTGATTTAACCATTTTCAAGTTATCTTGCTAACAAAAAAGTGGGTCGAAATAAGAAAAATAAATGAAATATGCATTTTCTAGATTTTGTTTTTTTATAAGAAATCATATCTCCGACTCATACTCTATCCAACTATGAATAAAAAAATTAATACACGACAAGGACTCAGATTTCCCATAAGGTTGTACTCAAACGATTGACATATTTCTCCCATAGATATAACACGCAAAAATTGGGCATTTTATTACATTGTGATAGTATATGATATGTTATAATAGTCGAAGAAGATCATAAAATCAAATTCAAAACGACGGCAAAAAAAAAAAAAAAAAATTGACCCACCAGGAATCGAACTTGGGTCGCCGGAATGGGAGGCAAGTGCTATGACCACTATACCAAAATAATCCCCATAGACATTACACGTGAACGGAAAATGGAATTCTCAAATCCCACTTTGCAAGTGAAATATGAGCATGATCCCGGCATCTGATCGAAAAATAAAGGGCACACTTGTGATAGCTTATTGTCTCAGCTACAACATACTCAAAGCTCAGCAAAAAAAAACTAAAACGACGGAGATATTGCTCAAAAAGACTGGAATGTAGAATCCAGTTTTGAGAAAAAGTCATGTCCCATAGAGAATACACGCAAAATGTGGAAAATTGACATGCCTCCTTTAATCGCAAAAATACGCCATGATGCCTTTGTCAAAATGAAAAATCGTGATAACTGCATTTGTAGAAAATTGTCTCAGCTAAAACATATCAAAATTTGAAAGAAAATCGATCAATATTTACAGAGATACAATCAATTTTCCAAAATATGCTGACGTCATAATATGCAAATTGGAATTTTGAGTTCGGAGGCCATTATGATGACGTCATGAGTTAATTGAGGGTCAAATGAGACATGAAATCATATCTCCGACTCATAATCTATCCAAATATGAAAAAAATTGGGAGTTCCCATCCATTCTGAAGAGTTACAATGAATTTTGTATAGGCATGTTTTTGCCCATATATGCTATGTATTACAAGAGCTCGCGCGCACGGACATTTATCTTGAATGGACGCTCATCTTGTTATTAATGGTCATAAAGAGATAAACATGGTATCAAATTGTTCGAAAAAATGGGGAAATATCATGAAAGAAAAAAATGGCGATTCTATGTTGTGTAATGGTGTTACGCGCGAAAACGCGCGCATGTGCGTGTGCGCGATTTTTAATAAAATGCTTAAAATGGCCTGAAACGTATCCAAAATGAATTTGAGACAATTTTAAGCATTTTGAAATTTTGCGCGCGCGCTGACGCACGGACGTACGCATGCGCGCGCGTTTTTGACCTGAAATTGACCGGACGGATATTGACCTTGATCATGATAAATATGAATGAAAATGACTTTTCGTTATGAAGATATGATCATGAGTAGATTTTCAGAAAATTTTACAAAATGGCGCCTAGATGACGTCATCAGTCAAGGTCAAGGTTGAAAACCTTATTTTGCTTTGTTTATATGCCAATACATATGTGTGCCAAATTTCAAGGCATTTGATTGAGCCATTTTCAAGTTACCGTGCTAACAAAAAAGTGATTGGAAATAAGAAAAATAAAGAAAGAATAAAGGCAATTCTAACGAAAACATAAGGTGGTCTGTATTATATACAGCCCACCTGATTAGTATGCTCCGTTATATATTTAAAAAAACCCCAAAGAGTTGCAGAAACACCGATGCAGAAAAGATGGGCGCAAGCACGTGCGGCTGTGTGCGTGTGCATGTGCGTATGTGAATTGAAGTGTACTTTGACATCAGTCCACCTATATTATAGAGGTGAGGCACGCAACTGTATGAGGCTGTTCACACCGCAAGGGGGGACCGTGGGCGGACCGTGGATCGCGCTATCGTAGCGCGACCCACGGTCCGCCCATTGGCATTCGCCGGATTCACACCGCAGTGAGATAGCGCGGTCTATCGTAGCACCCCCTTTTTTGAGAGGTCCTGTTGCCATGACGCGTGATGTCATGAGGTCAGAGCGGTCAAAGATTTCGCGCGCTATTACGAACCCGTAGTTAAGTTGATGCATATTTCCACACAAGAGTGACTTTAATAGAATGAGTATAAAATTCCCCGCGTGTAGAACGATGACTTCTGGCGTGCTATCGTAGCTCGGGTTCACACCGGCAGAGATAGCGCGGTCTAGCGCGCGCTAGACATCGCTATCTCTCGTGGACCACCCCCAAGAGGTGGTCCAGTGGCACGCCGTTTTGGCTCGCCGTGGCTCGCTGTTGGGCGGACCGAAACGACGTTGTACCTTCCACACCGCAGAGATAGCGCGGTCTAGCGCGCGCTAGACCGCGCTATCACTGCCGGTGTGAACAGCCTCTATGAGGCTGTTCACACCGCAAGGGGGGACCGTGGGCGGACCATGGATCGCGCTATCGTAGCGCGACCCACGGTCCGCCCATTGGCATTCGCCGGATTCACACCGCAGTGAGATAGCGCGGTTTATCGTAGCACCCCCTTTTTTGAGAGGTCCTGTTGCCATGACGCGTGACGTCATGAGGTCAGAGCGGTCAAAGATGTCGCGCGCTATTACGAACCCGTAGTTGAGAGCTCGATCGATATCGCTGTACCTATATGCTAGCCGGCCTACGTTTATTTCATGGCGTTGTAGTTACATTGTGCATGTATTTCTTTGATTTAACTAGACTCTTGTATTTTAATCAGACAGATAAATGTTCAAATTAAAAATCGAGGCCCTCAGGTTGTAGCAAACATGTTTTGCAATGTATGGGACCGAGCCCTTCGTTATTCTTTCTGGTGATAATTTCTCCCCTATAGATTCTACACCATATCTGCTAACCCACGAAAACAGCGTAAAAGTACGTTTAGTAAAGTCAGGTCCCACATTACTTACTGTATTTCTATTTTCACGATGTTCCGACGCGTTTTACTCCATAAAATTAGGAGTGTTGAGTTGTACCGATTCAGATTCAGATCGCAACAAAATAGAATGAGTATAAAATTTCCCGCGTGTAGAACGATGACTTCCGGCGTGCTATCGTAGCTCGGGTTCACACCGGCAGAGATAGCGCGGTCTAGCGCACGCCAGACCGCGCTATCTCTCGTGGACCACCCCCAAGAGGTGGTCCAGTGACACGCCGTTTTGGCTCGCCGTGGCTCGCTGTTGGGCGGACCGAAACGACGCTGTACCTTCCACACCGCAGAGATAGCGCGGTCTAGCGCGCGCTAGACCGCGCTATCTCTGCCGGTGTGAACAGCCTCTTAGTGATCACCGAGACTACGCCTTACTGCACACCGTCAACGTCTGCATGCTGACAAGGTACCCAGGAAGGAACCCTATATTGTGTCATATGACACGCTTGAGTGGCTCCCCAACTTTGATATGTTCATGTAGCTATAAAATACCTTATATGAAAGAAGATATCCATGACTTATTGATTCTGTGTTGTCCTTAAACTTGAATACCTCAGTTACACATATGAACAAATTTGACCTATATTCGGCCAAAAGATCAACGAGTCATTTGTGTACCTCCCACACAGACGACGAACGTTCGAGTGCACTAGAGCGTAACACCAGGGTACAGGACTCTTCGATTTTTATAAAATAGGGGTTTATCGTAGAATACTGGTGAGAGTGTGAATGTCTCTCTCTC
Source organism: Mesocentrotus franciscanus (assembly GCA_037976565.1). Taxonomy (NCBI): domain Eukaryota; kingdom Metazoa; phylum Echinodermata; class Echinoidea; order Camarodonta; family Strongylocentrotidae; genus Mesocentrotus; species Mesocentrotus franciscanus. The sequence goes on from CP137678.1 coordinate 27,307,116, forward strand.
TCTCCCCCTTTTTCTGCCAAAAAACAGGAGGGAAAAAATCATGAAATTACATATGAAAGTCTAATAGATGCAAATGCACATCACCATGCATAAGTCCATTGTCATCCCTCCGTATAAGATGGGCGGGATCACCCTGCAATATGAATACGCGATTCCTTCACAAGCAGATCGATCCGTGAAGATTTAGATCTGCTCATGCAGCGAGTTTAGAGTGCCATTAATTTGCTAAATTTCAGGCAAACTAAAGAATCCAGTGTCTCGTGAGAGATATAATCTAATCCCTACACACTTTTGTCGTAAAATATCGTCCATAATGTTTATATTCCCTTCAGTAAATTGCTGAAATTAACGTAAAATGCGTCTTCTCCGTCGCCAGAGCTGAGTCAAATTTGGTGGTCGATATACGCACGGCTGCGAGCACGGTGTGTAAGCCTCATTGTCCGCTGTGTAACAATTTGGCTTACGCACTTGCATAAATTATAGAGGTCATGCGTAAATTTACAAAAGCTGCTTTTTATTGGATTGAAATTGGCCCTAATTTTCCGACAACCAATCAAATTATGTGTTACATCAGACGGCAGCGAATTATATACCCTATGTTTTGGCGGCCGAGACCACCTAATAACAAGTCGTAGTTACGAGCATTACCCCCTTGAAGTACACAACCTCCAGTGAAAAAGACGAATTTTCCTGTGATCTCCATAGAGAAATCACAAATTGAATGATTGTTGTCCACTTTTGAAGACGAAAAGGCCCTATTTTCCAGTCTACCAATCACTTCGAAATTGGTATCAGTGGAAAGAACAGTATTTGAATATGTGATTTCCACCCGAGATGGTGTGTAATCATAGTTTGTTTTTCTTGTAGGAGCATTTCTTTACACACTTAGCGCATTTTCAAAGACAATTTCACGTGTTGTAGACCGCGGAGCGAGACCGCGTGAGCAGATGCCCGAAATTTGTTCATATGTGACCTGACCACATGGGACAGAACAAAAAAAACTACATCACCCTGAATAGCCAAGAGTCGGTCGATTTAGAGTTGGTTTTGTGCTCGTTTGGCGGTGTGACTGGTGTATTAGCATGGTTAGTAAGTGCAGTTGCTATAGATCGAATCGAATTCTTCAGGAGCCGACTTCTCTGGAATATTTTGGTCAAACGCATGATAAGCTTCCTCCTTGCCAACATTTCTATAGTCCAAGTTTGCGTAATCGTCTTCAGTTTTAGAGGCACCGCTGGAAAGACCACCGGCATTCTCATAGATAGGTTGTTCTTCATCCAACGGAATCTGCAGGCCAAACTGATTTTCGTAGACGCCTTCAGCCTCAGTGATCTGTGCATTTGATTTCTTCTCGTATTCTTCATCCGCAGAATATGGTGTGTCCTCTTTCCCAGGCATCTTCGCTGGATTCAACGTCTTCGTCAATGTTCGGGATGTAACGCATCTGCCTTGTCTGCGGCTACCATGTGTTTCAACGTGACCACTGTGTTGTCTAGCCCCTTCTTTCTTCCCTAAATCTTGACAGCTTTCAAATTTCGATTCTCTGTCCTTTCGGCCATTATTTTCCAAAGGACCTAATTGCCCACCTGTCAGTATTCCGGTTTCTGGCTCCCATCCGTCTAGATCAGATCCCATTTCAGTTGAAGTACCGTACACGTTGTCGTTATACATGGTGTCATTTGCTTGGTCAGACAGATGTGAGGATCTTTGAAGATCTAGAGCACCGTATACATTCTTCCCAGTTTCTTCAACTGCCTGTCCGAGTGAACTCTGGAGAGATCTTTTTGAGCCGCGATTTGAAGTCCGAGGGCGACCTAAAGTTCAATGAATCATATTCTTTTTCATCATTGAGAGTAACCTTCCTATCCATAATTTCACCAGTACCTTTATTTTTGTTTGTCAAACGATTCCACCGGAGCTCTCGGTCTACCTTATCACTCTGAGGGGCGATTTCGTAATTTTCGTATTGATTGATGAATTCATCATCAAGTTCAGTCAGTCCAGATTCGCCATTCACTGTTGTTGATGCTCTTTTTAGGCACTGTCGTGTTCGACAGCTGCGTTGCAATCCCCTTGTGGAGCTTTCTGCAACGTAAGGTCCGTTAAAGGAAGTTTCCTCAACTGCTTGATAATCAGCAAAGTTATCAACTTCACCATCCGCGACTCGCGATTCAATCGTGAAGTATGCAGTCGTTTTTACGACATCGTCAGGTGACGTAACAGGGTTGTTAAAGTCATATCTATTTAGTGACGCGCGTGTGTCATAATTGGAGATAGCTTCATCCACTCCTTCATATTCTTCGCATTTCTTTCCCTGGGCTGGATTCGCGGCGAGATGATTGTATGGACCTGGAATTGGATTAGATAAATGGGTCTCACGGGACCCGTTAGACATCCCACCTTCGAAGCGGTTCCGACCTTCGTCGAATTCCTCATATTCGTTGTTCAGAAAAGGCTGTGGTGTGGGACAAATTGTTTCATGTCTCATGTATGTATTGGGCCTACTCGATGAAGCATGGCGACTTGTCAGGAGATCTGGAGTAGGAGGTTGGTGATTCACTGACCTGGAACCTCGGCTGTTTCCTGTACTATTGTTGTCAGCATGTGATACCTGGGGAGGAGTCCTTTTAGATGATGACCTATTGGATAACAGGTATAGGAAATAAAACATTTAGTTTTTTATGCGCTTTGATATAAAGCGTTACTTATCATCACTGTGTACAAATTTAAATAATTGGATGTTTCTAAAAGGAACGAATGCATACGACTGTGTTTAATTTCTTTTGGAGAGGGAATGCTTTTTGTATTCGCTCCTTAAAATTCCATACGAAGACAAGGGCCTTGGTTTTTTAACGTTAAATGTAAAGAAAAATGAGGTGTAACGTACACAACGAGACTAATGTATTTTCAGATAAAATGTGCGTCGCACTATCCTCACCTTTTCTCCATCTGATATATCCAGCAACGCACACGCACAAAAGAACTGCCACTACCACTAAGGAGATTGCCAACACCAGCTGATGACACCTCGGGCTCTCTACAAGATTAACAGGCGAATTAGAAAGAGAGAGAGAGAGAGAAAGAGAGAGAATGAGAGAGAATGGAAAATAACTAGGCAGATGTGAATGTCAATTTTTAAGGGTGACAGCGGATACAGGTATATTATCTTATCATGTTAATGGGATTGTGCTTCTCGATGAGAATATCTATTCAGACATTTCTGAGGAATGCTTAGAAACATATGAAATTATGAATGATTCTTATTGCAGATCTTTCACAGGTAATGGGAATAAGTCGGTCCCATTTTCGTATTATTTTGCTGATGAAACATAACGCCGTCGGCTCCCTGTTAAAAAGGTCACCAACGCCATGTTTTAATGTCCTTTTGGCGGTGAGATGACGATGTAATGCTAATTGCTTTTCGTTTGAAGGCCATTCCCAAACAACGTTGTGTGCAATTTACAGGGTTCCCCGTTCTGTGTCGACCTGTATGCCTTTGCATACAGGCACAAGTATTGGCACCTCTGCATACGAGCTGCCTTATTGTTGACGGAGGATTGCGTCATCGACTGGTGTGGTGACGAGAGAGTCATTTTGGACAAAAGGTGACTGCTAACTGAGCTGAGTAAATATTTCTGTGATTTTTTTCCTGTCTAGACTACTTCAGCCGACAGGTTTGATTTGCGCAGGTAATGAAGCAATCAAATTGACGCCTCGTGTGTAAAGTGCCGATCGTTTTCGACTCACTTTTCATAGCTGATCCTACTATTATTGACGAAGGAGGAGGCAAAGCAGTAACAGTGGTTGACAGAGGTCGCTCGTAGAAAGGTGGTGGATTCGAAGCTTTTGTCAGCGGGTCCGATGTGTCGGATGCATGAGAAGGTTTGACGCGCGTTGACGCAGGTGTACTGGGTTGCCATTGCGTTGAAGTTGGATGCATCGTCGAAGTCAATGTCGTGGGCACTGTGAACGTTTAGAAAAAAAAATACAACGTTAACGGAAGCGAGATCAATGGGATTTGAGGGATGGGGAGGGGGCAATAACATGAAATGACAATAAAAATGTACCCCATTAATTGAGACCCGAAACTTTGAAAACTTTCTTAGGCGGGGATGGGATGGGGGGATGGGATGGGGGGATGGGTGGAGGGGGAGGGTTAACCCTTATCCGGACTTGGACTTGTGCCTCCCCGTTACAAAGATGTTGAATGGTCTAAATATGATCATACGGCGAATGGGATTTGCAAGTAAGTTATTACCGCCATAATGCATATTCCATCACAAGATAATAAAATAGGTATGCGCGTGAATGTTGGGGGGTGGTGTTGAATGCGAGGGCCATTTAAACTGATAATTTTATCATATCAAGCATAAGCACAGTATCTAGATATATAATTAATCTTCAAAAGATCACTACCTCAGCAACAAAAATATTATGCTGCTCGCAATTTGATAGCAATTTAAAACGTGAAAGTAATGAGCACAAACAGGGGAAACATCTTTAACTGACCTGGCACTGGAGTAGCAAATAACGAAATATTGAATCCTGTGGATCTATAACCACCTTGTAATCCGTCATCACTCGTGAATCGAATCCAGAGAAAGGGGCCAAGAGTTGTGATGTTGTCTGGTAAATATTTTCCAGAAATATTGTAAGTTCTCAGCGTAGACCTCTCAAATTCAGATGTCCACCCCTCGTATAGATAGAGAAAGTCCCTAAATGTCTCGATCTGGAAATCGACGAAGTGCACTACAACTTGGTGGTCTTTCGGAGCGATCGCATGCCACATGAGGTTTAGATTGGTGTCATATAGAGCAGGGTAATTCGGTGACTGTAGGTATTCCGTATTTCCGAGGTCTAAATAGATGACTGTGATTTGAAAACAGCAATAAATAAGTGCATAATAATAAAAATAAAGATAATGATAATAAAATAAGACAATTTAAAAAGATGAAGAAGAAGAAGAAAAAGGTCAGGACATTTTCTTTGAAGTTTAAACATTCTAGAAACGTGTCATTTTTCATTGTTAAATATCCGGTGATCCGAATAGTCAATTCCTGAATGTGCGAAGTTTAAAATCAGAAGTAAAGAATTAGGCCTATATTCAAAGAAATTGTTTCTTTTGAATCGCTATTGAAAATCTCACAACTTTTTTTTCCATTTAGGAAAATGTCAAATAACCTGTCAAATCTGTCAAACCTCTCCCATGCCCATTCAAGCATAGCTTTTGATTGCAGTCGCATTTAAGCTCGATGGAAAAAGGTGCAACAAAAATAGAATGATTGAAAAAAATGTTGGCTTGCTTTGGTCATCACATAAGAAAGGATTTTTAAATCCAGTTGTGCAATATATTCCCGTAAAGTCATTTGTATAATTCTAAAATCAATCTAATTAATTTTCTGTTCCTTTTCTCGATTGAGTGACCTTGTTCAAATTATGGATTTGTGAAAAATGCAACATATAACGTTCATTTGTGGATCAGTAGAACTTGAATTATATTCAATTTCACATACTGTCGGTATTTTGGAACGTATAACACTCGCCTGGTATTTTTGCATTGAGCAATGCCTGAAAACCTATGAATCTGTTTCCTTCGTTACTGGCGAATCTAATGCCATCCAGCCTGTTTGTAGTGTCTTGCATGTGCGTAGGGTAAACGTTTGCATACAAATTGTGGCAATCCGATGCTCAGAATTGCCGTTGCCCTTACAATTCTCTGAACATTAAGGCCCGAGTTCGCGTGGTAGGTTTGTCGGCGGACCTGGGTTTGTGTGCGTCATGTGACGCGTTTCGATGCGTTTCAGACCAACGTTCAGACAAACCTTGGTCTGAGACGCGTCGGGGCGTGTCGTGTGGCGCGCATGGGCCTGGGTTTGTCGTCGGGCTCCTTTGTGAATTCGGGCCATAGAGTGGTGTTTGTGAGTAACCAATTTTGTCAACATTGCTCGTGTTTGAATGGTGACACTCTGACACGATTTTATAGTCACATTCAATACTCTAGTCGTGACTTCATTTGGTGCGGGAAACTTCACCTACTTTGGGTACTTGTAACCCAGAGTCCCTTATAGGAATGGCGTAAGTGCGAATTCCTGTCTCGTTCATTTAATACATGCCAACAGACATAATAACTTTTCCTTTAAATATGTTTTCTTTGCTGTCCCTGGGAGACGGAGTTTATGTATATAATTATTCAAAGTGATTATAGCTTAAGAAAACAGAAGAAAAAAATGAGAGAAGGGAGCACGACGTCTCCCAGGGATAGCAAGGAGGAATCCTGGGAGGTGTATGAAACGGAATTTATATAATTATTCTAAGTAATTATAAAAAAAAAAAAAGAGAATGGAGCATGCCGTTTCATACGCCTTTTAGGACTTAAATTTGACGCTGTTTAAAATTTAATGAAATGTTATGAAATATTATGTTTTGTATAATTACGTACCATATATGCGGAAGAGGGAATTTAAACATCTGAACTTGTAAGCTATTATTCTTTATATTTTATTGTATTTTCATACCTAAGGGTCAAATCAACCTCCATATGCACAGACGGCTTTAGTCAGTATGTATATGTTTATATAAAATTCCTTGTTCCTTAAAAAAAAAAAAAACGAAGACTTGTGGTATAGCCTATGCATGGTGTAGCCAATTATATATCTTTTCCCTAAGGGAGAAATGCCATTAACGTGCTTCATTTTTTCTTCCTGTTTACGGCAGCATTAAAGTCAGTGCCCGTATAAAAAAGTTTTTTTTGTGGTCATGTCAAGAGATTCTTTTACCGTGCCCTTGTATAATTCGTCGTGTCTGTGTTTGTCAGTTGTTTCTATCTGTCGTCCTGCTGCATAGGTTTGTTCCGCTTTCCTTTATTTTCTTATCTCCTTTCTTCTGACCTGCATACTATGAGCGCCTCCATGGTTTATTTGATGTTATACTTGATGCGCTTTCTCCTTCTCAGGTACTGCATCTGAACCCCTCATGGCTAATCTGAACGATCACATGGCTTTTAATTCCCTCACAGATGACGATCTACTTGATTTACACAGACCCTCTCTTTCCACCGCCAAATTTCCCAGGTACTTATGATGATTATACTTACTTATGATGATTATATTGCTGGCTATATATATATTGGCTAATCTGAACGATCACATGGCTTTTAATTCCCTCACAGATGACGATCTACTTGATTTACACAGACCCTCTCTTTCCACTGCCAAATTTCCCAGGTACTTATGATGATTATATTGCTGACAGCACCAATTCCTCTTCTGAAGAACTTCAATTTGATTTTGATCAGCAGGACCCTGCAGCACAAAGCTCTTTCAGCAAATATATAACAGTTTCACAATTTGATGATATAGTTAAGAACTTTGAACGCGATACATTCTCTCTACTTCATTTGAATATAAGGAGCTTAATCAAACACTTTGATGATCTACAGTTACTTTTGAATAATCCCTCACCCAAGCCTCTATCTGTAATTGGTTTGACGGAGACCTGGCTGTCTCATGATTCCAATCTACCATTTTCTATTGATAAATTTCCAAAAACAGGCAAGGAAGAACAGGTGGAGGTGTCGCTTTATACATACTTAAAAGCTTTTGTTACTCTGTTCACGAAAATATCTCAATTAGTAATGACATCATTGAATCTCTTTTCTTAGAAATTTAAGTGCCAGGTGGTAAGAATGTAATAGTAGGTATTGTTTACCGACCTCCTAGTTCTAGTGGAAACGATTTTATAATACATTTGTCTGACTTGCTTCGAAGTACAACATTTAATAATAAGGACTGTTTTTGATGGGGGACTTCAACATAAATATACTCAAATGTGCCACCAATAATATCGCCCATGAGCTCATTGAAACTTTCTTATCTGCCTCCTACTTGCCGCTTGTTTCCAAGCCCACACGCGTAGCAAATCTATCTGCCACTTTAATAGACAATATTTTTTCCAACGTTACTCCTCATCCTGATTCATACATCATTAGCGAGCTTTCGATTTAGGCACCCGACGTGGGCTACTACGAGTTACTGGAGCGTGGAGACGTTGCGCAGCTCACGTCCGTTCCCTTCGCGGAAGTGCTTTCGACTTTTTCACGACGGGGCTTTCGTCGGTCACGTGACCAATTTTTGAGATCAGGTGACTAAGTCAGGTACTAAATTCACAGTGCGCGAAAATCTGATACGAAGAATAACATAAGGATGAGAGAAAGAGATAGAATGATAAAAATAAAGAATAACATAAGAGAAGGTGATAGAAGGAAGAAACAAAGAATAACATAAGGAAAGACAGAAAGTGATAGAATGATAAAAAAATAAAGAATAACTTAAGAGAAGGTGATAGAAGGAAGAAACAAAGAAAAACATAAGGAAAGAGAATGTGATAGAATGATAAAAATAAAGAATAACATAAGAGAAGGTAATAGAAGGAAGAAACAAAGAATAACATAAGGAAAGACAGAAAGAGAAAGTGATAGAATGATAAAAATAAAGAATAACATAAGAGAAGGTGATAGAAGGAAGAAACAAAGAATAACATAAGGAAAGACAGAAAGAGAAAGTGATAGAATGATAAAAATAAAGAATAACATAAGAGAAGGTGATAGAAGGAAGAAACAAAGAAAAACATAAGGAAAGAGAATGTGATAGAATGATTAAAAAAAAGACTAACATAAGAGAAGGTGATAGAAGGAAGAAACAAAGAATAACATAAGGAAAGACAGAATATTAAGAGAAAGTGATAGAATGATAAAAAATAAAGAATAACATAAGAGAAGGTGATAGAAGGAAGAAACAAAGAATAACATAAGGAAAGACAGAAAGAGAAAGTGATAGAATGATAAAAAATAAAGAATAACATAAGAGAAGGTGATAGAAGGATAAAAACAAAGAAAAACATAAGGAAAGAGAATGTGATAGAATGATTAAAAAAAAGACTAACATAAGAGAAGACAGAAAGTGATAGAATGATAAAAAAATAAAGAATAACATAAGAGAAGGTGATAGAAGGAAGAAACAAAGAATAACATAAGGAAAGACAGAAAGAGAAAGTGATAGAATGATAAAAATAAAGAATAACATAAGAGAAGGTGATAGAATGAAGAAACAAAGAATAACATAAGGAAAGACAGAAAGAGAAAGTGATAGAATGATAAAAATAAAGAATAACATAAGAGAAAGTGATAGAAGGAAGAAACAAAGAAAAACATAAGGAAATTAAGACAGAAAGAAAAAATGATAGAATGATAACAACAGGGATACCGAGGAAACTGCACCCACGTTGCCGTTTTCACGACGACGGGGATTCACGGAAATTGCCCCCGACTCCCGTCGGTAACCCGACACATGCTCCGCCGACAATTGCTCCGCCGACATTTACTCCGCAAAACGCGACAATTGCTCCGCGACATTTGCTCCGCGACAATTGCTCCGCCGACAATTGCTCCGCCGACATTTGCTCCGCCGACAATTGCTCCGCCGACATTTGCTCCGCCGACATTTGCTCCGCCGACATTTGCTCCGCCGACAATTGCTCCTCCGACAATTGCTCCGCGACATTTGCTCCGCCGACAATTACTCCGCATGAAGTGATAAATGCTCCGATGACAAATGCTCCTCGAACGACAGTTGCTCCGACGACAATTGCTCCGCCGACATTTGCTCCCCCGACAAATGCTCCTCCGACATTTGCTCCGCCGACAATTGCTCCTACGACAATTGCTCCGCCGACATTTGCTCCGCCGACAATTGCTCCTCCGACATTTGCTCCGCCGACAATTGCTCCGCCGACATTTGCTCCGCCGACAATTGCTCCTCCGACATTTGCTCCGCCGACAATTGCTCCTCCGACATTTGCTCCGCCGACAATTGCGCTGCATGAAGCGACACTTGCTCCGGTGAGATTTGCTCCGTCCCAAAAGTGCCCCGTAAAATACAAATGCTCCGCCGACGTATCAGGAGTGCCCCGTAAAAGACAAATGTTCCGCCGACAATAAAATTGCTCTCTGATCCAAAAGTGCCTCGTGAAAGACATGAATGCTCCTCTGGCAATTAGTGCAATAAATTGCTCTGCCGTCATTTGTCCTGCCTAAAAAGTGCCTTACAGAAGACCAGGCCCGTAGCCAGGGGGCACGTGCCCCCAAATTTTTCCAAGATTAGACACCCTCCTCTTAGACCCCTCCCCAGGACGTCGATCAATTTGTATGTGCCCCCCAAACATCAAACTCTGGCTACGGCCCTGCAGAAGACAAATGCTCAGACGTTTATTGCTCTTCCCCATAATGTTTGATTTTTAAAAAAAATCAAGTTATAGCTCCTTATGCAAGTTCTCCACCGAAAGATAATTACTCCGCTCAAAATCTGTTTCATGTATTGCACATTAGCTGATCCAAAGCTCAAAACAAACTCTCTCACTCTCTTTCTCTTTCTTGCTCCTCCTTTTCCTTTTTACACCATTTTCTTGTCTTCCTAGCTCTTTTCTTTCCTCTCATGCTATTAGTCTTCTTTAATTTTCCTCACTTCTTCTCTTCTCCCCCTCTCGAGTTCTATTTCTCTCATGAAATTGTAACTTAATGTAGTACATGTAATACATTCTTGTTTAGAATAGTATTTTAAATAATATCCAGTCCGTTTTCTATAGGTTTCTTTCCTTCAGTTAAATGTATGTAGCTTTAATATATATATTAGTGTGTAAAGCACCCCGTCTCATTCGAGTACTTTGTTTTCACTGACTTTAAGTGACACACGGAGCCATCGGAAGAAGAGCAATTGGCTGATCATGAAGAATTAACATCAAACTGCAACAAAATGATTTGTGAAAATGGGAATAAGCAGAAAGGTTAAGAACTAAACCATAAAGATAATAAAATAACAGTGTTATTCATTTTCTTTATTCTTACCTTTTCAAATAACAATTACAAAACTTACATCACATATTCAACCAAACAATTTCCATGATGCAGATATGTTATATATTATCAAATGTTACCATCCTTTTCTGAAAGAACTGTTATCACAATTATCTTCATATTGTTTCAACCTAATTATTTTACAAACTGTATTATAATAGGTCTAATTTCCATGATCCTAACATCATTTTCTACTCGGTTTATCTTCTTCTTATCTCAATTCCAATCAAATTTTTATTGGAGTTCTGGTCATCAAATTACATTTCGAAATAAACAGTTTCAAAGCATTGTGAAATTAGATTCGTTCCTCAGAGCTATTGGGCCATCCATTAAGATAAATAAAGCCTGGCATCGTGATGAGCAGGCACCATAGTTTGTACCCAACCGATAAATGTGACCTGCAGAAAATCACTATTCATCTATACTGGAATTTCTTGTGGATGAAAGTGGAGTGTATGCTCATGTTACTTTTCTATTGTTGTTGTTGTTGTTTTTATATGCTCTGCTGTGGCTTCAGAGCTACTTGATTACAAAATTAATGCTTATTTTGCATTGCAAACATCTACGTTGTTCACAATTTGGCAGTAAACAGTGGGGGAAGGGCTCGGTAAACAAGGATTCTGATTTTAGCATCTTAAGTGAGTTTACATCCCGTGCATGTTCACTGGATATTCCTACTCGGAACATGCCTATACTCTCTTTGAATTAATTTTGTAAGAGAATATATGAAATATTGTTTGCCGAGGTGTGCCGGATATTATTTAAGCTTTCTTAAGGTGCCTGAAAATGTCTGTTCTGGAGATGCCGTTCGGTAATGTTCTCCGGCTTAATACCTCCATATAGCCATTTGCAATATCAATATAATTGTACTTAGTAGTGTGATGCTGTATAATCTCTTGATGTAGTTATGTTATACCCCAAGAATATGAAGAGTTTTTTGCAAAAGGACCTTAATCCACTTTAGCTATTTTGGAGTAAATCAAGGTTTTTATTTTATACATTTGCCTTTGTTCTTTCACCATAGGTCCTTCTAATATCTTGAAGAGTTACCATAAGAGGTAATAAAATGACCGTTTGAAAGATCTTGCTGAAATCTTGTATTTTATATAATTTCCTTTTAAATATATATTTTTTTATGTCGGGACTTTTGCAAGAAAACAGGGATATAAGAAAACATTTGAATGCTTAATAGACTCGTACATTATTAGCTGTTCATAATAAAAGTATCTAACATGATAAGCACCAATCTATCCATCCTTGTACAATCCTATTGCAAGGCTACTCAATCATTTACTTTGCCCCACATAGCAATAGCATCTATTGAATTCAATTTAGAGCAACAATAGCCCTTGTTGCCGTGATTCATTTGGATAATCAGAACACCATGACTACCTGGGGTCTCATCGTTAAAGATCAGGTTCATTGATTTTAAAAACTCACTTTATTGTCATTATTGCAAAGGTAACACTTTGATTTGACAAGGTTATCAAAATTCCATGCTCGGAAACATTCGAAGTAATGATTATTATGAATTACAAAACTCTTAAATACAGCCCCGACATAGCACCTGAAATGCTCTCCGATCGCTGCTGAGATGTGTGACGTCACATGTTGAACATGATTTGCACAAGCAGACGATGTCCCATGACATCTCACACATTTTCAGTGCCTGTTTCGTCGTCTTCTCTTCAGTTATTTCTCTTACTTCACTACCGTCAGGCTAAATGTTTAATCTATTGCCTCACTCTAAACCCCCGCATGGTATTATTTTGATGAAAAATGCAGCGATAAAAAAATAAAGGAATCCGTCGCTTGTAAACAAAATAAGACGCCATTGTATTTTCAGCTGCATACACCGCGGTATGTTCGGCGTTTCAAGAGGAACAAATGCGTCCATGCTTTCATTCCAGGGGTTTTTAATTTGAAAGTGTGGTTTCTTTGATTGTTCATTAACCCCTATCCTGTGTATTTACAAACAAAAGAATTTAGTTATCAGAATCGGTTTCATATCCCTTTTGAATGGTGTAAAATTCCATCACATTTATATACACTAAACTCATTATAATTTGAGAAATAATAGCATTGCAATTATGTTCATTCTTTATGGGATGTCGTCTGCTTGGGCAGGATTGGTTCATATTGTGACGGCATTAAAACATCGTTATTTTTCTGGCGAATCTCTCGCATATCCCAGATGCTATGGAGGTGGTTTTATTTGTATTTTTATAAATCATCCGATTTGAAGTTGACCTACAACTTGTACGATGGCCATCTATTAGCTTACCAGTTTCTAGTAATATGTTATTTGCCATATTTGTGATTTTCTTTGAACCCGCCCTTTAATATTCATAAGGACTATTTCTAAGGACCGCTATTCATAGTATGAGGGGAGGGTCGCTATTCATAATACAAAATCGGGGTCGTTAATCATAACGATCACTAATCATAATGCAAGAAAAGAGTGTTGGTATTCATAATATTATACCTAATTTATTGTCCTATTGTGGGAAGCGTTCCTCAATTTGAATTATGAATAGCGACCCTCATCTCATATTATGAATAGCGGCCCTTACGAATGATGATCCTTATGAATTATGGTCGCTATGAATAGTGAGGTTACTCTGAATACCTAATCCTTATCCCCATCCACTTGTCACCTTCTGCCCCTCTTTGCGGGATAATACACCCTGCCCCGTGGATTGTACCCTCCCGTGGAGTTTTGTGCTCCTTACCCGCTTTAGTGTAATCCACCATCTTTTGGTTAATTATATCCCTGCCCACCTTGCCCTTGAGCCCTTCCCTCTGCATTCTTACTTTTAAAAAAATTACCCAAAACATCTTTTCAATTTGTTTTCTCATCCACCCTGTTTAACGGTGCCTATTTATTATAAAAGCTTATTTTGCAATCTTTCTATTTCAGAGCAGTTTGACACATGTATCATACGTTTCCTGTTTGAGCTGTAATTGATTTCTAGATTGTTATTGTTATTCAGGATATTTACCATCCAACAATTGATATGTAGGATTGTTTTTATGTTATAATGCTCCCTGTTGCATCACCATTTGAGAGTGTTTTGGCTATTGTTCGGTTAGCAGGAGTAAGAGAATGGTTTCCAATCCTTTTATACATATTTTGCAATATCAGCATAGATTCTTTGATATGTTAATAATTGCATGGTGCTCAATCCTCTTGTTTTTTAGTTTACTTTGTACTTGCATAATTATGCATATCCAAAATCTGGTTAAAGACAGCCGTAAGTTCTGGGAAAAGTATTTTGTTGTGTGTGTTTTCCCATCCCCCTTCTCAGTTAGGAAGAATGTTATAACTTTTTAAAGGTTCCCTGAAAGGGCTGCTCGTCAAATGCCTTAGTTTATAATTGATATTAGTAATGACAAGAAGTAGCTGAAGTGTTTGGGCTGAACATTCATGCCAGAATAAATTGAGTTTGGTCCCATAACTCGTTTCTGCATGCAGCGCACGTGCCTGAGGGGGACTTTCGTGTGCAAATTTATCGATTCGATAATCCCTAAATCTTGTTTATGTTCTCTTTTTACGTACAAATTTCCTTCAAAGCTGATTTTGATGCCTCCCTGTTATTTTCTAAAATTCCATGATGAATGCTTTACTCGCAGATGGTATACTTATGCTGCAGGTGCTTGCTTGCATTCAGGTCATTTCAGGTCTTACATATTGATGAGCTGTTTGAAATTAACGAGGAGGTATGCGCGTATTGGGGAATGTGGCTCGCTGCTCTACTTTCTTTCTTTTCTTTTTTTTTAAAACTTCCCCTGACATGTAATGATTGTTTAGTGTACATTATCTGGGACGTACAGTGATAGATGACAAGTTATTTCAGCATATTCGACATGACTTTTAGGTAACTCCTTTTTCTCCCACATCATCAACATTCATTCATTTCATTTCATCTACATTATTTCATGAAATGCATTCAGAAAACGAAACAAACTAAAAACAAAACAAAGAAAATAACACATGAAGAAAAATATTGTCGGCGAAGCATTTGTCGTAGTACTAGTAGCATTTGTATTTTTACGGGGCACTTTTGGGGCGGTGCAAATTTCGTCGGAGCAAATGTCGGAGGAGCAATTGTCGGCGGAGCAAATGTCGGAGGACCAATTGTCGGCGGAGCAAATGTCGGAGGAGCAATTGTCGGCGGAGCAAATGTCGGCGGAGCAATTGTCGGAGGAGCAATTGTCGGCGGAGCAAATGTCGGAGGAGCATTTGTCGGGGGAGCAAATGTCGGCGGAGCAATTGTCGTCGGAGCAACTGTCGTTCGAGGAGCATTTGTCATCGGAGCATTTATCACTTCATGCGGAGTAATTGTCGGCGGAGCAAATGTCGCGGAGCAATTGTCGGAGGAGCAATTGTCGGCGGAGCAAATGTCGGCGGAGCAAATGTCGGCGGAGCAAATGTCGGCGGAGCAATTGTCGGCGGAGCAAATGTCGGCGGAGCAATTGTCGGCGGAGCAATTGTCGCGGAGCAAATGTCGCGGAGCAATTGTCGCGTTTTGCGGAGTAAATGTCGGCGGAGCAATTGTCGGCGGAGCATGTGTCATGGATTCCTCCCGTCGTGTGATTTGGAAGGGAACGTGGGCCCAGAAGCTCGCACATGCGCAGTTGATAAATATGACGTCACGCGTCGTAGCCCACGTCGGGTGCCTAAATCGAAAGCTCGCTATTCTTTCAGATACAACCGATCACTGTCCCATTTTGACATACTACACTGTATCCAAGTCACTTAATAATCATGGTCCCTGCCCTCTACGACGTAAAGTTAACAATTCGAATTTAACCCGTTTGGGTGCTAGTCTCGAAAATGTGGACTGGTCGTGTGTTTTTGATATAGATGATGTAAACTCTTCGTACGATATGTTTTGTCACATTTTAAACACCCAGCTAGATATGTTTCTTCCCAAACAAAGAGACAATAATAGAAATTACAAAAGTCCCGAGACTTCCATGGATATCAAAGTCTCTACTCCGGTCTATAAATCGGAAAATAATCTTTATTATAAGCACAAATCAAAAGGTACAGACAAAACAAAACATAAATATACATTCTATAAAAATACTTTGACTAAAATCATACGTTTAGAAAAGAAAAAAATACTTTATAAACCAACTTGAAATACATAAACATGATATGAAAAAAACACTTGGAAAGTCCTCAAACAAGCAATGAATGTGGCAAACAATAAAGCTGTTATAACGGAAATAAAACTTAACATGATGAAATCGTACAGGAACCTGTCAACATTGCTAATATATTTAATAACCACTTTTCCTCCATAGGGGTTAATCTTGCCAAAAATATACCTCCTTCCAATACAAATTTTACAGATTCTTGGTCCAGCTAACCAGAAATCTATATTTTTTTACTCCGACATATGAAGAGCTTAATTCCAAAAGGAGCTAAATCCACTTTTGATGAAAATTGAGTTATTGATATCAGAACATTGTTCACTAAGTACCCGTCTTTCAACAAAATTATTTACCTAAATTTTGGGAGCAATTAGGAAAAAATGCACCTTCTAATATAATTTTTCCATAGACGCCTGTACAAAATCTGGTAAACAATTCATTTTTTCTCCGAAGTTACAAAAGTGGATTTAGCTCCTTTTGGAATTAAACTCTTCATATACACATGAAATTATAGATATCGTTTCAAACCTAGACAACAAGAACAGTTCTGGCTACGATGATATCAATAATGTCATCCTTAAAGCCATTATACCATTTATAGTAGATCCCCTGGTTCATATATTTAATCTGTCTTTGCTACACGGGCAAATTCCCAACTCTATGAAAATCGCCAAAGTTATTCCTTTATTTAAAAAAGGGGACAAACTAAATGTAAACAACTATCGACCGATCTCCTTGTTATCCTCTTTCTCTAAGATCTTGGAGAAAATCATATATATTAGAACAATTGCCTTCCTAAACGATTATAATGTTTTCTCCAATTTTCAATTTGGGTTTAGGGAAAAACATAGTACCATTCATGCTTTATTATCTTTTGTGGAGAAAGTAGCGCATGCTATTGATAAATCATCTCATAAGGTTGGTATTTTCCTGGACTTCTCCAAGGCCTTTGACACAATAAACCACGATATATTACTTTATAAACTTTCCCATTACGGTGTACGTGGAAAGGCTTTGGAGTGGTTCAGGAACTATCTTTCTAACAGAAAGCAATATGTCTTTTTAAACGATTGTACATCAGATTTATAAAATATTAGCTGTGGCGTTCCACAGGGAAGCCTCCTAGGTCCACTTTTATTTATTTTATATATAAATGATTTCTGCAGATCATCTCATATTTTATCGTTTATAATTTTTGCTGACGACACGAATCTGTTCTTTTCCCACAACAATCCATACACTCTTATGCAAACGGTTAATTCTGAACTATCTAAGATTCTACAATGGATTAGAGCAAACAAACTTTCACTTAATCTCCAAAAAACTAATTATATGTTGTTCAGTAATACTATAGACTCCCTGCCAAGCAACATTGTATTCGATGACGTCCCGTTGGAGATTGTTTCTTACACTAAATTTTGGGGCGTAACAGTCGACAATAAACTCTCCTGGAAGTACCATATTGACAACACCTGCAAAACTATATCTCGTAATATTGGTGTCATGAATAGATTAAAAACTCATCTCCCATCTTCTTCCTTACTTACGCTTTATTCCTCTCTGGTCTTACCATATCTTAATTATGGTCTCCTGGGCCCGTATTCAATAAACTTCTTAAGCATGAAATCTAAGTACTTTTTCTTAAATTTTGGTTGAGAAAACAGTGTTAGCCAAAATGTGTATTCTATAACAGCATATTGGGGGCTAAGAATTTTGCCTTAAGAGTAAGAAGAATTCTTAGATTTTATCTAAGAAAAAGGGCTTAAATAGCATATCGTATTCTATACATTCGAGATATCTAAGATAAGTAAAAAATCTACCCTATATTTAAGCATAGGCCTAGGCCGAGGATGCTTAAATAGGGCTTCAACACCGGCAGCTCAGTGCTGCTGCACGCTATGTCGCTTTGGGTTTCGATCAAATGAAAAAAAACAAAACACATAGCCTACGGATGCGATGCATGCAGCGCCAGCGCAGCGCAGGTTATCAGTTGACCTATATCAACGTAAGCTTCGCGTATACGTATATATACAGCGTCGACGGCGCAGCGCGCAGAATTAGAAGCGCCATATATAGGTAGGCCTACTTGTTTATGTTTGTTTGTAATACTAGTATATATAGCAAACGATCCAGCGTATAGGATATGCCGCCGCGCCTTCATAACACTACTTTTAAATTATGACATGCGGCTGTCGTAAAGAAATCGTTTCTTAGTCATTGGCATTAAAATATGGAAACATGGAGTACTGTGTCATTGGCATAATGCTAGGTGAGACAAAATTTGTTTTATTATGAGTCTGATAAAGGTTAAAATTAGCTATTTCATTAAGTTTAGGCTAGGCTAGCTATAGCAGTAGACGATTTAAGGGAAGGCCTAGCTCCAAATCCAATGCTAGCGCTGGTAGGCTGGCTAGGCGACGGCGCTAACTTCATAGACCCTGCGGCCGCGGCATAAGAAAGCCCGGTTTCGGCTCTTCGAAGATGTTTGACTGAAAAGTATTAAAAGCCTACGGTGGATGTTAGATCTAGCCTCAGGGGGTCTTGACTAGACTGCCCTACTAATGTTTAGTGTCAGTTGCTCAAGCCTAAAACAATTCTGTGAGCATGGTACCTCCCTTACACTCTATCTCCCATACGTTTTGTGTATAATTTTCGTGCGGTGCGATTTTTATTTTAACACGCAAATTGCATAGGCAAATTGAGCTGCAATGAAGTCGCTCGCGTCGACCAATTTGACTTTCCAAAATGACGTCATCCGGTCTAAGAATTTGTCTTATCTGTCGTCTAAGCTAAGACAAACTGCTTTACGTGTTTAGAATACGGCTAAGGTAACTTTCTTAACCTAGACAAATTCTTAGACATTTTCTTAGACTTAAGAAAAATGGCATAGAAGTTTATAGAATACGGGCCCAGGTATGGGGCAATACACACCAAACTTTGTTAAACAGAGTCTTATTATTACAAAAGAAAGCTCTTCGTATCATTTGCCTTTCTCATTTTCGCTCTCATACGGATCCTCTTTTCTTTTCAAATAAAATATTGAAAGTTAAAGATCTTTATTTCTTTCAGTTGGGCCAGTTTATGTATTCTTATAATAACAACATGCTTCCTTTCGTTTTTGATGATATGTTCACCCTAAATAAATCCTCTCATAAGTACCCAACTCGGCATTGTAATGACTTTCATCTACCTTTGCTGAGAACCCTTCTAGCTCAAAACACGTTTATTTATACAGCCCCAAATTCTGGAACTCTCTTCATAATGACATTCAACTTGCCCTCTCTTAATTCATTTAAGAGGAAATTAAAATTGTTTCTTATACTTCCTTACAATACAAATTAATATCAGTGCTTTGTCAAATCATGTCTTGCCTTCTTTAAATCCTTCCCGCCACGTCTTTGTTTACGCTCTGTATGTATCTTACTATAATTATGGTCGCTACCCCTGCAGTATGCACATCGTGTGCGCTCTCTCTCACTCTCCTTTCTTCTCCTCTCCACCCACCTCTCCTCTCCTTTTCTTTAATCTCCACATATGCAGCAACATTTTCCATTCTTCCATTTCTCTCTTTCCTTGCTTTATTTTCTGTTGTCTTATATTTTTTTTTTATTATTATACACTTATGTCTTTATATCTGTCAGTCGTCATTGTCTCTTTTGACCTTTCCAGTGTTCACCATATAAGTGTCGTAACAAGTTTTTCAAATTACCGATTTATAATATTTATTGTATTATTATTCTGCCACTTTTGGTAATCTATGTATATATATATATTTTTTTTCTTCTTCTTTTCTTTCGAGTCAATATAGTTACATGTTACAAAGATTATGTTTGTCATTTTTTTGAGGGATCCACATTTTACAAGCTCTCCTTTTCAGTGGATCCCTCCATTTTCACAGGGTTATCTTGAAAAATCTTTAAAAAAACCATTGTGCTGGATATCTATGTATACTTTCTATTTCACAATTCTAAACCATGTCAAATGTATTATATTATTGAATATTGAATTGTATACTGATTTGTCGTCAAAAGTACTGTTCTGTTGGAAATGAAAAAAATAAACTGAAACTGAACTGAAACTGAATTGATCACTCAGTACGGGAAATTGGCGGTAGTGGAATAACGCCTCTTGTACAATTAGTTGTCCCCATCGCCTTTCTTAGCACGTCTTAGTAGGGCCCGGAAAGCTTCATAAAAAAAATCTTACATGTATCTATTTATTCCATCACTGGTGAATTGAACATAACGATGCATAGATACGACTCTAATAGCGGATTACATCGTCCAAATATTGGCCTTCTAAACAATAACGACCGCCTCATCGATCTCGAGCTTTGTGAAGCAAATCCTTCATTTTGATACATTATAGGTTTTCGCTATTCCCATAGGTTTTAAAGTTGCTAAAATTGAGCACAATCTGGTATCCTGCAGGGATTCAATTATTGTATGCCTCAGGATAGTTCGGGGAAGTGAACATTTTCTGCCTATTTCGAATTCAAAAATAATCGGGCGTGAAAAAATTGTTTAACAATAACATTGGATTCGAGCTCTTATTTTGTATTACCACAAAACATGTAAAACGGGATTAATAGTGGTACTAAAAACGAAGTTTTTGAAAAGTTTTGAAATCTGTTATTGTTAAACGTAACATACTTTAATAAGCGTGATTTAAAACTGCTCGTAATTGATAGTTTTTGTCTTTCTATAGCATGTATATGCATACATTATGGGTTGACATTTGGACAAATCATATCTTTATTAGACTCGCGGGGGTATCAAAGCACAACATAGGGCCCGGAAAGCCAACTGTCCCCGGACAATTGCCCCCTTGATTATTATTTTAAACGAGAATCGGGCGGAGAGTCTGTCACAATAAAGGGGTGAAAACTAACAAACACAAATCACACTTTTGGAGAAAAAAATATACAATATAAAAATAACAGTTGAGCCATATAATTATACCGCTATTAATTATGAATTACCGAAATTCGGTATCCTGCAGGTAAATTGTTTTCTTATGTCTCAGGATAGTTTGATGGAAGTGGGAATTTCAGCCTATTCCGTATTCAAAATAATAACGTTGAATTCGTGATGACTGGTGAGAAAATGCGAAAGTTGGTGGAATAGTCTTACAAATCTTGACTAAAAAAACATCCCTCTCTCTCTTCGTTACGCTACCAATTGCTGTTCTGGACCAAATGGAATGTAATTCAGCATGAGCTATATATCGGACATAATTATGTCGTATTACTGAGTGGGAATTACATTTCTAAAAGACCAATAAAGCCCTTGTATCTCTTTAAAATATCAGTAATTTGATCTAATTTCTTAAGTCTATTTTTACCCACATAAATTATAGTTTTTGAATTTTGTGGAGCGTACAAACAAGTGCGTTAGCCCAACCAACAATGATGTGAGTATGGGACAGCAAGTTATCTGCAAGTGTGGACAATCTGTTATTGATTTGATAAGGCAATCCAGCCCTTGTAATGCATGTATGTTCTTTCGTATAAAGGAGAAAAATAAGAGAAACAGAATGGGGAAAGTTTGAAATAAATCTGACCATTAATCAGAAAGTTATAGATACATGTAATTTAGATATGAGATCACTAAGTTTATGTCAATCTCAAATTAGCATTTTTGCCAGTGGTTTGTCAAGGAAGTTGCAGAGAACTCTCCCGTTTGTCGTGTACAAAAATTTCCCTTGAGAAAATAGTCAAAATATGTAATGAATATCATATTATTATATGTCCTCAGAAGAGAAATGATTCTCATGAGTCACACATATTTGAAAAATTTAAATTTTAGTTGGAACGAATGGGAAAGTTGTCAACTACTTCATAGCATTACTATGCCTGGATTACATTTTCCCCGGGCGCCGTACGATAAATTACTCTACGATTTTACGTGCGATTTTGGGGGCATCGTAGGAGGCTACGGGCTACGATGTTTGTGTTTACATTATCTACGAGCATCGTGCCATTTCTTGTATTGGCCCTCGGGGGCAGGCCGGGGCGCGTAATTTTTTTTTACACGCTAGCCTGGCCATTTCTGTGATAAATACCATGGAAGCGACTGATATTAGCCTACATGCGAGGTGCATTATACACATGTACATCATGCATGGCAATCATCAGATGAAGACCTAGCTGGCCCTTGTAATCGCGGTCATCGCAGCCATCGGGCGATGGAATTC
The DNA here is from genome assembly GCA_037976565.1 of Mesocentrotus franciscanus. NCBI lineage: Eukaryota > Metazoa > Echinodermata > Echinoidea > Camarodonta > Strongylocentrotidae > Mesocentrotus > Mesocentrotus franciscanus. The sequence goes on from CP137678.1 coordinate 27,329,380, forward strand.
AAGAACTTAATTTAATTTAATTTAATTTAGGAACTTTACATTAATCTTGATCTAAGGAGACACGAACGAACGAACGACCAGCTATTATATCGAGCAACAAGTCCACCCCATAGAGCTATATAGCTCTTTGGTCCCGCACACCTCCCTGCGCACACTAACTGCGTGCATGCCTATGTGTAGGCTTTCCCACCAGCGCACTTTTACGAGTATTACGGCGAAAATGGCCAGGCTAGCGTGTAAAAAAAATATCCGCGGCCGGGGCAAATGCGTACAGAGGCTGCTCGGAGATTGTACGGAAATCGTGCAATTTCAGTGCAGTAGCCGTGCAGTCTCCGCAGCCTCCGCAAGGAAATCATACGGAGTTCGTGCAGCTTCCGTGTAGAGGTTGCGCGGAGAAGGCGCGGTGACTGTGCAGCAGCCGTGCCGTTTTCTGAATGTCCGAGTTCCCAGTATATATGCACGAACAGCGCGAGGCCTCCGCGTGATGCCCGTGCCGGTATTGTACAATGCCATCTACGACATGTCTACGGGCTACGGGCTTACGATTTTTTTTCGAATTTGTATAACTTCCCGCGAAACAAAATCGTGGAGGCCGCGGAGCCCGTGAATCCGTACGAAAATCTCACGGCCACCTCCTGCCTCCGCACGAAGGCCGCACGGGAAAAGGGGATACGGGCAGGATACGGGCTCCTTAGACTAATCGCAGGCCAAATGTAAACTAGGCATTATTCAGCCAATTTGAAATGTATAACTTTCTCACTTTTTGTCCGATTTCATTCATGCTACCTGATTTTTCTGCTTTCCTGTAGAGTAGTTTGCTATCAAGGTTGGATTTCCCTCAAAGGCATCATGCAGTAGGATGTGAACAAATACATGACGGATGTCGATATTATGTTGTTTCTTTGAGGAAGTCGGTAAATGTACATGTATTTAGCATGTTCACATCGAATTCTAAGTAGTAATTTGTAGTACCGAAAGAAAGAAAAAAATATTGTAAACGGGATGAATGGGAAGAAAAATTAGGAAAAAAAACGTTTCTCATCATAAACGACTCAGGCCTTAGGTAATATTTCTTTCCCCCATGATGGAGAAAACTGTGATATTGTTAACCGTAACATACTTAAAATAAGCGTAATTTAAAATTTCTCGTAATTGCCAGTTTCTTGTATTTTATTGCATGTTATTATTTTCAGACCTATAAATACTAGTATAGGGTCGTACGTTGATAAATGAGATCTTTATTAAACTCACCAGGTATCACAGCATAAAGTAGGGCCCGGAAACCTGTATACACGTACATTCCATCACTAGTGAATTGAATCCAGAGATGTGAACCGATCGATGTAATGTTGTCTGGGATAGATGGTCCAAATAGAGACGCCCTCCCAGTTGACCTTGAGTAATTCGATGTCCACCCATCGCGCACAGTTACGGTGTCGTTATTCTCCTCGGTTGTGAAATTGCAAAAATGAAGGACAACTCGGTATCCCTCCGGAGCTCTCACATACCATATGGTATCGATATTATTCTCATATGGCTCAGGAGAGTTTGGCGATGTAAGAACTTCTGTCTCTTCCGTATTCAAAATGATAGCTGCATCATAACAATATACAAAACTGTAGTATTGAAGATTACTGGGAAAATTGCGAACTTGCGTTAATAAAATTCGAGGTATCTACGTGTTTAAGAAAGCAATAATGTCAAACAAACATTTTATTTTACGAAGTCAATTACCCGATGCTGCTTGAATTATGCTTTAGCTACTGTAGAGAGCTGTTTTTATTGTGCTCTACAAAAGATTTATTTGAAAAATGTTCGTCAGTTAAGATCAAGAAGGGTGTTTACTTTCCGTTTAAAGTTTATTAGTCAACTCCCTTCTGGCTGCAAAGAGAAGCTTTATTGTCGCCATTATTATTATTTATTTTTCTTTTTTAATTATTATCATCATTATGATTATTATAAGTATTATAATTTTTATTATGATTACTGCTATTATTAAAACTGTTATTATTATTACTGTTATTAATATCATGTTTAATGTTATCAATATTATAATTTTTATGTCTATCATTATCATTAGTAGAAAAGGTAGTGGTAGAAGCGGTAGTAGCATTAGTAGTATTGACTTTATTTGCATTGTATAAGGTTCTATATTTTTCAGTAACAATTTTTTTTTGGAAAAAATGCTAGATTACTAATTGTCTCAAATTGTTCTTACTTAGAATATGCAGAATTACATTGATAACGTATGCTTGATCTTATTTGAATTGATTGTTTTATTTCTTTATTTAGGAGTAGCTGTACTCTCGCACACTCAACTTGGTAAACATGTCCATCTCATATATCTCAGCCTGACATTGAATTTAGTGCGATAAAGATTGGGCACTAATCGGCCTTAATATATGTCGGATGTTTTATCCCCACATCGTAAACCTTTCTCTTTCTCTCGTTTACGTAGAAATGCCACACGTATAAGTGTACACTCATCCTTGTTTCTTCGTATTAAAGTCGCTGTCGAGGTAAAACTGTGAATTTACTAATTTGTATATTATAGTGCGCAGAGTGAGTCCCTTCGTCAGTTTTTCGTTAGGCATTTCTGATGAGTAACACCGCAATATAGGAAATTGGAGGATATTACACTTTGGATTTCTTAGTATTCAAAAGGAAAGAAAGAAGGAGTGAAAGGAAGGAAGAAAGAAAGAAAGAAAGGCCGAGCACAGTGGGAATCTTGTACTGAGACGGGGCTTGGCTACACTTCAGGCATATTACGGTTTGATGTTTATCATAGTCTAAGCATAAAATATACCTAACTTACTTCGTAACTCAGCACTTAGTTGAGCCTGGAAGCCTTTGTACCGATTCCGAGATCCACTGGTGAATCGAACCCATAGAAATGATCCCTTGGATGTGATGTTGCCAGGAATAGATGATCCAGACAGAGACGCCCTTAACGTTGATCTTGAAAAATCCCATGTCCATCCTTCGTAGATGTATAAGAAGTCTGAATTCTCCTCAGTTACGAAAGGGCGAAAATGAACGTGGATTCTGTAGCTTGAGGGTGCTATCACTTGCAGGGCGATGTCGATGGTATTGTCATAATTTGCAGGGAACTTTGGAAAATATATGTCTTCTGTCTCAATCCTATCTAAAAATATAACTGTGGTGTTGATAATAGACGAATGAAAATAGAAAAAAAAACATGAAAACATTTTTAGAAATATCATCTTTTCCCTTGGAATACAAGATGTATGTCTGTACCAAAGTATTTGCTTTGTATCCGATACCTTATTTCCTAATTCGAAAAATGTGTATTCACTTTAACAATCTGCGTCATACCCGCTTTAAAACAAAATCATTGAATCGTATCACAATTCGATATTCAGCAGGGGGTTGGTATCACATATCTTGCCATGTCGAAGTTATTGTCATTTGGTCAAGTCGGTGGAGGAAAGTTTGGGACAGAAAAGCTTTTCTTCCTTTTTGGTAGAAATTGCAAATGTATCGACGGACCTACAAAATATATTCAGAAATATAACACTATGTTGGAAATGAAATTTATTGATAATTTACCAAATTCTAAAGTTGAATGCTTTCTAACCTTTCAAAGACAAAATATTATTTCACAAATGTAACCGACCTTCAACTCTTTAATCATTCTGAATAGAACTTGCGATTAAATCGCATGTTTTATTCAGATTCATGTAGAGGCATACATGTCTTTATGTTATTTAAGGCCCGGTCACACAGCCTTTCGCGTCTGTATCGCGGGTAAAATTTCGCGATTTTTTTTTGCCCGCGGTTGCCCGTGGTGGAAAATGTGCAAAATTGGCTTACCCGCGGTTTACCCGTGGTATGCCCGCGGAACAGACGCCGGCGACTGTTCCGCGTCCTTATCGCGGGTGAAGCGCGGCGGTACCGCGGCCTACCATGGGTATAATAAAGCAGCCGAACCGCGGGTAAGCCAATTTTGCACATTTTCCACCACGGGCAACCGCGGGCAAAAAAATCGCGAAATTTTACCCGCGATACAGACGCGAAAGGCTGTGTGACCGGGCCTTAAAATTTCGCGTCCTACCGCGTGTAACCACGTCTTAACCGCGGCCGTAGCACGTCCTAGCACGTTCGTTCCGCGTCTGTACCGCGTCTTTACCGCGTGTGTACCACGTGTACCGCCCGCGATTACCCGCGGTCTAAATTTTTGGGCAGCCCAAAACTTTTTCGCGCGGCCAACCGCGTGTGAATTTCTTACCGCGTGTAACGACGGGTAAAGTACGGCTGTATCGCGTCTTTATCGCGACCTCAAAGCGTCCAACAGCGTCTGCTTCACGGGCAGAAATTTTTGGCCGTGATTCGGCCGCGATACGCCCGTGGAGGGCTGTGTGACCGGGCCTTCAAAGACTTCGTTTGAACCGCGAGACGCATATGTAACTCACCGGTTGTCTTTACGGTCGTAAGCAAGGCCTGGAAACATGTATCGGAGCTGTAGCACGAATCATTACTGGTAAATCGGATCCAGAGGAAAGCTCCGACCGTAGTGATATTCCTTGGAACAGATGCCCTAGAAAGAGTGTCTCTCGGATCTGAAGACCGATACTCTGATGTCATTCCGTCGTAGACAAATACGAAATCTCTGTCATCCTCTTTATCCAATTTGGTAAAATGGACCATATTGCGATATCCCGAAGGAGCCCTCACATGCCACACAATGTCGATGTTGTTATCATACCGGTTACGAAAGATTGGTGAGGTGAGGGTTGATGGCTCATTTGTTTGTAAATCAATAACTATAACAAAGACAAAAAGAATACAATTGACTTTTCTCAAAGTTATCAGCGTCATATTACCACACTAATAGAATCTTGTCGTGTTCATCAGAGCAATGTTGGTTCCTCTGATATTAGAAGATGATGATTTTGTCCCCCGCAAAGCCTTGTAATATGAAATTCAACTTGATTTAGAAGAAACAAATATTTAAATGAAATCATTCGATTTCTTCAATGAAAATTTGATAAAATTTTTGACTCACTTTTTAAAATAAGCCAATAGTTGTGATAAATCAAGTAGAGATTGTGATAACTGCTGGAAATTAAATAATTTCTTTTGCAATGAGTGGGACCATTGTTATCACAATACGATGAATTTCCACTTGTTTCTTTTTTAAAAGTTTTTTTAAAAATCGGTATTGTTCACACTAGGTAAGTTATCATCTGATTATGTTTCCCTATACTACAGCCCAGTTTAGTCAGCCCGAAATTTGATTTAAGGCGAATAAAGAGTGGGCACCAATCGGCTGTAATATGTCTGATGTTTTTTCCCTACATGATCGACTGGTTAACCATAAACCCCTCCCACTCGTTTCCGTAGAAAACCCATGTAAGTTTACACTCATCGTAGTACCCTTATATTAAAGTCGCACGCGAGGCAAAATTGTGGATTTTATAATTTGCTTGTTATATTATATATATATATATATATATATATATATAAAAGTGCGATAATTCTCAACTCTGACATGACAACGGGTGTTCCAGAATATGTAGGCGTGAAGAAAATGGCCTCACAAGCCGAAAGCTCGTAATAAAATTGTAAAGTACAGCTACGTCTCACGTTCCTAGACCAAAGCAAATAAATCAGTAACATATTGACAATACAAAATAATTATATTGCGTTCGTTTATGTACATTAAATGAAAGGATGTACTAGAAGGAGATAAAAAAGAGCAAGGGAAGGTATACAGCTCATGAACGGGAGAGTGATACATTGCGCAGAGTGAATTAATTCGACAGTTTTTTGTCTGATGAGTAATATTGACACTGGCGAAATTGAAGGATGTTACATTTTGGATTCCTTAGTATACAAAAGGAACGGAAGAAGGAAAGAAAGGAAGGAAGGAAGGAAGGAAGGAAGGAAGGAAGAAATAAAGAAAAAACGAGCACAGCGGGGATAATGTACTGATACTAGGCTTTGGTATAACACGGGCACATTACGGTTTGATGTTTAACAGAGTCTTAACATTAAATATACCTAACTCACTTCGTAATTCAGCACTTAGGTGAGCCTGGAATCCTTTATCCGTACTATTATATTTGGTAGTGAAGTAAATCCAGAGATATGACCCTTGTGATACAATATCGGCTGGAAGAGATCCTCCAGATAGAGAAGCCCTGTGCGTTGATCTTGGGTAGTCCGATGTCCATCCTTCGTTCACCACAACGATGTCGTGATTCTGGGTTGAAAAATCACTAAAATGAAGCATAATTCGATAGCTTGTTGGAGCTATGACCTTCCACACAAATTTGGAATCGTCGAAGTAATCGTTCGGATAATTAGGAGACTCGATAAATGTCTGTCTCCCAGTCTGCAAGTAGATAGCTGCAATTAAGGGAAAATATGCATATTATTCATTGGCTACTTAACATATGATAAAATATTTGATTAAAGTGATGAGCGGAGCTTTTCACATTGGAAAAATTGCATAATCAATATGAGGTATTCTAATGAAAACAACATTTACGGGCAGTTACACTGTATTTAGAAAATCTGCTTACTAATCATATCAGGCTCGTTCAGACATGATGTGGCAAACCTTGACATTTATTTGTAAGTAAAATGACGTAAAGTGTAATACCCTACAAATGTATGGATCTTTTAACACAGAGCTCAGTGAAAACGCAAAAATCCTTTGTTGCGTGCAGTTGCCTTTCATTTACACGTAATAAAAAACACGACAGCTACTTCTGAGGCGGGTTACCTTCCCATATCTGAACAAGCCTTACATTATTCAAACGAAGTATTTCTCTTGTTTAAATAAGTGTTAATGAAGAAAAAATTACAAACGGATATAAGGGTTTACTTTATGTTGTCCTAATTCTATTCTTCCAATTATTTTATTATCAAAACAAATATTTGCTTCCTCTATCTTGTAGTTTCCGCCATCTTTGCCCACGAGACTAGGTCTTTTTAGAGGGTTCAAGAGACCGACGGCCCACGAGAATGGCAACCCACAAGACCGACATTTGTGTATCATACCCTATCTCGTGGGCTATCATCCTCGAGGGCCGACGGTCTGTAAGACCTGTTTTCTGTATTATATATGTTATTATATATTACAGATCATTTTAATATCATAGCTGTCTAATAATCATCGAACCTCCGATTATCTATTTGTTTGGTTTTTCTTTCCCTTCTATTGCAAGCACATTACAGGACAGGACTTGCCTTTTAATCTTCCAAACCGCTTTTTTATTGTAGGAAAATAAAGATGAACACGTCAAAAGTCAAATTTCTCTTAATTCATCCTTAAAACAATTTTAAAACAACCAAATTGAAAATAATAATTTTCCTACTCTATATTACCCTACTCGGTATATTTTGTTGTATTTCCGTTGTTTCAACCTTTGAGAGTAGATGGGATTACCATCTGGTATCTGGTCCCCTTCAATATCAATTTTATGCAATTGCTATCATGCCTATGATAATTGGATTTTAAATAATCATCTAAGATAGATGTTAATTACCTTGCAAACACCTTTCATATATATTTTCTTAATTACTATGACGAAGGGAATGTGCGGAGGTGGGAGGGGGGGGGGGAGGTACGACCTGCAGTAATTTATGGCCACACATGATATGCTGAAATATTAATTGGGAATGAATTCTGATCACGAAATACTGACCAATTCTGGTATTTTATGTGGATTGATAAAAGTTTATATTTTAGGTAGATTGTGTAGCGTGATAAAAACTCTTAAAACTCTTTTCCATTATCAGTTTGTTGTTTTGCTTGTGCTTTGTTCTTGCACGTATTGTACTTTTTTAAAACTATTTATTAAGTTGTCTATTGTTCTGCATTGTATTTCAATTGTATTATGTAATACAGGGCTCTCTTGCAAAGAAGTTTATACGTACAGAAGAGACTACCCTGTATAAAGAACACATAATAAATATATACATAAATAGGACAATCAAAAGGCCTGGAAATAAACCTCACGCCTAAATATCATGTTCAACATTTAACTTATATGACTTCACGGTAAAACAATGCAATCCTATAATAACAAATTGACGGAGCAGGGAATACGACTTACTACTATCTTGCCTGGCAGGGGCAAATGAATTGCTCACACAGCTTGGCAGAATAACTGCACAAACGAAGATGAATATTCCGGTCATATTGGTCTTGAATAAATCCATCTGTTGGTTAGGAGCCTCTTTATCTTAGAGACTTTAATATTCAAAATCCAATCGTCAATCTCAAAAGTGGATTAGCCTGACTGTAAAAATGCCGCGTTGAATGTCAACAGAAACACGATTGCGAATGACTCTCAAAACCATTGTTTCTAATACACGTCCAGTTGTAATGTAGATTTACTTGTTAACTTCTTCTTCAGCTATATATTTCTGTTTATATCGTACTGCATACACAGAGAGGTATTTTTCCTTACAAGGAAATTTTTCCTTACAAGGAAATACATTCTCAGTAAAAAATGACATATTTATGTTCACGTTTCAAGTGTTTCCGCTGCTAAGATGTTGCTTTTAATGTCTTTCTCTGCTGTTCATGTTCCTGGTATGTGGTATATTACATATATCCCTTGATAACGCTGTCTTTTGATCATGTTCATCCCTTTCACTGTACTAATCCCACTCACGAAATTCATACGGAAACAGGGTCAAAAAGACTTTCGGAAAATCAACTCTGGAGCTATTTCAAATCCCTGTTGTAAACACCGTAGCAATCCTGTTTGGAGTACGAAATACATTTGTTTTTCTGTATTTGTCACATACTTCATTTTTGTAATATAACAACAGAAAGCATAAGCTACTACCTTAATACACGGGACACTAAAATTGCCAAAAAATAATACACAAAATTATACATTAAAAAAACCTAGGATAAACATGCCACAAACATGCTATATGGAATCGATTATCTTGTATTATAATATTATTAAAGTAGTATATCAGAAATAATATAATATTAGTTCGGTTGATAACAAGAAAGAGGACTGCCGTCATGGACGAAACCAGTGTATTAATGTAATGTTCTCACATTTTAAAAGTTTATGGATAAGGCTATTGAAAATGCTCGGGTCGATTTTTCGAAATTCTTTGCGATCTTGTTTTAATGTAAATACATTACATATGCTTATCATATCATCATGATTGGAATGCTCCCTATGGAGTGGAGAGTGAGTACAAAATGGTTATTTGTATTCAATGGAGTGGTAGTACACTGAACGCAGATTTGATCATCAACCTGCAACTGGAAAACGATACATAATGCAGTTGGATAAACTTTTTATTAATGTGGAACGCAGGCTGTAAAAAATAATCCTACACCGTGATCAATTTCTGAATTGTCTTTATAGTGTGATACTGAAAGGGAGTCCAGGTCTAGGACAATACCCCATCTACCCCCTCCCAGGCCAACTACTCCTAGACAATTAATCCCATGTCAAAATACCCACTTTACCACTTCTATTTACTATTTACTATTATTTACTACTATTTACTACTATTTACTTCAATTACCCCCAGTAGAGAGCGATGGGGGAGGATGTTGCGGTTGGGGTTCTGCATTTCACAGAAAAGACTTTTGATAACCTAAATCGTGGTTTAGCACACATGTAAAAAAAAAAACACGTTACATTACATTTCATTGCTTGTAATCATTATTCAGAGCCAGAATGGGACGGAGAGTCTGTCAAAATAAGGGGCGGCAGGGGGCACTAACAAGAAAGTTAACACTTTTGGAAAAAACGGGAAGGTTAAAAAACATTTGAGTCTTATATGCCGCTAATTACCTGTTCTAAATAGCAACCCAAATATCAGTTTTCTTTTAAGCTATAATTGTATACGTCATACATCATAAATAAATAATAGCAACATCATCATTATCTGTTACCATATCCTGCTATATGAAGGATTGGTAAACATTTAAGAAGGAACTAATAGCGAAGAAGAGTATTCATGATAACGTACTAAACGGGATTGCGCATTTTAAAAGTGATGCACCACATCTAGATAGATTGTCAATTTTGTAGGTATGCAAAAGTGTAAGAGGCGGGTGTGGGTGTTGGGGCTCTGAAACTCCTTCCTTCCCCTAATCATTTTGAAATTACCTTATTTAGGCATCAGCCTCTTCATTTATAGGCAGTGAAGTGGTCTCTTCACATTTTCTGGTATCTTGTCACGTCAAATATATTTCATTACAAATTAGCAAATCCTCTGCAATGAAAATGAAATAAACAAATGCTCGGTTGCTCTCTCTTTCTTTCACTGTCTCTATAGATACATGTACATGTATATATTTTCATACATTTAACCTTAATCGGTCTCATAATTTGCTCAGCAATAATATTCAATGAATCGATTAGGTCGCAATGCGGCCACTCAGATAGTATTCACGGATAAGGAAGTAACCTGAAAGGATGGTGTATTAAGCACAGTCTATTTCTCAATAGAAGAATCAACAAGAGCTTTAAGGTTACATCCATTCAACATACTTGATACCTACGGGGCAAAGCAGGTTCTTGAGACATGGCATGTTGTAAAAGTGTATTGGGTATTAACAGGTTTTGGAGACATCCTGCACAGTTTCTACATGGACTAACTTGACAATATGCTATTGAAAAAAAAAAGACGCCATGTATAACTAGGTTCTAGGACACCTACCCCGTGGACAACTACCCCCGGATAACCAACCCTAGGATAACCACCCTCTAGGGCAACTACCCCCTAGGACAACTACCCCCTAGGCCCTAGGGCAACCACACTCTAGGACGACTAACCCCGTGACAACTAGCCCCCGGACAACTACCCCCAGACAACTACCCCCAGACAACTACCCCCAGACAACTACCCCTAGTACAACTATCCCTAGGACAACTACCCCCTAGGACAACTACCCCGACAATACCCCGGACAACTACCTCCGGTAACTACCCCCTACGACAACCATCCTCTAGGACAACTACCCCCGGACAACTATCCTTGGGGCAGCTGTCCAGGGGTTGTCCGAGGGGTAGTTGTCCGAGGGTAGTTGTCCGGGGGGTAGTTGTCAAGGGGGTAGTTGTCCGAGGGTAGTTGTCTGGGGGTATTTGTCCGGGGGTAGTTGTCCTAGGGGGAAGTTGTCCTAGGGGTAGTTGTACTAGGGGTTAGTCGCCCTAGTGGGTGGTTGCCCTAGGGGGTAGTTATCTTAGAGGGTGGTAATCCTAGGTGTGGTTATCCGGGGGTGGATGTCCAGGGGGTAGGTGTCCGGATACGGTATAACTAATGTTGAACTTTTTGGGTGATTATTTGTTAACAAAATATCATTTTACCATGTATATGGTGTCATATGAAAGAGAATTAAAGTTTCTACAAGGTGATACCACATTTAACAGGCTTGCGTATGATTAGCATAACAATTTTGAGCCAAATATGTGATTTTATACAATTTTTTCCAAAAATATGAATTGCGCCAAAATACATATTAATTCTGTAGCATATGACAACTCACACATGGTAACATGAGGTACTGTAGAAAAGTAATCTCTAGAATTGTACAACAAAGGAAGCCTTGTCACTGGTCGGGCCTTTTGTATATTATAAACTTTTTAAAAGTAGGCACCCAGCTGCTACTTTGCTGTTTTTGAATTACATGTATGAATTATGATCCCGTGGATCATAGTCTCTAGTTTTTAGACATCTTAAATCCGATAATTCACAGCTTTGTCCTTTTAGGGTATCACTACCTTCTACATTTTAATTCTAAAAGTTTTGTAAAAGAAAGTTTTGTAAATAGTTGCAATTCTAAAATAACTAACCATTTATCAAATATATTGAATCAAGAGTGATATTTTGAATCTAAATCGAAACTGTACATAGTTCACCTGCCATGATCAAGTATATTGGAGTACCACGTACATTCTGATTTATATGATATGTTATGATTAATTATATAATCCTTCTATATCTATAACTCTATTATATTGTAGTATATTGTATTGTAGTTCTTTGTACAGTAAATCATTGTACTATAGTTCTTTGTAATGTAATGCTTTGCAAAATAATGTTTAATATTGTAGAACTCATATCATCTACTTCCGCAGATATCAATTGTATGTCACAGTGATTTATTATCATTGTATACTCGTTGACCTGTATTATGTAATGCGCTAACATCAACGAAATTTGTATGTATCATTATTACTTATTAGTATTGGGTGCTGCAATTTATAGTTTCAAATTTAATTGAGTGTACATGTAATTAGTTGTTTGAAGTAATTTATTTTTTCAAGGTTACCCTTCATTAACACAAACGTGACACGGGAAGGAGGGGAAAAAGGGGGAGACTGGTATTGCAACTAAGTTTATTTAATTTACATCAATTATTCAAGTGATGTACATTTGTTACATTATTATCCGGAAAGTGACTCTAACACCGCTTTTATGAATACAAATGTTGTTACTGTGATTGACATTAATTGCTTGTTCCCTCTATTATTAAAGACAATTATAAAATCATTCCCTTTGGGGCCTATAACCTACAAGCTCAGCTTTCACCATAGGCCCCTCCAATGTCACTCTTCTGTTTAGTTCAGTCGTTTAACTTAATGCATTTAAACAAATTGATATGATGTACCCACTTTTTTTTCGTTCTATGCTATAATAGAATCCCCATTTATTTATATCATTTACTTTGTAACATCATTACAAAATGTTTAAAATATGTGAAATATGAAGCAATAAACTAAAAATTAAAACTGAAGAGATTACTGAACTAGACGGTCATAGGTCATATATATTAATGGTATATGATATATACATCTTGAACAATCTCAGTGAAATATGTCTCCCCCCAATCCCGGAAACAATGGACATTGCCCAAGAAAGAAAAGGCAACTGGAAGCGAGTTTTATGGTGGCGCTCTTCAAGGTTGCCTGGCAGATACGTTGATTAGGAGAGTTTGGCAAACCCGTTTCGAGTTGGGCACATTATGGCGAATATTGCTTTGTTGGAAAAGCTCAAAACAAAAGATGTTGCGACCAACTGAAACCAAGTTGGTCAAACTTTGTGTACTGATGGCTCTTTTCCTTGACATACACCTTGATGAGAACATCGTTCATCAGGATAGGCATTATTTAATCAGTAGTAACTATAGTAGAGGCATTTTTCTAGGAATAGAGACAACACTAACCCCATTCCTGACCCTAACCCTACCTGATGCAGACGTTACTCTATGGAAAATATGGTTGCTACATTACGTAAGTTGCTATTTTGGAAACATGCTTCTCAGCTACTGGTTAAAAAAATACTTGCCATTTATCGGTTTCATATTATGTGTTTCACTGAAAAATATTATTATACATAATGTGTGTGTGTATCATGTGTAAACTGAAACACTTTCACGGTAAGAGCTAACGGGGCTTTGTCATTATGAGATTATTTCTTCAGCCTCTCCGTGTCGTATACACTCGTGCCCATAAGGATGGAATAACATTTCTTTTAACCTCATTTTATGAAACGATAGGGACAATATGGGCTATTTTTCATTGAAAAAGTGTATATCTTCCTAAAAGGTTACAGATCAATCTAAAGAGTCATAGAGATTGATAAATAAAGTTCTGAGAATATAATTATGAATTTCATTTATCGAGAATAATTCAGATTGTCACGATCATTTCATAAAAAGAGATAATAAAAAAACTATTTCGACTTACTGGCAACAGCTTAAATTATTTTCCATGTATTCTGTATTCGTAGAAAACATTTACTTTAACATAAAGTAAATTCGGGCGACTTTTAGTGAATCGGGGGCGGCGGAGCATTTTATTTTAAGTTGCAAACTATAAGATAAGATCACTTTCCTCGAAAATTATGGACTTTTATTTACTGGAAAGAAAATAATGAATTCTTGCACTGCCTTGGTCTTTAAGTTTCCATTCATCGTTATGGAATGGATTTGAGTATTTTTTTTCTGTATGGAATCTTTTGTTTTTGCGGGGAAGGGGATGGAGGGGGTTTTATGGGAAAGGGACTTTTAGGTATTTTATGTTATATTGTTTCCAGTCTGTCATTATTTGTCATATTATCCGAAACGTATGACCTTCTTTTTATATTATCTATAAAAAAGTAATTTTGTTTTCTACGAATTTGTTGAATGGAAGCACAATAAATTATTTAAAAAAAACTATTTTAGTTATTTCTAAAAATTAAACAAGATTGTTCATTCCCCTTTTATAATTCGTCTCATTAGGTCCTGTTTAAAATATATTCACATATTGTACTGCCTTGGTATACATTATGTATTTTAAGTTATTAGTTTAAATTAAACATGATTGTTGATTCCCCCTTTAGAATTCGTCTTTAATGAGGTCTTGTTTAATGAGGTCTTGTTTAAAATATATTCACATAATGCATGTCATTTTATAGAAAATACGAATAGAAAACAAAGAGTTGAAGAAAGGGACGCAGAATGTAAAACTATACTGCTTGATGAGATAGTGAATCTGAAAATCTTAAAAAAAGATTTGATTGAAAAGTAAAAAGTTTTGAACATGATGAACAGAATAGTTGCACTTCCATTACCTTTTCATACATTAATAAATGGAAGCATAATAAATTGCTATGAAACAATATGCTATTAGATAGTACATGCTTTAATTTGGCTTAATACAATTCATTTGAATTAGAAGAATTAGAAGGTTACATTTGTATACCGTAAACATATTTGCCTATACGTGCATCCAAGTTGCAAACAAATCAAGAAAACACAAGCAAATACAAGTAAGTACAAACAGCAAAATGACAAGAATGCCAATAAAATAATAAGATAGAATAAATTCAGATGCACTGTCACTGATATAATTTCGCAACTATGATTAAAAACTTTTGAATTGCAGGTTTTGTTCATGGGGGAAAATTTCAGGATCTTGCTGAAGATTGCGATTGCTGCACTTGACTTGATGTATGAACACGATGAACACCTGTTGAAGGTAGGGCGCTGGGCGGCTGCGCAGAAGGATCTGTCATCCCACGATCTTTGAACTTCTTGATACTGCTGGACGTTCCCTCATCGAAGACCCAATTTTGTGCATCTTTTCGTCATGTTCGTCTCCATTACATCAGACAAGCAACTTGGTGCCTGGTTAGTCTTAAGTTTGAAGATAAATGAAAGTATCTTGTATACTCAAGTGTATGTCTGATAGGTAGCCAGTGAAATGCCTTAAGAATGGGGGTTAATGGGGTTATGTTAATTTGAGATTTGTAACGGGTGATGAGTCGTCCAACTGAATTTTGGATCAGAGTTGGAGCCTTTTGATCTTGTTATCGGGTGGTACTCAGAAGAACTCAGATGAACTGTTGGTTTAATAGTGATCCGTCATACGGACTTTTTTTGTCACACAGGGTCTCTTTTTCTATGAAGAAGATTATCAAAGATGGTAAACAAAAGCCTTCTGGGTCCTGTTTCATTAGGCTTGTTATCAATAACAAGTTACAATAACTGTTATAAGCTACTGAAATTGTGGCATTTGATTGGCTGAGATCAAATTTGTCATTGATATGTAGCAATTGTTATTGATAACAAGTTTTATGAAACAGGGCCCTGATCCGAAGTACAATTCTCTAAAGCAGATGAACAGAGCTGTCTCGTTGCATTCTTCACGATCTGCACAATAACTTGTTACTTTTTATTGTATCGCCTGTGTTGAAATATCCTTTCCTCTCTATTTGCGCATGCGTACAGCGACTAATTTTTGACCAAATGTATTGTGTTACTTCATTGAAAAAAAAAACAGTCAACAATAATAAGTTATCGCCATGGTCCTTTTCTTATTTTATCTGTAAGACTATGCTTACTAGTAGCCTTACATTAATGTTCCTTACTTCGACATCATCTAAAATCTCTGTTGCATAATTAATGTAGTACTTTAATATCATATTTATCTGAGGCATATCAGATGACAGATTTGTAATACGATTTGCGTGAAATGATCCAGAGATGTTCTTTTTAAACTGCGCTATTCAGAACGATCAAAACACGCAAATGTCACAAAATTCGATCCCTTGCTTATTATAAAACAGTAAACATCAATGCATACAGGGAAGAAAACATACCATTTTATCGATTACATAGGCCTACTACAATACCCGATATATCAATTCCATGTAAATACGGAACTACGTGAACCAGTGATGTCGGAATTTTTGTTTTTACTATGTCTAAATGACACAATCGCCTTCCCATGTGAAAATCATTCAGCTCTATTTCGCTCATATTGCCATGATTCTTCTAGCACACATTTTCCTAGGAATCTAATATATACATTAATCAGTACAGGAAGAGTTAGTAGTCCCAATTAAATTTTAGTTCAAACATTAGGGTGGCAGATAAGGGCTCCGGCCTCGTCATATTTTTATTTCTGCACTAAAATAATGTCGATTAAACAAATCATATTAAATACAAACAAGGTTATATAAATATCTATACCTCAGACAGAGTCTACTCTCTTATTCAACAACGTCTAAATGTTAAACTTGTGTTTTCGTTGAAAAGAATGGTGGCCATGGTTTTAGGCCGTTTGTAAATGTATTTGATGGCCGTTACTTCCAAATCCATAGATAAAATGACTGCTTATTTACATGGTCACATATTACAATGTACAGTGAAGAATTATACATAGGTAATCACAGAGTCTCGTAGTTAGAAAATGTGCAATGGACATTGAATTATTCATAACCTTAGACAAAAAAGTGTAATTTCATTTTGTACAATGAATAACCACAAAGTTAACTTCAATCAGTGATGCAAAAATACACACTAATTGATATGCTCCAGTTGCAGAAACCCTGATGATGTCATGGGCGCATGCATGTGCGGGTGGTGCGTGTGCGTATGCGTATGTGAATTGAAGTGTATTTTGACATCAGTGGCTATACTCTATAGGTGAGGCATTCAACTGTATCTGATCGCCAAGAGTAGGCCTTACTGCACACCGTCAATGTCTGCGTGATTACAAGGTACTCACGAGGCTTGAAGGAACATTCAACTATAAAAACCTTATATAAAAGAAGATATCCATTACTTATTGATTCAGTGTTGCCCTTAAACTGCTATACCTCAGTTACACTGACTTGACCACATGGGACAGAACAAAAAACTACATCACCCCGAATAGCCAAGATTCGGTCGATTTGGAGTTGGTTTTGTGTTCGTTTGGCGGTGTGACTGGTGCATTAGAATAGTTAGTAAGCGCAGTTGCTATAGAACGAATCGAATTCCTCAGGAGCCGACGTTTCTGGAATATTTTTGTCAATCGCATCATAGCTTCCTCTTTGCCAACATTTCTATGGTCCAAGTTCGCGTAATCGTCTTCAGTTTTAGAGGCAACGCTGGAAAGACCACCGGTATTTTCATAGATAGGTTGTTCTTCCTCCAACGGAATCTGCAGGCCAAACTGATTTTCGTAGATGCCTTCAGCCTCAGTGATCTTTGCATTAGATTTCTTCTTGTAATCTTCATCCGCAGAATATGGTATGTCCTCTTTCCCAGGCATCTTCGCTGGATTCAAAGTCTTCGTCAATGTTCTGGATACAACGCATCTGCCTTGTCTGCGGCTACCATGTGTTTCAACGTGACCACTGTGTTGTGTAGCCCCTTCTTTCTTCCCTAAATCTTGACAGCTTTGAAATTTCGATTCTCTGTCCTTTCGGTCACTATTTTGCAAAGGACCTAATTGCCCACCTGTCAGTATTCCGGTTTCTGGTTTCCATCCGTCTACATCAGATCCCATTTCAGTTAAAGTACCGTACACGTTGTCGTTATACACGGTGTCATTTGCTGGGTCAGACAGATGTGAGGATCTTTGAAGATCTAAAGCACCGTATACATTCTTCCCAGTTTCTTTATCTGCCTGTCCGAGTGAACTCTGGAGAGATCTTTTTGAAAGCCGCGATTTGAAGTCCGAGGGCGACCTAAAGTTCAATGAATCATATTCTTTTTCATCATTGAGAGTAACGTTCCTATCCATAATTTCACCGGTACCTTTCTTTTTGTTTGTCAAACGATTCCACCGGAGCTCCCGGTCTACCTTATCACTCTGAGGGCCGATTTCGTCATTTTGGTATTGATTGATGAATTCATCATCAAGTTCAGTCTGTCCAGATTCGCCATTTACTGTTGTTGATGATCTTTTTAGGTACTGTCGTGTTCGACAGCTGCGTTGCAATCCCCTTGTGGAGCTTTCTGCAACTTCAGGTCCGTTAAAGGAAGTTTCCTCAACTTCTTGATAATCAGCAAAGTTATCAACTTCACCATCCACAACTCTCGATTCAAGCGTGAAGTATGCAAGGCTTTCTACGACATCATCAGGTGACGTAACAGGGTTGTTAGAGTCATTTCTATTTAATGACGCGCGTGTGTCATAATTGGCTTCATCCACTCCTTCATATTCTTCGCATTTCTTTCCCTGGGCTGGATTCGCGGCGAGATGAGTGTATGGACCTGGAATTGGACTAGATAAATGGGTCTCCAAGGAGTCGTTGCAGGGTATAGAAATCCTACCGTCGAATTCCTCATATTCGTTGTCCAGAAAAGGTTGTGGTGTGGGACAAATTGTTTCAGGTCTCATGTGTGTATTTGGCCTACTCGATGAAGCATGGTGACTTGTGAGGAGATCTGGAGTAGGAGGTTGGTGATTCACTGATCTGGAGTCTCGGCTGTTTCCTGTACCATTGTTGTCATCATATGATACCTGAGGGGGAGTCCTTTTAGATGATGACCTATTGGTAGGATAACAGGTAAAGAAAATAAAACATTTAGTTTTCATGCGCTTTGATATACAGCGTTACTTATTATCACTGTACACATTTAAATGATTGGATGTTTCTTAAAGAAACGTATGCATACAATTGTGTTTGATTTCTTTTGAAGAGGGATTTTTTTTTTTGTATTCGCTCCTTAAAATTCCATATGAAGACAAGGGCCTTGGTTTTTTAACGTTAAATGTAAAGAAAGACGAGGTTTACCGTACACAGAGAAAAGAAGAGAGAGAGAGAGAGGAGACCTACCGCAAACCTACAGGATAATGACAAAAATCGACAAATCCAAACCTGAGAATTATTTTCAGTTTGCTATGTATGATAGAACAAGAGGCCATTCCATGAAGCTAGCCAAAACAAGATGCCGCCTTGACATCAGGAATTTTTTTTATAGCCAGAGAGTACTAAATAAGTGGGACAAGCTGCCACAAACTGCCATTGATGCTCCCACACTCCTCAGCTTCAAACGACAACTATCCAACCTGGGTTTTTAAATGGGTCCCATGGAACCCCGTTAACCCCGCCACACCACACTATCTACTGTATCTTCATCACGACGGTCGCGAGGTGTGGCCTTCAAGGTATATTCAGTATATTCAACGAGACTAATGTATTTTCAGATAAAATGTACATCGCACTCTCTTCACCTTTTTCTCCATCTGATATATCCAGCAACGCACACGCACAAAAGAACTGCCACTGCCACTAAGGAGATTGCCAACCCCGGCTGATGAGACCTCGGCTCTCTACAAGATTCACAGGCGAATTAGAGAGAGAGATAGAGAGAGAGAGAGAGAGAGAGAGAATGAGAGAGAATGAAAATTAACTTGGCAGATATGAATGTCAATATTTCAGGGTGACAAAGTGGACATTGTGGAAGTGGACAAAGAGATTACAACGGATACAGCTTTTTTTCTTTATTATGTTAAATGGAATTATGCTTGTCGATAAGCATATCAATTCGTACATTTCTCAGGAATGCTTAGAAATATATGAAATGATGAATTATTTTTATTGCAGATATTTCACTGGTAATTGGAATTAGTCAGTCCCATTTCCGTATCAATCTGCTGGTGACGTCGTCGGCTCATTGTTAAAAGATCCTTAACGCCATGTTTTTAATGTCCTTTTGGCAGTGAGATGACGCTGTTATGCTAATAATTTACCTATCCTCATTCCCGTCTTATAGTGTGTCTTATACACTTTCAGAGAATTTATTTTGGTAAGAAAATTGGTTTTCGTTTGAAGGCAACCCCAAACAACGTTGTGTGCAATTTACAGAGTTTGCCGTTCTGTGTCGATCCGTGTGTCTTTGCATACAGGCACAAGTATTCACACCTCTACACTTATTCCCGTTGCATACGAGCTGCCATCTTGTTTACGTATGACTGCGTCATCGACTGATGTGGTGTTAGTCGCACCACGAGAGAGTCATTTTAGAAAAAAAGGTGACTGCTAACTGAGCTGAGAAAATATTTCTGTGATTTTTTTTCCTGTCTAGACTACTTCAGCCGACAGGTTTGATAAGCGCAGGTAATGAAGCAATCAAAACGATGCCTCGTATGTAACGTGCCGATTGCTTTCGACTCACTTTTCATAGCTGATCCAACTTTTGTTGACGAAGGAGCAGGCATAGCAGTGACAGTGGTTGATAGAGGTCGCTCGTAGAAAGGTGAGGGATTCGAAGCTTGTGTCAGAGGGTCCCATGTGTCGGATGCATGATAAGGTATGACGCTCGTTGACGCAGGTGTACTAGGTTGCCATTGCGTTGTAGCTGCATGCATCGTCGAAGTCAATGTTGTAGACAATGTGAACGTTTACAAAAGAAAATACAACGTTAACGGAAAACAATTAAAGCAAAGGGAGTTTTATGGGGAGGGGAGGGGGCATGTGCTTGCCCGGCCAAAGCCAACCTGGCATGAATATTACACGTCGAGTATACAATAAGAAAATGTACCCCATTGAGACCCCGAAGATAAGTGAAACTGTGAACACTTTTTTGGAGGGGTGTATGTGTGGTGTTGTTGTGTGGTTGTGTGTGTGTGTGTGTGTGTTTGTGCGTGTGTGCGTGTGTGTGCGTGTGTGTGCGTGTTTATGTACATCTAATCAAGGAAGGTTTAAGTGTGTTGGATTCTTAGGAGTTTGAATGTTAGGTATGTGGGTTAGATGTATGGGTGGATGCTGTTGTGCGAATGGCGTATTTGTACAGTGTTCTACTGTTCTATGTGTTGAGTGGATAAGTGTTGTGTTTTGAAGTGTCTTTTTTGTGGTCTTGTGAGTGAGGATGATTGGCTGGAGTTCCAGTGTTGTGAGCGTGTGAATCTGTGTATGTTTTGTGAGGTGAGAGCTTGTGAGTGTGAATGTGAATGCTAACGGGGTGGGGGGTAAGTAGTAGAAGGGGTGGAGGGGTGATGGGCTTAGGGTGCATTGTATACAAATATGTATTATGTTATTTTTGTTCAGTATGTGATTATTATTATTATTATTAGAAAACTTTAGTGATTTCATTCCATTATTCCCCTTCTTTGCTCACTGTTTTGTGAATAATTTATTTATGTTATGAAAACGAAATGAAGATCTGTATTTATATGGAATTATTTGCATTGATTTGTATGTAATGATTTATTTTGAATGAAATCTCTAATAAAAAAACTATTGAAAAACAAAGTGTGTGTGTGTGTGTGTGTGTGTGGGGGGGGGTGTCTAAAGACTTTCCAGTCTTGTGCCCTCCCGTACCAAAGAATGCTGGATGGTCTAAATATGATCATACGACGAATGGGATTTGCAAGTAAGTTCATTCCGTCATCATGAATATTCCATCACGACAAAATTAAAGAGGTATGTGTGTGTGTTCGGGTGGGGGAAACTTTCAATTCAATTCAAGTGAACATTTATTTTCTTCCATTCAATTTTACAAAATATTTGACATCTGTTCAAACAATACAATTTATACTTAGGAACATAAATATAATTTAAAGAGAAGGTTCACTGATTTTAAACACTAAATTTATTGTCATTATTGCAAAGGTGACACTTTGATTTGACAAGATTATCAAAATTCAATGCTTGGAAACATTCGAAGTAATGATTATTATGAATTACAAAACGCTTAAATACAGCCCCGGCATAGCACCTGAAATGCTCTCCGATCGCTGCTGAGATGTGTAACGTCACATGTTGAACATGATTTGCACAAGCAGACGATGTCCCATGACATCTCACACATTTTCAGTGCCTGTTTCGTCATCTTCTCTTCAGTTATTTCTGTTACTTCACTACCGTCAGGCTAAATGTTTAATCTATTGCCTCACTCTAAACCCGCGCATGGTATTATTTTGATGAAAAATGCAGCGATAAAAAAATAAAGGAATCCGTCACTTGTAAACAAAATAAGACGCCATTGTATTTTCAGCTGCATACACCGCGGTATGTTCGGCGTTTCAAGAGGGAACAAATGCGTCCATGCTATCATTCCGGGGGGTT
Source organism: Mesocentrotus franciscanus (assembly GCA_037976565.1). Classification (NCBI taxonomy): domain Eukaryota; kingdom Metazoa; phylum Echinodermata; class Echinoidea; order Camarodonta; family Strongylocentrotidae; genus Mesocentrotus; species Mesocentrotus franciscanus. The sequence continues at coordinate 27,351,670 of CP137678.1, forward strand.
TTAAATTTGAAAGTGTGGTTTCTTTGATTGTTCATTAACCCCTATCCTGTGTATTTACAAACAAAAGAATTTAGTTATCAGAATCGGTTTCATATCCCTTTTGAATGGTGTAAAATTCCATCACATTTATATACACTAAACTCATTATAATTTGAGAAATATAGCATTGCAATTATGTTCATTCTTTATGGGATGTCGTCTGCTTGGGCAGGATTGGTTCATATTGTGACGGCATTAAAACATCGTTATTTTTCTGGCGAATCTCTCGCATATCCCAGATGCTATGGAGGTGGTTTTATTTGTATTTTTATAAATCACCCGATATGTAGTTGACCTAAAACTTGTACGATGGCCATCTGTTAGCTTACCAGTTTCTAGTAATACATTATTTGCCATATTTATGATTTTCTTTGAACCCGCACTTTAAGAACTTGTATTACAAGGAAGAATGCGCGAATCCCGGTAAGCAAAGCTTGTATTATGGGTACGCCCGAATACACAACTACATAATATACATTATAAATAGAAGAAAGGAAGAAAGGGATAGGCAAGGAGGAGGAGAGGATAGAGAGCTTGGAGAAAGAGAAAAGAAGAGGAAAAGAAGAGGACTGCAACATAGTAGCAATGGAGTGTATGGCATGCACAAACAACATAATGGCAAGATATAGGTGAGGGTATAATGTGAAAATATTTGACTGCATTTAAAAAAAAATAGGATAATAAGGATAATAATACTGGATTTATCACCCCTACTTCTGTATGTGTATCGATATAACAGTAATAAAAGATTAACATGATATATGCATATATAAGTATGTACATGTATAAGTATCTCGTTACAAGTACACATATTAATACAATATGCACATATATATATATATATATATATGTTTACATAATTATACACATGCATACAACATACAGATCCCCTTATACAATATACACGCATTCGTCACCCTAATCGGGTATAGGGCTAATACTTATGCACTGTAATTTAAAATCATACATTTTTAAGCTTCCAAGAGAAGCTTAACAGAGATACAGATTTCCTCATAGGTTCAGGTTAATCGTTCCAAAGTATAGGACCATTGAATACGTTGAATACGAGGACCTTTTAAACTGATAACTTTATCTCATCAAGCAGGGGCACAGTAGTTAGAGATATAATCAAAATAAGTGTAGGCAGGCCCAGGGGCGGCGATTTCTTTTCATGACCGGGGCGAAATGCGAGGGACCAGTGGCGTAAATGCAAAAACGTTTTTTTTTTTTTTTGGGGAGGCAGAATAAAAAAAAATCCGCATCACCACACCACTCTTATATATTACATGCATGCCCCGTGGAACGTTTTTGAAGGGGGGGCTGAAGTAGTAATGATGAGGTAGAGCGTAGCGAGCGAAGCGAGTGGAGCGTAAATTTGCGTGGGGTCCAAGGGCAAAGCCCCGGCGGGGGTCAAGGGGTGGAAATGGCAAATATCAGCCTGGCAAATATATAGACTATGTTGTAGTGACTCCTTACTGAAAAGAGCAAGCGGAATATTCATTTTTGTAGCACTGATCTATTTCTATAACTCTTAATCTTGTAAATATACAGTGTAAACTGTGCTTTATACGTTATACCAACGGAATACAGATTTGTCTACAATATTTACTTGTACATTTTGAAGGATATTATGCGAGGGAGGTTAGCGACCGAGCGAGAAGATTTTTGCATTTTTATTAGTCTAAACGCTGCACTCTTGGGTCCCTCCAGAGCCTAAAAGTGTGTTGCAGTCTTTAGTCAGTATTTGCTATACAATTTTTCTTTGGCACTTTTTCAAATTTCCCGGGGGACGATCCCCCTGAAAAAAACGAGGGGGGACGTGTCCCCCTGTCCCCCCAGGATCGCCGCCCCTGAATGTAGGTATTCTGAAAAAAATAGATGTATTCCTGCCCTTTGATGTACACAATTCCGTACGAAAATGTACAAGAGATATACATATATAAATGAAGATATTCTTGACATGATGTGATGCCTTTTAGCATGACATGGGCGCAGCAGTTTCCTTGAAAATGTGACGTACCAGTTGAAGTTTCACATGTATCATGCTGCTTCACGCACCTATCATGCAGCTGAGAAGATACAAATTATATTTGGTGAAAAATATATAACAGGGGAACAATTGTATAAATAGCCATTTATAGTTGACTAATTTCAGTTATTGTTCAATCGCATACTGAAAATGTCAAAGCAGTAAGCACAAAAAGGAAAGAAGGAGAAAAAAAGAGGAAATACTTTCATGCACCTTTCGATAAACATTTAGATTTGTGAGATCTTTAACTGACCTGGTACCGGAGTAGCAAATAACGAAATATTGAATCCTATGTATCTATAGCCCCCTTGTAATCCGTCATCACTCGTGAATCGAATCCAGATAAAGGGGCCAAGAAGTAGGATGTTGTCTTGTAAATGTGTTCCAGAAATATTGTGTCTTCTCAGCGTGGAGTCCTCAAATTCAGATGTCCGCCCCTCGTATAGATAGAGAAAGTCCCCAAACATCTCGACCCAGAAATCGACGAAGTGCACTACAACTTGGTGGTCCTCTGGAGCGATCACATGCCACATGAGGTTGAGATTGGTGTCATATTGAGCAGGGTAATTAGGTGACTGTAGGTATTCCGTATTCCCGTGGTTTAAATAGATGACTGTGATTTAAAAACAGCAATACATAACTACATAATAAAGAAATAGGAATAATGATAAAGAATAAGAATTTTAAAAGCAGAACGAGAAAGAGAAAAAGGTCGGTAAATTGTCTTTGAAGTTTAAACACTCAAGCAACGTGTCATTTTTTAAATTATTTTTAAATATCCGTTGATCCGAATAGTTTTTTCCTGAATGTGTGAAGAGTAAATTCAGAAGAAAAGAATAAGGCCTTTATTCTAAGAAGTCATTTCTTTGGTATCGCATTCGAAAATCTTACAACCTTTTTTTTTTCTTTTAGGAAAAACTTCCAATAACCTGTCTTCACATATTGTCCCATGCCCATTCAAGCATTGTATTTCATTGCAGTCGCATTTGAGCTCAATGGCAAAAGATGGAACAAAAACTGAACGGTTAAACAGAATGTTAGCTTGCTTTGGACATCACATTAGGAATGATTTTTTATTTCAGTTGTGTAATATATTCCCGTTAAGTTATTTGTATATTATTCTAAAGTCAATGTAATTCACGTTTTCTTTTAATTTGTTAACGATTGCCTGAACTTCACATAACGGGTTTGTGAGAAGGGCATGAAGACACGTACAATTTTGGATCAATATAATAGACTGTATTCAATTTCACATACAGTCGGTATTATGGAACGAAAGAAACTCACCTGGTATTTTTGCGTTGAGCAGTGCCTGAAAACCTCTGAATGTGTTTCCTTCGTTACTGGCGAATCGAATCCATAGGTAAGATCCCATGCATGTAATATTTTCTGGGATAGACCTCCCAGACAGAGACGCCATCAACGTTGACTTCGAAAAATCCGATTTCCATCCTTCGTAGATATATACAAAGTCTGTATTCTCTTCAGTTTCAAAATTGCGAAAATTAACATGGACTCTGTAACCTGAGGGCGCTATCACTTGGAGGGCGATGTCGATGTTATTATCATAGTTTGCGGGGAAATTTGGCGAAGAGATGTTCTTTGTCTCAATGGTATCTAACGTTACATCTGGTTTTGATAATGGACAAATGAAAATGAAATAATCTGAAAATATTTTTACGAATATTAACATTCTCTTTGAAATACAAGTTATATGTCTTTTGCCCTGCACTAATTCGGAAATATGTATTCACTAATAAACACTTTGTGTCATATAAAGAAGAGTAAAACGCATCATAATTCCAGAGTCTGCAGGGATGGATTATTGTCATTTGGTCAAGTTAGTGGATGAAAGTTTGGCAAAGGAGAGATTTTATTCCTGTTTGGTAGAAATTGCAAATGTAACGACGAACCTACAAAATATATTCAGATATGTAACACTCTCTTAAAAATCAAGTCTTGAAGTTGATTGTTCTCTAACCTTTCGAACACAAATAGTATTTCACTAATGTAACCGACCTCCAACTTTTCAATCGTTCTGAATAAAACTTTGCAATCAAATCGCATGTTTTATTGAGATTCACGTAGAGGCATTCATGACCTTATTACGGGCCCTTTACGGGCTTTCTACGGCCTAACGGTCAGATGAAAACGCCGGGAGAATTGGGAGCAGCCAACTCAGCACCATGGTGCCCGTACGGCTGGTGAAAAATGTCCCGGCGCCCGTAGGAACTGTACGGGAGCCGGCTGGGCACCGGCCGAAAATTCCCAAAATGTCTGTTTTTGCTCGCCGTACGGGCCCTGGATTGTATATGTGAAAGCCCCAGAAGCAGGGTCCGATGGCCCATCAAAAGGTTTCGGATTTGTCCGCAAATCGACTTGCAATGAAATCCTGGCAATTTTTTAAACATAATTATAAAGTAAATGAGTACATACAGTACATTTGGGAAATCCTTGTGCATTGGTCATTCATTATCTGTACGGACCTATTGTTTTCTGGTTTCTGTTGCATGAATCCTGTTGGTGTAATTGGCGGTAGTGGAATAATCCCTAGTGTACTGGGTAGTGTAATTGGTTGCCCTCACTGGCTGTTTCTTTGAGGGCTACTGAATCTACCAAGTATATAGTGGCCCCAGACCCTCTATTCAGTGTCCGTAGGTCTTATGTAATATGTGGTAAAGGAAGGTAGATGATCCTCGAGTAGCCCTCCCCTCACATAGTCTGATTCTTATCCCATGAGACACCTCAGAGGGATGGGGCAAGAGAAGCACCTAACCCGTAAAACACACGCAAACAGCATAAAACTCAAGCAGCAAATAGTACTTTATAGAAATGCTCCCAGTGCACCAGGTTACCAGGAAACCTGGAATATTGTTAAACGTAACATACTTTATAAGCGTGATTTAAAACTGCTCGTCATTGCAGACTCTAGTATTTTATTGATTTTTTAAATATTGTTTACACTCGCATAAACTATAGTTTCATATTTTGAACTTTATTTGAACTCACCGGGTATTAGAGAACGGAGTAGGGCATGGAAACCTGTATATCTGTTTATTCCGTCACTGGTGAATCGAATCCAAAGATGTGAACCAATCGATGTAATGTTGTCTGGGATAGATGGTCCAAATAGAGACGCCCTCCTCGTTGACCTTGAGTAATTCGACGTCCACCCATCGCTCACAGTTACGGTGTCGTAATTCTCCTCGGTTGTAAAATTGCTAAAACGAAGCATTACTCGGTATCCCGCAGGAGCTCTCAAATACCATATGATATCTATATTATTCTCATATGGCTGAGGATAGTTTGGTGATGTAAGAACTTCTGTGCCTTCCGTATTCAAAATAATAGCTGCGTCATAACAATACACAAAACTGTATTATTGATGATTACTGGAAAAATTGCAAACTTGCGCTATAATATAGCGAGGCATCTACGTGTTTGATAAAGCAATAATGTCAAAGAAACAAATGATTTAACGAAGTCCATTACCCGACGCTGCCTCAATTATGCTATCAGCTGCTGTAGAGAGCTATTTTTTAATTGTGCTCTACAAAAGATATCTTTGAAAGATTTTCGTCAATAAAAAGCAAGAAGGGTGTATACTTTCCGATTAAAGTACATTAGTCAACGCCCTTCTGTCTCCAAAGAGAAGCTTTATGGTCGCAAATATTATTTTTATTGTTTTTCAATTATTATTATTACTATTATAATTAATTTACTAATTATGATTAATACTGTTATTATTATAATTTTAATGTTATTATTATTAGTGCTATCAATATCATGTTTATTGTTATCATTATCATGATCATGAATAGTAAAAGTAGTGGTAGAAGCAGTAGTAGCATTAGTAGTATTTACTTTATTTGCATTATAATATGGTTCCATATGTTTCAAAAACAATTTTTAATTTTTATTTGAAAAAATGCTAAATTACTAATTGTCTCCCATTTGTAATACTTAGGCTACACAGAATCACATTGATAACGTATGCTTGATCTTATTTCTTATCGTCTTATTTTTGGGTAGCTGTACTCCATACACCCAACTTGGTAAACATATCTATCTCATATCTATCTCAGCTTGACAATACATTTAGTGCGAATAAAGATTGGGTCCTAATCGGCTTTTACATCATAAACCTTTCTTTCTCGTTTAAGTAGAAATGCCACATGTACAAGTGTGCTCTCTTCCTTGTATCCTTGTATTTAAGTCGCTCTCGAAGTAAAACTAATTTACTAATTTTCGCAAAGTGATTCCCTTCGTCAGTTTTTCGTTTGGCACTTCTGCTGATTAACATTGACAGATATGAAATTAGAGAATGTTGCACTTTTGATTTCTTAGTATACAAAAGGAAAGAAAGAAGGAAAGAAAGGAAGGAAGAAATAAAGAAATGGATAAAGAAAAACTGAGCACAGCGGGGATCTTGTACTTACACTGGGCTTGGGTACAATTCAGGCACATTACGTTTTGATGTTAAACAGAGTCTTAGCATTAAATATACTTAACTCACTTCGTAACTCAGCACTTAGTCGAGCCCGGAATCCTTTATCCGTATACCAATTATTACTGGTGAAGCGAACCCAGAGATATGACCCTCGTGATACGATATCGGCTGGAACAGATCTTCCAAATAGAGACGCCCTCTGCGTTGATCTTAAGTAGTCCGATGTCCATCCTTCGTACACCCTAACGATGTCACGATTCTGGGTTGAGAAATGACTAAAACGAAGCATGACTCTGTATCCTGCAGGAGCAACTACCTGCCATATTGCGTCGATATTATTGTAGTATGCATAGGGATAGTAGGGCGAAGTGAGAATTTCCGTTCCTTCCGTATTCAAAATTATAGCTGTAATATCAAGGGATTTGAATAAAATTAAATTTACATTTGAATGCGTAAAAACATGACAAAAGTAAAAAAAAAAAAAAGGATTATCAAATTCCACAACTAGAAGATCTTGAGGATGAAATCAATTAATATCTTGAATGAACATATGATGAAATGACGATTTCTAATTCACTTTCTAAAATAGGCTATTAAACAGTTGAAACATTACTTTTGCTTTTTTGTTGGTATGGGACAATTGTTATAAAAATACGATGATTGGGTTATAGGATTTTTTCTGGTATTGTTAATTAGTATAATAAGCCTAATTGTGTCCTTTTGCACACTAGGTAGGTTACCAACTGTTTCTGTTTCCCTTTACTACAGCCCTAGTTTAGTCAGCCTGGCATTACATTTAAGGCAAATAAAGAGTGGGCACTAATCGGCTTTGATATGTCTGATTTTTATCCCGAAACCATAAACCATCAACCTCTCCCACTCGTTTACGTAGAAATGTCATCTACGTGTATACTCATCTTCGTATCCTTGTATTTAAGTCGCACTCGAAATCGAATTAAAATTGTGGATTTACTAATTTGTTCATTAAATTGCGCAGAGTTAGTCCCTTCGTCAGTTTTTCGTTAGAAATTTCTGATGAGTAACACCGACAGTAATCGGAAGGAAAGAAAGAAGGAGCGGAAGGAAGGAAGGAAGAAAGAAAGAAAAACTGAGCACAGCGGGATTAGTTACGGACACTGGGCTTGGGTACACTTCAGGCACATTACGTTTTGATGTTAAAAAGAGTCTTAGCATTAAATATACTTAACTCACTTCGTAACTCAGCACTTAGTCGAGCCCGGAATCCTTTATCCGTATACCAATTATTACTGGTGAAGCGAACCCAGAGATATGACCCTCGTGATACGATATCGGGTGGAACAGATACTCCAGATAGAGACGCCTTCTGCGTTGATCTTAAGTAGTCCGATGTCCATCCTTCGTACATCCTAACGATGTCAAAATTCTGGGTTGAAAAATCACTAAAATGAAGCATAATTCGGCAGCTTGTCGGAGCTATGACCTTCCACAAGACGTTCTCATTGTTGAAGTAATTGCTCGGATAATTAGGAGACTTGATAAGCGCTTGTTCCCCAGCTTGCAACTGGATAGCTGCAATTAAGGGAAAATATGCATTATTCCTTGGCTATGCAACCTATGAAAAATAAATTTGTGATTAAAGTAATCATCGGAGCCCTTCACATTGGATCACTTAAACAAACAATACTGAGCATTCTAATGAAAATGTCATTTTCGGGCATTTACAATGTATTTACAAAAATACTTGTTCACTGATCACTTAAGGATTGTTCAGACAAGAGACACTGGAAAATCTTGACTTAAAAAAAACAAATGATATGTAATAACGTAAAGTGTAAAACACTTCACATTTATGGATCTTATAACACACAGCTCAGTGAAACATGAAAGTCCTTTGTTGCAGTTGCCATTCATTTACACGTAATAAATACAAAGCCAGCTTTTTTTTTGCGGCGGTTTACCGCGCCATATCTGAGCAAGCCTAAAGTAATTCAACCAAAGTCTTTTTTTGTTTAAATCAGTGTTAATGAAGGTAAATTCAGAACGGATTTATAGCTTTACTTTATGTTGTCTTAATTCTATTCTCCCCCTAATTTCATTATTACAATTTTTTTCTCCCTCTGTCCCGCTGCTTCCGGGATATTTGCCCATGAGACTGGGCCTTCTCTTAGAGGGTTTAAGAGACCGACGGCCCACGAGAATGACTACCCACAAGACCGACATTTTTTATATCTTAACCTTTTTTAGTTTTGTTTGTTTCGCGAGATGTCGGTCTCGTGGGCTGTCGTCCTCGTGGGCTGACGGTCTGTATGACCTCTTTCCTGTATTCTATATGTGATCATGTATTTCATGTCATTTTAGTATCATAGCTGTCCGATAATCATGGAACCTCCTATTATCTTTTATCGTATTACCTCCCATTTGTATGAGTTTCTGTTCTCCTTCTATTGCAAGCACATTATAGGACCAGACTTGCCTTTTAATCTTCCAAACCGCTATTCATTGTAGGAAAATAGATATGTACACGTCAAAAATAAAATTTCTCTTAATTCATCTTTTAAACAACTTTTAAACAACCAAATTTAATATCATAATTTTCCTACAAACAATGAGATGCAACTCATCATGCCCTCGGCATTATATATGTTATTTTTTATTACCATTTTCCAACCGATGAAAGTAGATGGGATTACCATCTGGTCCCCTTCAATATTTATGCAATCATGCCATCATGCCCATGATAATTGGGTTTTGAATAAATCTCTGAGATAAAGTTTATTTCTTAGAGATTTGAATAAATCTCTAATGTAGATGTAACACGCGGAAACTGGTACAGATGACACGTCACGCTATTCCTTGTGTTGTGGTTCTTTTTATTTCATGTGCAAGTTACAAGGCAAAATAAACCATAAACCATAAACCCTGGCAATCTGGCCTAGAGGACCGTTTCCTCTGATGGTACCCTCCTTCTTACGTACATGTTGTCTGTTACACCTAATATAATGTAACCCCAAAAGCTTGCAGAGACGACCTCTCTGCCTGCCCCATGGATGGGGTGCAGTGCAGGAGTGAATCTGACAAATACCCCTGCTCACTTTTATAACAGTTACACTAGCTCGTGGTGGTCTAGCTTACGCATGTACCAGTAATCTGTTCTGGGAAAGGGTCTTATTTCTTGTTAATCAAACAAGGGGGCTTTAGTACTGGGAGGGAGACAGGATCGAAGTCTTTTGTTTTGGAGGTTTGGGGGTTGTTATCAGAGGGGGTGTAGACTAATAATACCTTAACATAATAATATGTTGGATTGGTCTTTTCACCACAAAACAATACAATTTTGACCTGTTACACACTCCCCTGCTTAATTGAGTGTCGTCCCGACACTCAGACTACAAAAGAAATATATATATTAAATTCCCACTATACTTTGTCACCATCGTGGCTGTTTCCTGATCCTTATACCAATGCCTAATTACCAATATGCAAATCAAAATTAATCATGTGATCATAAATCTATTTGCGTAATACAAAATATGAAAATTGAAATCATAACACCATTGGCCAACCCGCACCACTAATACGAACTTTCTGGTCTCATGACGAGAATCACAGAAAACATATCTAGTGCAAAAAACCCAACTGTCTCAGTTATTCTCGCACTCCCTATTATGTATAATACTGGTCTCATGTCGAGGCTCCTAGCATTCACATTACCTAAGTGCTACCCAACTGATCCTAACAGTTCCAGAGTCTCTACTGCCAAACCTTAGTTATCAACATAAATCTTCATATTACAGGCATCTCTAACAAGCTAGATGATTTTTACGGTATATATACCCAATTAATCTACTCAGTGTCACACTAAACACACAAAAACAATAATCGTCCTTATAGTACCTTAATTTACACACTCTAGCAAATACAGCAGTAAAACTTAACTGTCAACTATATTTCGTAACGACCTTGCCCTACGGATAATACTTTCGCATGTTATCAAACTCCTAAGATACACAAATTTGACATTGCAATATACAAAGAAATCTTATAACTTTTGGCTAATCCTCTTCGCTACCAATGTGCCCTTTCCGGCCTCTCTATGAGGTTAACAGAAAAACAAAGGTAGAGAGATAAACCCTACTGTTCCTAATAGTCGCCCCAGTATTTCTTCCATGCGATTCCGGTCTCATGTTGAGGTTTTCGGAATAAACATTTAAATACTTCATCCCGGCTAAGTCTAACAGTAATTCCAGCCAAATCCCAGTTACATACCAGAAATCTCAGTAAAAAACAATACAATATCCATTGTATCACACACCGCAAAATAAAACAACATTTCACGTTCATGGGCTCCCCTGCTTTTCAAAAGCAGTCCTAATTAAACCAACAATTATACACCATGCATATCAATACAATAAATATAATATACATGCTACAACCTAACTTACTTAAGTTACCAAAACTTTAACAAAGTTTCAAATGAAGGAATATTCCGACTATTCAAAAGTGACAAAGCTATCAATGCTAGCTAGAGCTTATATACCTGCTCTACACATACTGTAATCCCTCCTATCAATATATAAAATACCGGTGTCTTTGTATGCCATCACCTAGCTGAGGCTCCATCCAACCAGCCAAAATTAAATATGAAAGGGGCTATGGACTGTTCCAAACACAGTATTACCATGACACCCTGAACAACCTATGAATAGTAGTATTCCTTTGCCAGAAACAATTTAACCTGAATACACTAAAAGTATTCCATTCAAAGATAATTTCAAGTAAATTACTCTAAACAAACACAATGTAGCCCCTTAATAAAGCATCATGCACACTGGCTTGGCTACAAACATTCATACAATATACACAATCGTTGCATATTAAAACTAAGGCCATATTTACAGGTTTCCAGACGTCTGTGTTCGATCGAATTGTCGCAAACAGATGTTGAAGCTAGCTGCTCAGAAGGCCAGGGCTTGCACTTGCGGTGATGAAATCCTGCCGATTACGCCATTTGTAACACGCGGAAACTGGTACAGATGACACGTCACGCTATTCCTTGTGTTGTGGTTCTTTTTATTTCATGTGCAAGTTACAAGGCAAAATAAACCATAAACCATAAACCCTGGCAATCTGGCCTAGAGGACCGTTTCCTCTGATGGTACCCTCCTTCTTACGTACATGTTGTCTGTTACACCTAATATAATGTAACCCCAAAAGCTTGCAGAGACGACCTCTCTGCCTGCCCCATGGATGGGGTGCAGTGCAGGAGTGAATCTGACAAATACCTCTGCTCACTTTTATAACAGTTACACTAGCTCTCGTGGTGGTCTAGCTTACGCATGTACCAGTAATCTGTTCTGGGAAAGGGTCTTATTTCTTGTTAATCAAACAAGGGGGCTTTAGTACTGGGAGGGAGACAGGATCGAAGTCTTTTGTTTTGGAGGTTTGGGGGTTCTTATCAGAGGGGGTGTAGACTAATAATACCTTAACATAATAATATGTTGGATTGGTCTTTTCACCACAAAACAATACAATTTTGACCTGTTACATAGATATTCATTACCTTACCGACACCTTTCAAGTATATTTTGTTCATTACTATGACGGAGGGAATGTGCGGGGGGTACAACCGGTAGTCATTTAAAGCCACACATTATATGCTGAAATATTAATTGGGAATGAATACTGATCACGAAATACTGACCCTTTGTGGTATCTTATCTGGATTGAGAAAAGTATATTTTTAGCTAAATTGTGTATCGTAATCAAAAGTCTTCGATTACTACAAAACAAAATTATCAGTCTATATTTTTGCTTGTGCTTTCTTCTATTATGTATTGTACTATTTTACTATTTATTAAGTTGTCTGTTATTCCGAATTGTATTCTAATCGTATTATGTAATACAGGGCTCTCTTACGAAGCAGTTTATAATGAAGAGACTAACCTGTATAAAGAACACATAATAAATAAATTCATAATTAGAAAAATCAAAAGACCTGGAAATAAACCACACGTCCAAATATCATGTTCAAAATCTAACTAATATGACTTCATGGTAAAACAATTCGATGATATAATAACATATTGACGGAGCAGGGAATACCACTTACTTGTCACTCGCCTGGCATGTGCAAATTGATTGCTCACACAGGTTGACAGAATAACTGCAAAAACGAGGATGAATATTCCGGTCATATCTGCCTTGAGTACATCCATGTCTTGGTTAGGGGCCTCATTAGCTTAGAGATTAGTTTGAAATTCAAATCGTTAACTCTCAAAAGTTGATTAGCATGACTGTAAAAATGCCGAGTTGAATGTCAGCAGAAACAGGATTGCGAACGAAGAATCCGAACTGTTTGTTCCTAATACACGTCCAGTTGTATTGAAAATTTACTTGTTAACTTCCTCTTCAGCAATATCTTTCTGTTTGTATCGAAGTGGGTCCACAGATTAATTTTGCTTGCAGGAAAATACATTATCAGTGTATCATGACGGTTCACGTTTCAAGTACTTCCGCTGCTATAATTTTGCTTTTTATATCTTTTGTGATATTCAGATTCCTGGTTTGTGATATGTTACAGATATCCCTTGATAACGTTGTCGTTTGATCATGTGCATCCCTTTCACTGTACTAATCCCACTCACGGAATTCGTACGAAAACAGGGTCAAAAAGATTTTTGGAAAATATCTACTCAATGTTGTAAAAAAATTAGCAATCATCTCTGGATTACGAAATACGTCTTTGTTATGTTCTCACATTTAAACGAAAAGGGACTAGGCTTTTGAACTTTTTGATTTTTTGGGAGTCTTGTCGATCTTGTTTAAAGTAAATACATTACACATACTTATCATATCATCATGATCACAAAATTGTGAATTGTATTCAATGGATTGGTATTACACTAAACAGAGATTTAAAACAGAGCAAAGAATAAAAACCCACAAGATACCCACAACTTGCTGTTGAAGGAAACGTCACAGGAAATCGACCCAGAGGCCGTCCACCCAAAAGGTGGCTTGACTGCATCTCAGAGGACTGCCAAGCAAGATCCCTAACAAGGCTGTCAGATGCATCAAGACTGGCTGCAGACAGAAATACCTTGCATACCATCACCATACAGAAGCCATCACGTGGCCCCTTGCCTGCGTGGACGGCATAAGTCAAGTAAGTCAAACAGAGATTTGATTATCAACCTTCAACTGGCACATGATACGTAATACAGATGGATAAACTATATTTCAATGTGGAGCGTAGGCTGTATACAAACTAATAATATATAGTATATATAGTATAATAACTAATAATTTACAGGTTTAAGAAATGTTATTTAATTATTAGCGATGATTTTCTTTCTTTTTATATTGAGGTCCTGCAACGTGATAATTTTCTGAGTCTAGGTCTAGGATAATTACCCCTCCCCTCCAGGCCAACTGTCCCGGACAATTAATCCCCGGACAGTTGCCCCCTTGACAACTACTCCCTGAACAATTATCCTTAGGATAATTAAACTTTTGATAACTTAAATCGTGGTCTAGCACGCATGTAGGAACGTGAAATTAAGTGACATTGGTTTTGAGTATTATCAAAACAAGAATGGGGCGGAGGGTCTGTCAAAATGAGGGGGGACTAACGAAAAAAATCACACTTTTGGAGAACAAATACAAGGTTTAAAAAAAAATTGACCCATATATGCCGCTAATAACCTGTTCTTAAATAGCAACCCAAATATCAGTTCTCTTTTAATCTTTAATTGTATACGTCATACATCATAACTAAATGATAGCAAAATCATGATTATCTGCTACCATATCCTACTATGACGGATTGGTAAACATAAAAAAAGGAACTAATAACAAAAGAGAATTCATGATAACGTACTAAACGGGAGTGCGTATTTTGAAAGTGATGCACCACACCTAGATAGATTGTCAATTTTGTAGGTATGCATAAGTGTAAGAGGCGGGTGTGGGTGTGGGGCTCTGAAACTCCTTCCTTCCCCTGAGAATTTTGAAATTACCATATTTAGGCATCAGCCTCCTCATTTATAGGCAGTGAAGTGGTCTCTTCACATTTTCTGGTATCTTGTCACGTCAAATATATTTCATTACGAATCCGCAAATCCTCTGCAATGAAAATGAAATAAACAAAAGCTCGGTTGCTGTCTCTTTCTCTCACTGTCGCTATAGATACATGTACTTGTAGACATTTTCATACATTCAACCTTAATCAGTCTCATAGTTTGCTCAGCAATAATATTCAATGAATCGATTAGGTTGCATTGTAGCCACTCAGATAGTATTCAAGGATAAGGAAGTAACCTGAGTGGATGGTGTATTAAGCACAGTCTATTTCTCAATAGAAGAATCACCAAGAGCTTTAAAGGGACTTGGTAACATTGTTCAGATGAAAGAAAATGGTGCCTAGGTAGTGACTTCAATGCTAGATGTAAATTTAAAGATAATCTGAAAGTTTGAGTGAAAACAGACCATTATTAACGATAAAAATTGGGAAAAACTGATCTGATTGATTCCTTAACTCTCAACTATATTATTACAATTTAATTATACATTTTAGGTGAATGTAAATCGTAACAAAGCTTAAAATTGACTCTATATATCATTCCAGACATTTAAGTGTTGAAACATTTTTTCATGGAGAAACGGTTGGGAAAATTCAAAAATGGTAGGGAGAATATACTGTTAGAAGGTGTTGACCAGTGACGCCTTCGAAGAAAACCATTAATATCTTTGAAATTTGAGAATTTTTTCAGGATTTTTTGCATGCTAGAGGGTTAGTACAGTAGAAGGAATATAATAAGTGGCATTTCATACACAAATTACGCAGTTTTTTTATCAACCTTCAACAATGTTACCGAGTCACTTTAAGGTTACATCCATTCAACCTACTTGATTCCTAGGGGGCAAAGCAGGTTCTTGAGACATGGCATGTTGTAAAAGTTTATTGGGTATCAACAGGTTTTGGAGACTTCCTGCACAGTTTCTACGTGGACTACCTTGACAATATGCTGTTGAAAAAAAAAAGACCGCCATGTATAACTAGGTTCTAGGACACCTACCCCGTGGACAACCATCCCCGGATAACCAACCCTAGGATAACCACCCTCTAGGACAACTACCCCCTACGCACTAGGGCAACCACACTCTAGGACGACTACCCCCTGACAACTACCCCCCCCCCGTGACAACTACCCCGGACAACTACCCCAGACAACTACCCCCAGACAACTACCCCTAGTACAACTACCCCTAGGACAACTACCCCCTAGGACAACTACCCCCGGACAAGTACCCCCCGGCAAGAACCCCCTACGACAACCATCCTCTAGGACAACTACCCCTCGGACAACTATCCTAGGGGGTAGTTGTCCGAGGGTAGGTGTCCGGATACGGTATAACTAATGTTGAACTTTTGGGGTGATTACTTTTAACAAAATATCATTTTACCATGTATGTGGTGTCATATGAAAGAGAATTAAAGTTTTTAAAAGGTGATACCCCATTCAATAGGCTTGCGTATGATTAGCATAACATTTTTGAGCCAAATATGTGATTTTATACAATTTATTCCAAAAATATGAATTGCGCCAAAATACCTATTAATTCTCTATCATATGACAACTCACACATGGTAACATGAGGTTTTGTAAAAAAGTAATCTCTAGAATTGTACAACAGAGGAAGCCTTGTCACTGGTCGGGCCTTTTGTATATCATATAATTTTAAAAATTAGGCACCCAGCTGCTACTTTGCTGTTTTTGAACTACATGTATGAATTATGATCCCGTGGGTTTCTAGACTTTTTTAATCCTACAATTCACAGCTTTTTCCTTTTAGGTTATCATTATCTTCTACATTTTAATTTCTAAAAGTTTTGTAAAAGAAATTTTGTAAATAGTTTTTCATAAATGCCTGCCCTGGTTTTACATTCATAATGCACACTACAAAGTTTTCGGACATGCAAATTCTAAAATAACGAACCATTAAACAAATCTTAAATCTAAATAGAAACTGTACATAGTTCGCCTGCCATGATCAAGTACATTGGAGTACCACGTACATTCTGATTTATATGATATGTTATGATTAATTATATAACCCTTCTATATCTATTACTGTATTCCAAGCTAATTAGTATTTTTCTTGCAGCCATATTTTATTGTAGTATATCGTAGTGTAGTTCTTTGTAATATAATTCATTGTACTGTAGTTCGTTGTATTGTAATGCTTTGCAAAAATTGTTTTATGTTGTAGAACCAATATCATGTATTTCCGCAGATATCAATTGTATGCCATAGTGATTTATTATCATTGTATACTCGGTGACATGTATCATGTAATGCGCTAACATGAGCATAGATATTATGTATCATTATTACTGATTAATATTGGGTACTGCAATTTATAATTTCAAATCTAATTGAGTGTACATGTAATTAGTTGTTCGAGTTTTGTTTTTCTTCAAGGTTACCCTTCATGAATACAATATCGACACGGGAAGGTGGGGGAGAAAGAAAAGAGGAAGACTGGTATTCCAACTAAATTTATTTAATTTACATCATTTATTTAAATGTTGTAAATTTGGTACATTATTATCATGAGAATGACTCTAACATCGCTTTCTTTAATACAAATGTTGTTACTGTGATTGACTTTAATTGCTCGTTCCCTCTATTATTAAAGACAATTATAAAATCATTCCCTTTGGCGCGTATAACTTACAAGCTCAGCTTTCACCATAGGCCCCTCCAATTTTACTCTTCTGTATAGTTCAGTCTTTTAATTTAATGCATTAACACAAACTGATATGAGGTACTCACTTTCTGTTTGTTTGTCCATGCTAATAGAATCCACGTTTATTTGTTTCATTTACTTTGTGACATCATTCCAGAATGTTTAAAATATGTGAAATATGAAGCAATAAACTAAAATTGAAACTGAAGTGTTTGATGAACTAGACGATCATATGTCATTTATAATGGTATATGAAAATAAACATCTTGAAAAATCTAAGTGGAATATGTTCCCCCCCCCCATCCCAGAAACAATGGACATTGCCCAAGAAAAAGAGAAAACTGGAAGCGAGTTTTATGGTGGCGCTCTTTAAGTTTCCCTGGCAGATACGTTGATTAGGAGAGTTTGGCAAACCCGTTTTGGGTTGGGCACATTATGGCGAATATCGATTTGTTGGAAAAGCACAAAACAAAAGATGTTGCGAACAACTGAACCAAGTTGGCCAAACTCTGTGTAAAGATGGCTCTTTTCTTTGACAGACACCTTGATGAGAACATCGTTTATCAGGATAGGCATTATTTAAGCAGTAGTTTGTAGTAGTAGAGGCATTTTTCTAGGAATAGAGACAACACTAACCCTAATCCTAACCCTAAACCTACCTGATGCAGACGTTAATGTATGGAAAATATGGTTGCTACACTACGTAAGTGGGTATCTTGGAAACATGCCTCTTCTACTGGTTAAAACAATGCTTACCATTTATCGGTTTTATATTATGCGTTCCACTAAAAAATATCATTATACATCATTTGTGTGTGTATCATGTGTAAACTGAAACACTGTCACGGTAAGAGCTAACGGGGCTTTGTCGATATGACATTATTTATTCAGCCTCGCCGTGTCGTATACACTCGTGCCCATAATGATGGAATAATATATCGTTTCACCTCATTTCATGAAACGATAGTGACAATACGGGCTATTTTTCATTGAAAAAGTGTATATCTTCCTAAAAGGTTTCTGATCAATCTAAAGAGTCATAGAGATTGATAAATAAAGTTCTGAGAATATAATTATGAATTTCATTTATCGAGAATAAATCAGATTGTCACGATCATTTCATGAAAAGAGATGAGAAATAAATTATTCCAATTTACTGGCAACAGCTTAAAGTATGTTTCATGTATTCGTAGAAAACATTTATTTTAACATGGAGTAAATTCGGGCGACTTTCAGTAAATCAGGGGTTGCGAAGCATTTTATTTGAAGTTGCAAACTATGAGATAAGATCACTTTACTTGAAAATTATGGACTTTTAATAACTGGAAAGAAAATGATGAATTCTTGCATTGCCTTGGAATTGTATAATGAGATATAAATAAACCATATTAAGAACAAAACAAAATATACAACTTTTTTTTTTTTTTGGGGGAGGGTTTTAGGGAGGGAGGTTTTTTCCAGCTGGAGGTCGGAGGGGGTTTTAGGGGGAGAGGGTTTTGAGGTATTTTATGTTATATTTTTTCCAATCTGTCGTTATTTGTCATATTATTCGAAACGTATGAGCTTGTTTTTATATTAACTATAAAATGTAATTTTGTTTTCTATGAATTTGTTGAATGGAAGCACAATAAATTGTATTCAAAACAATAAATATTTGATCTATTTTAGTTATTTCTTAAAACAAGATTTTTCATTCCCCCTTTATAATTCATCTCATTAGGTCCTGTTTAAAATATATTCACATATTGTACTGCCTTGGTATACATTATGTATTTTAAGTTAATACTTAAAATTAAACAAGATTGTTGTTTCCCCCTTTAGAATTCGTCTTTAATGAGGTCTTATTTAAAATATATTTACATAATACATGCCATTTTACAGAAAATAAGAATAGAAAACAAAGAGTTGAAGAAAGGGGCGCAAAATGTGAAATTATACTGCTTGATGAGATTGTGAATCTGAAAATCTGAAAAAAGATTTGATGGAAAAGTAAAAAGTTTTGAACATGATGAACGGAATAGTTGCAATTCCATTACCTTTTAATACATTAATAAATGCAAGCATAATAAATTGCTATGAAACAATATGCTTTTGGATAATAAATGCTTTAATTTGGCTAAATACAATTCATTTGAATTAGAAGAATATAAAGGTTACATTTGTATACCGTAAATATATCTGCCTATAAGTGCATCCAAGCTGCAAACAAATCAAGAAAACACAATAAAATACAAGTGAGTACAAACAGCAAAATGACAAGAATGGCAATAAAATAATTAGATAGAATAAATTCAGATGCACTGTCACTGATATAATTTCGCAACTATGAAAAACATTTGAATTGCAGGTTTTGTTCATGGGGGAAAATTTCAGGATCTTGCTGAAGATTGCGATTGCTGCACTTGACTTGATGTATGAACATGATGAACACCTGATGAAGGGAGAGCACTCCAGAGGCGCGGGGCGGCTGCGCAAAAGGATCCGTCACCCCACGATCTCCGAATTTCTTGATACTGCTGGACGTTCCTCATCGAAGACCCAGTTTTGTGCATATTTTCGTCATGTTCGTCGCCATTACATCAGACAAGCAACTGGTGTCTGGTTAGTCTTAAGTTTGAAGATAAAAGAAAGTATTTTGTACTCAAATGTATGTCTGAAAGGTAACCAGTGCAATGCCTTTAGAATGGGGGTTACGTGAATGTGAGATGTGAATGGGTGATGAGTCGTCCAACTGAATTTTGGATCAGTTGGAGCCTCTTGATCTTGTTATCGGGTGGTACTCAGAAGAACTCAGACGAACTGTTGGCTAGTGACCCGTCATACGGACTTTTTTTGTCACACAGGATCTCTTTTTATATGAAGAAGCTCATTAAAGATGGTACACAAAAGCCTTCTGGGCCCTGTTTTTAATGAAACTTGTTTTCAATAACAAGTTACAATAACTGTTTTAAGCCACTGATATTGTTGCATTTGATTGGCTGAGAGCAAATATGTCATAGAAATGTAGCATTTATTATTGGTTACAAGTTTGATAAAAAAAGGGCCCTGATCCGAAGTACAATTCTTTACAGCAGAGGAATAGAACCGTCTCGTTGCATTTTTCACGATTTGCACAACAGCTTGGGAATGTTTTTTTTGTATTGCTTGTGTTGAAATATATTTTCCTCTCTATTTCCGCATGAGTACAGGGACTAATCATTGACCAAATCTTTTTAAAAACTTTATCATAAAAAATACACCCCAAAACAATCAACAATAATTATTTATCGCCATGGTCCCTTTCCGATTTTATCTGTAAAAGTGTGCTTACTATAGCTTTACATTAATGTTCCTCACTTCGTCATCATCTAAAAACTGTGTGGCATGATTAATGTAGTTCTTTAATATTATATTTCTCTGAGGCATATCAGGTGACAGATTTGTAACACGACTTGTGTGCAATGATGCAGATTTTGTTTGTAAACTGTGCTATTGAGAACGATCAAAACACGCAATTGTGACAAAAAACGAACCCTTGCTTATCAGATAGCAATAAACATCGATGCATTCATGGAGAGAACAAAATACTGTGACATCCAATTTTAGCGATAACATACTACAATACTCGAAATATCATTTTCATGTAAATACGGAACTACGTGATTCCACTGATGTCGGAATATTTGTTTTTACTATTTCAAAATGACACAATCGCCTTCACATGTGGAAATTACACCGCTCTTTGTTGCTCATATTGCCATGATTCTTCTAGCACTCTTTTTCCTAAGAATTTATGTACATTAATCAGTACATGAATAATTCCAATTAAAGAGAAGGTTGAGTTCTGGGGAGGGGTAACACATAATTTGTGAGCGTATTCATTGTTATTATGCAAGTGTGGAAGAACATCAGATACAAAATGTTCCCTGAAAAGCATGGCTCTTCAAATGCCTTCATATTCTAAATATGACATGTGACAGCTTAAAAATGAGGACCACATTTTTATGCCACATGTTTGTGTAGTCCCATATACATCTTTATGTGGATGGTACCTTTACCATTGTTATCAGTTTGATGATTCCAAAACCTTGCAGTACACACCAATACTTATATGCTACATGATCAACTTTTCTGATAGATTCCACACCGTTTTTTCACAATGCAATCGCATGACCAGAACTCAACTTTATATTTAAATTTAAAGTTAAACATTAGGGTGGCATATTTAGGCCTCCTCGTCGTACTTTTATTTCTGCACTAAAATAATGTCGATAAAACAAATGCAAACATAGTTACATACAGAGTATATTTGCATATATTTAACAATGTCTATAAGTGTTAAATTTGTTTTTTCGTTGAAAAGAAAGGTAGCCATGGTTTTAGGCCGTTCGTATATGTACATGAGGATCGGGACTTGCACATTCATAGATAAAATGACTGCTTATTTACATCGTCACATTTTACACTGTACAGTAAAAATGTATACATACTAGGTAGTCATAGAGTCCGATAGTTAGAAAATGTGCAATGGACATCGAACTATTCATAACATTAGACAAAGGGTGTAATTTCATTTTGTACAATGAATAATTCACAATGTTAACTTCAATCAGTGATGCAAAAATACACACTAATTAATATGTTCCATTATATATTTAAGAAAAACCAAAGAGTTGCAGAAACACTGATGCGTGTGCATGTGCGTGTGTGAATTGAAGTGTATTTTGACATCAGTCCACCATATAGAGGTGAGGCACGCAACTGTATGTGATCACCAAGACTAGGCCTTACTGCACACCGTCAACGTCTGCGTGCTGACAAGGTACCCACCCAGGAGGCATGAAAGAACCCTATATTGTGTCATATGACACGCTTGAGTGGCTCCCAAACTTTGATATGTTCATTTAGCTATAAAAAACCTTATATGAAAGAAAATTCCATGACTTATTGATTCTGTCTGGTCCTTAAACTTGAATACCTCAGTTACACTGACCTGACCACATGGGACAAAACAAAAAACTACATCACCCTGAAAAGCCAAGAGTCGGTCGATTTGGAGTTGGTTTTGTGCTCGTTTGGCGGTGTGACTGGTGTATAAGCATGGTTAGTAAGTGCAGTTGCTATAGATCGAATTGAATTCTTCAGGAGCCGACTTCTCTGGAATATTTTGGTCAAACGCATCATAAGCTTCCTCCTTGCCAACATTTCTATGGTCTAAGTTCGCGTAATAGCCTTCAGTTTTAGAGGCACCGCTGGGAAGACCAGCGGTATTCTCATAGATAGGTTGTTCCTTATCCAACGAAATCTGCAGGCCAAACTGATTTTCGTAGATGCCTTCAGTCTCAGTGACCTTCGCATTTGATTTCTTCTCGTATTCTTCTTCCGCAGAATATGGTGTGTCCTCTTTCCCAGGCATCTTCGCTGGATTCAAAGTCTTCGTCGATGTTCGGGATGCAACGCATCTGCCTTGTCTGCGGCTACCATGTGTTTCAACGTGACTACTGTGTTGTGTAGCCCCTTCTTTCTTCCCGAAATCTTGACAGCTTTCAAATTTCGATTCTCTGTCCTTTCGGCCATTATTTTCCAAAGGACCTAATTGCCCACCTGTCAGTATTCCGGTTTCTGGTTTCCATCCGTCTACATCAGATCCCATTTCAGTTAAAGTACCGTACACGTTGTCGTTATACATGGTGTCATTTGCTGGGTCAGACAGATGCGAGGATCTTTGAAGATCTAAAGCACCGTATACATTCTTCCCAGTTTCTTTAGCTGCCTGTCCGGATGAACTGTGGAGAGATCTTTTTGAAAGCCGCGATTTTAAGTCCGAGGGCGACCTAAAGTTCAATGAATCATATTCTTTTTCATCATTGAGAGTAACGTTTCTATCCATAATTTCACCGGTACCTTTCTTTTTGTTTGTCAAACGATTCCACCGGAGCTCTTGGTCTACATTATCACTCTGAGGGGCGATTTCATCATTTTGGTATTGATTGATGAATTCATCATCACGCTCAGTCAGTCCAGATTCGCCATTCACTGTTGTTGATGATCTTCTTAGGCACTGCCTTGTTCGACAGCTGCGTTGCATACCCCTTGTGGAGCTTTCTGCAATGTCAGGTCCGTTAAAGGAAGTTTCCTCAACTTCTTGATAATCAGCAAAGTTATCAACTTCACCACCCGCGACTCGCGATTCAAGCGTGAAGTATGCAGGCGTTTCTACGACATCATCACGTGACGTAACAGGGTTGTTAACGTCATTTCTATTTAATGACGCGCGTGTGTCATAATTGGAGATACCTTCATCTACTCCTTCATATTCTTCGCAATTCTTTCCCTGGGCTGGATTCGCGGCGAGATTATTGTATGGACCTGAAATTGAACTAGACATATGGGTCTCACAGGACTCGTTGAAGGGTATAGACATCCCACCGTCGAAGCGGTTCCGACCTTCGTCGAGTTCTTCATATTCGTTGTTCAGAGAAGGCTGGGGTGTAGGACAAATTGTTTCAGGTATCATGTATGTATTAGGCCTACTCGATGAAGCATGGTGACTTGTCAGGAGATCTGGAGTACGAGGTTGGTGATTCACTGATCTGGAGTCTCGGCTGTTTCCTGTACTATGGTTATCAGCATGTGATACTTGGGGAGGAGTCCTTTTAGATGATGACCTATTGGTAGAATACCAGGTAAAGGAAATAAAACATTTAGTTTTAATGCGCTTTGATATAAAGCGTTACTTATTATCGCTGTGTACAAATTAAATGATTGGATGTTTATAGAAGGAACGTATGCATACAACTGTGTTTGATTTCTTTTGGAGAGGGAATTCCCTTTTGTATTCACTCCTTAACATTCTATATGAAGACAAGGGCCTTGCTTTTTTAAACGTTAAAAGTAAAGAAAGATGAGGTGTAACGTACACAACGAGACTAATGTATTTTCAGATAAAATGTACATCGCACTATCTTCACCTTTTTCTCCATCGGATATATCCAGCAACGCACACGCCCAAAAGAACTGCCACGACCACTAAGGAGATTGCCAACACCGGCTGATGAGACCTCAGGCTCTCTACAAGATTCTCAGGCGAATAAGAGAGAGAGAGAGAGAGGGGGAGAACGAGAGAGAGAATGAGAGAGAGAGTGAAAACTAACTAGGCAGATACGAATGTCAATATTTAAGGGTGACAAAGTGGACATTACAACGGATACAGGTTTATTATCTTTATTTTGTTAAATGGGATTATGCTTGTCGATGAGCATATCAATTCAGACATTTCTGAGGAATGCTTAAAAACTCATGAAATGATGAATTATTTTTATTGCAGATATTTCACTGGTAATGGCCAATGGGAATTAGTCGGTCGCATTTTCGTATCATTTTGCTGATGATACATAACGCCGTCGGTTCACTGTTAAAAGGTCACTAACGCCATGTTTTGTAATGTCCTTTTGGCGGTGAGACGACGACGTTATGATAATAATTCACTTATAATCATTCCCGTATTATAGTGTGTCTGATACAATTTTAGTGAAATTATTTATTTGTAAGATAATTGGTTTTCGTTTGAAGGCCACCCCAAACAACGTTGTGTGCAATTTACAGGGTTCGCCGTTCTGTGTCGACCCGCGTGTCTCTGCATACAGGCACAATCATTAACACCTCTACACTTATTCCCGTTGCATATATACGAGCTGCCATTTTGTCTACGTAGGACTGCGTCATCGACTGATGTGGTGTTAGTCGCACCACGAGAGAGTCATTTGGAAAAAAAAGTGACTGCCAACTGAGCTGTGCAAATATTTCTCTGATTTTTTTTTCCTGTCTAGACTACTTCAGCTGAAAGTTTGATTAGCGCAGGTAATAAGACAATCAAATTTATGCCTCGTGTCTAACGTGCCGATTGTTTACGACTCACTTTTCATAGCTGATCCAACTATTATTGACGAAGGAGCAGGCATAGCAGTAACAGCGGTTGACAGAGGTCGCTTGTAGAAAGGTGAGGGATTCAAAGCTTGTGTCAGAAGGTCCGATGTGTCGGATGCATGATAAGGTATGAGGCTCGTTGACGCAGGTGTACTACGTTGCCATTGCGTTGTAGTTGGATGCATCGTCGAAGTCAATGTTGTAGGCACTGTGAACGTTTAGAAAAAAATACAACGTTTACGGAAACATTTCTAGCAAAGGGATTTTGGGGGAGGGGGGAGGGGGCATGCGCTTGCCCGTCCAAAGCCAACATGTATATTACACGACGAGTATAAACAAAGAAAATGTACCCAATTTCTGCAACGCAGCTAATTGAGACCCGAAAAGATAAGTGAAACTGTGAACACTTTCTTTGGAGGGGTGTATGTGTGGGCACTGGCGTACTGGTGGGGGGCGCCTAGCCCT
The DNA here is from genome assembly GCA_037976565.1 of Mesocentrotus franciscanus. Classification (NCBI taxonomy): domain Eukaryota; kingdom Metazoa; phylum Echinodermata; class Echinoidea; order Camarodonta; family Strongylocentrotidae; genus Mesocentrotus; species Mesocentrotus franciscanus. The sequence goes on from CP137678.1 coordinate 27,377,289, forward strand.
CCCCCTCAAATAAAATTACACCATGACTTATTTTCAATTCCATACAAGTGATTTATAAATGTTCGTGATATCACATGATTTTCAACAAAATGCGCGTTTCTCGATTTCTGTTGCAAACTGACACATTCCCAAATAGCCAGGAAGAGCATATGATTTTATAGTCACTAAAGGGCCTTTGTGGCCACTAACAGTAACACTAGTAGATAACCGTATAACCAGTTTAGCGAAAAGTCCGGATACCCGTATGTCCGGCCTAGAGAAAAGCTTAAATAAGATCGCGGCAGCTCTAGGCGGTAAGCGGGGGAATGCGCGCAGTCGCCTGCGCCAAGGGTTCGTTTTGGATGTGGCGAGGAGGGTCATTTCCGGAGGGAATGTACCCCAGGCGCAGATCCAGGGGGGGCGAGCGGGCCTTGCCCCCACAAAGAAAAAAGAAAAAAAAGAGGGAGAGAGAGAGAGAGAGAAGGAAAAGAAGGGAAAGGGAAAAAGGAGAGAAAGGGAAAGAAAGAAGAGGAAGAAAAAAAGAAAATGGGGGAAAAAGAAGGAGATCGGGGGTGAAAGGGCCCTCCCAGGCTGTTGCCCCCGCCATCAAAAAAATAAGAGAGAAGGAAGGAAAGGGAAAGAAAAAAGGAGGAATAAGAAAAGAAAAGAAGGGGGATATCAGTTGCAATTTTCCTGCCAACAAGTTGTGGATCGGGGCAAAAGGCCCTTGCCTCTCCTCCCGCCCCCGCCAAAAACAAAGAGAGAATGGAAAGGGAAAGGGAGATCTAAAAGGGAACAACAAAAACAAAAGAGGAAGAAGAAAAGAAAAGGGTGAAAAGAAGGGGAGATCAGTTGTAAATTTTAATTTTTATGCGTTTGTTGGAAAATTACAAATTCCTAAAATTAAAGTCAGGAAGGAAATATGCTTATTTAGAGGCCTACATGGCAGGGCCCGCAGAACGACGGGGCTCCGGGACCTCGAGCTCCGCCCCCCCCCCCACTTTTTTGGAAAAAAGTATACAAAAGAGAAATAGAAAGAAAGAGAGAAAAAAATAAAGAATAGTGACCTGCCAGTGTCACAAAATTATGAGGTATCAAAATATGCTCATCGGACCGTGATTAAATGCCTAAAACCCCTAGCTTCCGGGGGCTCTGTCCCCTGGATTCCCCCTAGGGCCCTAAGGCGGGTCCCTGGATGCTCATCTAACGGTGATTTAACACCTAAAACCCCCGAGCTTCTGGGGGCTCCGCAACTGGACCCCAAGCGAATTAGTGTCCTGCCAGTGTCACAAATAAGGAATCAAAATATGCTCATTTGACGGTAATAAAACGCCTAAAACCCTGAGCTTCCAAGGGCTCTGCCCCCTGGACCCAACCAATGGCCCTAAGTCAGGCCCCAGGATACTCATCTGAGAGTAATTTATTGCCTAAAACCCCTGAGCTTCCTGGGGCTCCGCCCCCTGGACCCCACGCCAATCAGTGACCTGCCAGTGTCACAAATAGGGTATCGAAATATGCTCATCTGACCGTAATTAACTGCCTAAAACCCCCGAGTTTCCGGGGGCTCCACCCCCTCGACCCCACCAGGGGGGCCTAAAGCGGGCCCCTGAATGCTCTTTGCCCGCGTTATAAAATGCCTACAATTCTTGAGTTTCAGGGGGCTCAGCCCCCTGAACCCCACGCCAATTAGTGACCTGCTAGTGTTGAATATGGTATCAAAATATGCTCATCTGACCGTATTTAAATGCCCATACCCCCTGAGCTTCCGGGGACTGTGACCCTTGACCCCTTCCGGGGCTTTGCTCCTAGACCTCTCGCCAATTTACACTACGCTCTATCTGATCATAAATACTTTAGCCACCCCCACCCACTTTGAAAAAAACGTTCAGCGGGGCCTGCATGTAAGAGTGGGGTGATGCGGATTTTTTTTGTCTGCCAGACCCCCAAACTTTTTTGCTCATTACGCCACTGTGTGGTTGTGTGTGTGTTTGTGGAGGTGGGGTTCGAAGGATATTCCAGACCTTTGCCCTCCTTTACCAAAGAATGCTGGATGGTCTAAATATGATCATACGACGAATGGGATTTGCAAGTTAGTTATATCCGTCATCATGCATATTCTTCTTCTTCTTCCATCACAACATAATTAAAGAGGTATGTGTGTGTGTTCGGGTGGGGGAAATGTTGAATATGAAGGCCTTTCAAACTGATAATGTTATCATATCAAGCAGGGGCGAGAAGTTCGAGTTAATTATAGTTAAAGGAAACCTCATCCCCCAAAACAAGTGTAGGTATTCTGAAAAATGAGATGTATTCCTACCCTTTTGATGTACAGAATTTCTAACGAAAATATTCAAGAGATATTCATATAATATATGTATATAAATGAAGATATTCTTGGCATGATGTGATGCCTTTTAGCATGACATGGGCGCAGCCATTTCCTTGAAAATGTGACGTACCAGGAGTTGTACGTGTATCATGCACCAAGCTTTAACTGGAAAGACGTTTTAATTCAATAACAAAACCTTCACTTTTCATTGAGGAACAATCATAGCTGAGAAGATAAAAATTATATTTCGTGCAAAATATATAACAGGGGAACAATTGTAACTAATTTATATACAAATACTAGAATATTAATAGCAGTTGAAAAATCTATTTCACTTATGAGAAACCTTCATCCCGGAAGAGCACCAACTTATTTATGCAATTTGCGTTCTGGCAGTTGTAGTACAAAGGATAATAGCAGGTGAATGAAATATTTTATCATCACACACACCTGTGAAGGAAGCATCCATCAATTTAAAAACATTTACTTGATATTACAACTTCACATAGTACGTCACGTTATCAAGAAAATGGCGATGCCCATGTCGTGCTGAAAAACTGTACATTATTCTTGCTTTATGCCTCTCTCATACACTTTGGTGGGGAATCTTGTAGACTAATGGACAAGAATATAATAAACCTCTCAGAATAAGTAAAGTTATTTATTGGGGTGAGGTTCCTTTAATCATCAAGAGATCACCAAATCGGCAAAAATAATAGTTACGCTGCACGCAATTTAATAGCCATTTAAAGTGAACTAATTTCAGTTATTGTTCAATCGCATACTAAAAATGTCAAAGCAGCAAGCACAAAAAAGAGGAAATATTGTATTGCACCTTTCGATAAAGCTTTACATTTGTGAGATCTTTAACTGACCTGGCACCGGAGTAGCAAATAACGAAATATTGAATCCTGTGTATATATATCCCCTTTGTGATCCGTCATCACTCGTGAATCGAATCAAGATAAAGGGGCCAAGAATTGTGATGTTGTCTGGTAAATATGTTCCAGAAATATTGTGCCTTCTCAGCGTGGACCCCTGAAATTCAGATGTCCGCCCCTCGTATAGATAGAGAAAGTCCCTAAATGTCTCGACCCCGAAATCGACGAAGTGCACTACAACTTGGTGGTTCTCGGGAGTGATCACATGCCAAATGAGGTTAAGATTGGTGTCATATTGAGCAGGGTAATTAGGTGACTGTAGGTATTCCGTATTCCCGTTGTTTGAATAGATGACTGTGATTAAAAAACAGCAATAAAAGTACATAATAAAGAAATATAAATAATGAAAACAAATAAGGCAATTTAAAAAGATGAATAAGACGAAGAATAAAATTGTTGGTATTTTATCTTTTAAGTTTAACATTCAAGAAAAACTAATAATTTCTTTTGTATCTCATTCGAAAATGTTACAACCTGTTTTTTTCTTTGTTAGGAAAACTTCCAATAACCTGTCTTCAAATATTGTCACATACCTTTTCAAGCACTGCATTTGATTGCAGTCGCATTTGAGCTCAATGTCAAAAGATCTAACTATAACAGAACGGTTGAAAAAAAATGTTAGCTCGCTCTGATCAACACATTGGGAAGGTTTTTCAATTCCCGTTGTGTAAAATATTCCAGTAAAGACATTTGTATATAATTCTAAAATCAATGTAATTAATCTTTTCTGTTCATTTTTTAACGATTGCCTGACCTTCAAATGACGGATTTGTGAAAAGTGCAAAAAAAGATGAACATATTGTAATCAATTTTACACACAGTCGGTTTTAAAGGTACTGTGTCCCATTTGCAGGCAAAAAAAATGAAAAAGTTAAATTCCAACGGCATTTGAAAGACAATACTAATTTAGAACTTCCCTAAAAAAAAGGGGGCTTGAAAATGTCTTTAAGTGGGAAAATAACAACCATTAGTTGTCGAATCGACTTACGAGCTATAGAGCCAGTAAGTAATAGTCTGATTTTTCAAATCATTGTCGTACGTTTTATGCTGCGCAAAGATTCAATCAGTTTAATTTTGGCCATTACAAGAAGTGGGTTATTGATGTAGACAAATGCTCATGTACCCTTTACAGCTCATTTTATGTATGTTATTACCAAAGATGGAAAAAAGCCAGTCAGTCACTCAATAGTGTCTGACAGTGAAGTCTAGCAAGTAAACGGGTTTTCTTGCATAATTTGAATATTAGGACACTGCTAACGTTTTAATTTCACAGATAGGACATACATGACATATTCATAATTCCTGCAAAGTTCTACAGAATTTGATGTTGGCTGCAAAAGGGACATAGTATCTTTAAGAAACGTATAAACGTATAACTCACCTGGTATTTTTGCATTGAGCAGTGCCTGAAAACCGCTTAATCTGCTTCCTTCGTTACTGGCGAATCTAATCCATAGGTAAGATCCAATCGATGTAATGTTTTCTGAGATAGACCTTCCAGACAGAGACGCCCTCAATGTTGACCTCGAAAAATCCGATGTCCATCCTTCATAGATGTATACGAAGTCTGAATTCTCGTTAGTTTCGAAATGGCAAAAATTAACTTGGACTCTGTAGCCTGCGGGCGCTATCACTTGGAGGGCGATGTCGATGTTGGTGTCATAGTATACAGGGAAGTTTGGCGAAGATATGTTTTCTGTTTTAATTGTATCTAACATTACCACTGTGGTTTTGATAATAAACGAAAGAAAATACAAAAATATGAAAAACAAATTACGAATATTATCATTCTCCTTGAAATACTATATAATGTCTGTTCCCCAGTATTTGTTTGATATTATGTTACCTAATTCTGCATTAATTTGGAAATGTGTGTTCACTTAAAGATAAAGTTGAGTTCTGGTCATGCGATTGCATTGTAAAAGAAACGGTGTGGAATCGATCAGAAAAGATTGATCATCTAGCATATAAGTATTGGTGTGTACTGCAAGGTTCTGGAATCATCAAAATGATAAGACATTTGGCTCAGTCTTGGTAAAGTTACAAGCACTGTACACATAAATATGTATATGGGACTACTCGAACATGTGGCATACAAATCCGTCCCGATTTTTATGCTGTTACATGCCATATTTAGAATATATTATGGCATTTGAAGAGCCATTCTTTTTAGGGAACATTTTTTTATCTGATGTTCTTCCACACTTGCATAATAACAATGATAACTCTCACAAATTATTTTTCACCTCTTCCCAGAACTCAACCTTCTCTTTAAACACTTCGTGTCACACTCGCTGAAAGAGCATTGAAACGTACCACTATTGCATAGTCTGCAGATGTGGGTTATTATCATTTGATCATGTTGGTGGAGGAAAGTGTGGCCAATGAAAGCTTTCTTTCCATTGAAAATTGAAAATCTACCGACGGACCTACAAATATATTCAGAATAAACACTCTCTTGGAAAACAAATTTATTGATAAATTACCCAATTCTGAAGTTGATTATTCTGTCACATTCACACAGAATATTATTCCACAATTATAACTGAAGTTAAACATTTCAAACAGTTTTAATAAAATTTGCAATTAGATCGCATGTTTCATTCAGATTCATGTAGAAGCATTCATGGCATTATGTTGTTAAAATACTTTGTTTTCAGAGTTGTAATATGAACCTTAAGACGCATGTTACTTACCGGTTGTCTCTACGGTCGTAAGCACGACATAGAAACCTGTGTAGTAGACGTAATACGCATCGTCACTGGTAAATCGAATCCAGAGGTAAGCTCCAATCGTGGTGATATTCCTTGATCGTCCGGATAGAGTTTCCCTCAGACCCGAAGACTGGTACTCTGATGTCTTTCCGTCGTAGACGTAGCCATATTCGAAATCCCTGGTATACCCTGTATATAATTCGGTGAAATGGACCATGATGCGATATCCTGAAGGAGCCCTCACGTGCCATACTACGTCGATGATGTTAAAATAGCCTGAAGGAAAGTGTGGTGACGCGAGGATTTTTGTCTCCTTTGTCTTTAAAATGATAACTGTAACAAAGTAGAATAATAATTACTTTTTGCAAAGTTATCAGCTTCATATTTTCACACTTTGAAAATCACGCCGTGTTAATGGGAGCAATGTATTTTCCTATGATAAAGAAGAGGATAATGTTGTCCCCAGCAATGACTAGTAATTTTGAATTCAACTAGTTCTTATTTTTGATCCCTCAAACAAGTAATCGTCTACACTACAGGTAATGTTTGTTTAATTTTTGTTTTAAGATGGATACACATAATTTTCTTTAATAATACATGTATGTCCATTTATATAGCGCAGCTACTGTATGAATATACTCTACAGCGCCTAATACAAAGTATCTACAAAGTTATTTATCACCCCTGCTGTAGCTAGACCGACATGATAATGCATTAAAACCATTCGTGGAATTTCTTACTACCAGGTACCCATTTACTTCACCTGGGGAGAGAGTGTCAAATGTAGATTGTCTTGTCAAAGGACATTCACATATTTAGATTCACTGATCAATTCTAGGCGCTATATCTGTACACAGACGCAACCCCCCCTCCCCGAAGCAGGGATTGATGGCCCTGCATAAGGTTTCGGATTAGTCCGCAAATCGACTTTCGAAGATATCCTAGCGTAACAATCTACATAATTATAAAGTAAATGAGTGCATACAGAACATTTTACAAATTCTTGCGCACAGGAATTATCTGTACGGACCTATTGTTTACTGGTTTCTGTGGCATAAATTCTGTTGAATTTAACACTCAGTTTGGTAGAAATTGCAAATCTACCGACGGACCTACAAAATGAATTCAGAACTTTTACACTTAATTGGAAATTGAATTTTGTAAATCAATTATCAAATTCTGAGGTTCAGTGTTCTCTAACCTTTCAAACAGAAAAAAATATATTTGACCGATGTAACCGACCTGCAACTCTTCATTCAGTCTGAATAAAACATTGACTTGAATCGCATGTTATATTCAGATTCATGTAGAGGCATTCATGCCATTATGTTGTTTAAGCTAGACTTTGTTTTCAGAGTTATGATATGAACCTTGAGGCGCATACTACTTACCGGTTGTCTCTACGGTCGTAAGCACGGTCTGGAAACCTTTATAGGAGTAGTAGTTGTAGTTCGAATTATCACTGGTAAATCGGATCCAGAGGTAAGCTCCAACCGTGGTGATATACCTTCGGACAGGTCGTCCGGAAAGAGTTTCTCTCAGACCTGAAGACTGGTACTCTGATGTTTTTCCGTCGTAGACATATACGAAATCCCTGTTATATTCTGTATAGAATTGCGTGAAGTGGACCATGATGCGATATCCCGAAGGAGCCCTCACATGCCATACTACGTCGATGTTGCTGTCATACCGGCTTGGAAAGTTTGGTGAGGCGAGGGTTTTTGCCTCATTTGTCTGTAAAATGATAACTGTAACAAAAACAAAAAAAAAAAAAAATTTTTTTCGAAAAGTTATCAGCTTCATATTTTCACTCTAGTAAAATCAAGCATGTTAATCGAAACGATGTATTTTTTAATGATATAAGAAGAGGATGATGTTGTCCCCCGCAATGCCTAGTAGTTTTGATTCAACTAGTTCTTGTTTTCGGTCTCTCAAACATGTACCCGTCTACACTACAGGTAATGTTTGTCTAATTTTTGTTTTAAGATGGATACACATAATTTTCTTTAATAATACATGTATGTCCATTTATATAGCGCAGCTACTGTATGAATATACTCTACAGCGCCTAATACGCAGCATCTACAAAGTTATTTATCACCCCGGCTGTAGCTAAGCCGACATTATAATGCACTGAAAGCATTCATGGAATTTCTTACTACCAGGTACCCATTTACTTCACCTGGAGAGAGAGTGTCAAATGTAGATTGCCTTGCCAAAGGACATTCACATATAGGCCTATTTAGATTCACTGATCAATTCTAGGCGCTATATCCGTACACAGACGCAACGCCCTGAAGCAGGGTCCGATGGCCCCTCAAAAGGTTATGGATTTGTCCGCAAATCGACTTTCGAAGAAATCCTAGCGTAACAATCTACATAATTATAAAGTAAATGAGTGCGTACAGAACATTTGACATATTCTTGCGCACCGGAATTATTTGTACGGACCTATTGTTTACTGGTTTCTGTGGCATGAATTCTGTTGAATTGAACACTCAGTTCGGAAGAAATTGCAAATCTACCGACGGACCTACAAAATGTATTCAGAACTTTTAAATTTAACTGGAAATTGAATTTTGTAAATCAATTATCAAATTCGGAGGTTGAGTGTTCTCTAACCTTTCAAACAGAAAAAATATTATTTTACCAATGTAATCGACCTGCAACTCTTCATTCAGTCTAAATAAAACATTGACATTGAATCGAATGTTTAATTCAAATTAATGTAGAAGCATTCATGTCATTATGTTGTTTAAATACTTTGTATTCAGTAATAAAACATGAAATGTGAGACGCATGTAACTCACCGGTTGTCTCTACGGTCGTAAGCACGGTCTGGAAACCTTTATAGGAGTAGTAGTTGTAGTACGAATCATCACTGGTAAAGCGAATCCAGAGGTAAGCTCCAACCGTGGTGATATTCCTTGGAACAGTTGTTCCAGAAAGAGTGTCCCTCTGATCTGAAGACCTGTACTCTGATGTAATTCCGTCGTAGACATATACGAAATCTCTGCGAAACTCTGTATCCAATTTGGTGAAATGGACCATAAGGCGATATCCCGAAGGAGCCCTAACATGCCACAAAATGTCGATGTTGTTGTCATACCGGGTAGGAAAGTTTGGTGAGGTGAGGATTTTTGTCTCATTTGTCTGTAAAATGATAACTGTAATAAAAAAGAATAATAATGCACTTTTCGCAAAGTTATCAGCCTCATATTTTCACTCTAGTAAAATCACGCCATGTTAATCGGAGCAATGTATTTCCCTATGATATAAGAAGAGGATGATGTTGTCTCCGCAATGCCTAGAAATAATGAATTCAACTAGTTCTGTTTTTTCTTTCTTCCTAAAACATGTACTCATCTACACTAAAGATAATCTTTGTTCTATTATCTGTTTTAAATTAGATAATTCATACACATTATGTTATGTAATAATATGTTCATTTATATAGCGCTGCTTCTATATGAATATATACTGTTGCGCCAAATACAAAGTATCATATTACCACACCGGCTGTAGCTGAACCGACATGATAGTGCGCTAAAGCATTCGTGGAATTTCTTTCTACCATTTTACTCCTAACATGGAGCTAGAAGCGCCATGCTCCTAATAAGGAGACTGAATAATGTTTCCCAGCCTGTAAGTCTATAGCTGCAATAAAGGAAAATATGCATAATTCCATGGTACCTACTGTAGCCTATGAACAAATGTGTGATTAAATTAATGAACAGACCCTTTCAAATTGGAAACTAGAAATGCAATCGTGTCAGAACGATATGCGTGCAATGACGCCTTGTTTCTACGTGTCAAACGAAAGAGCATCTCTCGGACTATCCTGAGCAATTTGCACGAAGTCTGTAGCTTCTGGGATACTGGGGATAGGTAGGGCGTAAGAAAGGCCTAAAAACGGCCCGAAACGGACAAAATGGCGACTGGAGGGTCTAGCGTGAGTGATTCCGGAGAGCGAAGATTACAGTGACGTTGATGGGATGCTAGAGACTACGCCTTAGAAGTTTGAAAAGAATTGGGATAGAGAAAGGGACCTAGCTAGAAAGGGCTCGCAAGCACTGCGTGCAAAACGAATTGGATTGTGGTAAATGAAGAACACGTCATGACGTGTGCCGTGGCACTAAAAGATGGAGTCTAAAATGGCCCCCTTGACGAATTTTAAAAATCCGGCTCCAAGAGGCCCTGCGTTTGGCCACCGAGAATACGCTGGCAAAATTTCAAGGAAAAAAAAGGACGGTAGGGGGGCCAAAAGCAGTCTGAAAAATGACGTCATAGCCGATACGTGTTATAACTTGGCGGAAACTCAGCAGAATTCGTATAGTGACCCTTGTTCAAACGCAATTTACTCAAATATTTCTGTAATAACATATAACGTGTTTGGTATCATTCGAAAGGGCACTTCATTGCGGTTAGTTTGACACCATTGTCATCTGCGCGAAATGTACTGCACGCATTTAACGCGCTATTACGTAATGCATAGTAAATTCATCATTTTTGGCGATAACTTTGCGCTGACGTCATCAAATCTACTAAACTTGGCAGACAGTTGTCATGTATGTGGATACATGTGTCTGTCAAGTGTCATTGACGTAGGTATAAGGATCGTAATTTTAGAGCAAGTTGAAGTTATTTCGCAATTTTCTTGAAAACTGCATATTTGGAAGGCATTTTTCGGTCGGTCAACGTTAGGGTATATAATTTTGTATTTGGCTGGAAAGGGCATATGTTCAAGTATCTAAATCCAAAAAAGGGTACGGGTTTGCCAAGACACAATAGAGATACGGCCACAGAAAGAAAGCCAATTCCCAGAACTTTAGAGGGCGCTATTTAGTTTTTGCATCGCCATTTGAGCGTGAAATTTGGCATGACTATGTGCAATCATAAGATAAAGATACTGCGAGAAATTGAGACGAAACGGAATTGGTATGAGAAAGTTATGGCAATTTTTAGATTTTTAGGGGTCCATTTTTCAAGAATTTGAGAGATTTTTGACGGAGTCGGTTTCGGATTTGAATTTCGAGTACGAAAATGGCATTTTGAAGGGCAGGTTATTCGTCGCAGATCAAAGAACATCTGTTAGACTATTTAGAGGAAGGTGTTAGAAGTTTGTAGGATCTAGGATAGTGGAATTAGGTAGGAACAAAGAAAATCAAAGAATGTAGTGACCTTGATGAGATGCTAGAGACTATGCCTATGAAATTTGAAAGGAAAAGGACATGAGAAAAGCACCTAACTAGGAATAACACGCACTACGTGCAAAACATATGGGATTTCCGGACGATAAGGAAAACCAGCAAGAGAATATTAATGGGGCAGAATGTGAACGAAAACAAGGCAATGACGAAGGTCGTCATTGCATTAAATACGCAATCCATATGAAGTGTTCTAATGAAAAAAGCATTTTAGGGCAGTTTACAATGTCACACTTATGTTTCTTTCACCGCAGAGCTCAGTGAAAACGCGAACGTCCTTTGTTGCGAGCAGTTAACCAATAAACAAATTCACGTAAAATTAACGTCAATATCAAGGTATCGACTTGAACAGATTTACGTTCTTCAAACACTTGACATGTAAGTGATTGTGTAAACACGTTTCTTACACTAGGTCACTTAAAAAACACGTACACTAAATCACGCAATTGATACTGGAATATCATCATTATAATAACGTGATTATCCCTACCTTGGAGACCATGGTTTGTAAGCCTAATACTCGCGTATTTGTTTGGTTATGAAATTACATCTTCATAAACGAAATAATCACATTCTTTAGAAGTTCTAAATTCGCTTCACAGAAACGCGTGAAGCGTTAGTGATACTTTTAGACAAAATATCTACGTGAAATTTACGTCGAAGAGGAAAGATATTACTGTAACCCGCTTTCAACCCAATAATTACGCAAATGTTACGCGATAAATGAACCAAAATAATGACGTTCTCATTCCGTTCCTGAACATCGTGTTTTGGATCCTTTATAATCACGTACAGGCGCGCCGGAAGCAGTTTGGGATTAGAGGGGGGGGGATGCAAACATCCCAGAAGGAAATACTAGTTGCAACTGGTCCAGTTGATGAACCAGTTAAAGCCTTCTGGTAACCTGGAAATTGAAATGGGCTAACTGATCCAGTTGACCACAGGTCAGTTGAATTCTAGCTGGATCAGTTTTTCAACTGGTCATGCATGCACAACTGGACCGGTTATACCATTTGGATTTCACTGGTCTTGCTGGACCAGTTGAACCACGTGGTAAAACTTTCAACCAGTTGAACCTCCAATTGGAAAACTTCATTAGTACTTTAGGGTATATCATAGCACTTGTACTAATTAATTTTGCCAATGGCAACAACAATTCAACACTGATTCGTTTGCATTTCCAATGTTAAGGCATTAGTAAAAACGTAGACTTGGATAATTTAAAGATATTTTCCATACACTTGTATTTTATTGAATTTATTTTAGCTCATAGCTAATGTTTCCCTTATTCATGTTAAATTGAATGTAATTTATACGAAGTAGTGAAATGTCCTAATAATTGGCAATTTATTTTTGTAGTATTTTCGAAATGAATTGCATATAACTAAATCATCAGTAATTAAGAAATATGCTGTAAATTCAGATAAATTGTCAAAAAACATAGATCTGCACGCACCCCATATTCAATATGCAAATTAACTGGTGTCAAATGGAAATATGCCCACGGACCAGTTTTCAACTGGTGCAAATGGAAATGTGCCAAAAGTCAGTCATCAACTGGTGCAACTGGAAATATGCCAACATACCAGTTATCAACTGGTGCAACTAGAAATATGGCGACAGTCAGTTATCAACTGGACAGGTGCAACTGGAAATATGCCAACAGTCACGGGATTATCACCACGGAACTTAAATGTTAACTGTGAAACCATTTAAAAAAGTGTTTAAGACACCCAAGAATTACTAATTTTTCACACCTAAAAAAAATCACAGATTCACACCTAAGATTAATTATCAGTTCGAGTCACGAGATCATCACCACGGAACTTATAGTAACTTTGACCACCATTTAAAAAGGTATTTTAAGACACCTAATAATTACTAATTTTTCACACCTAAAAATCACGGATGCCCAGCTTAGATTAGTAATCAGTTTGAGCCACGTAATCATCACCACGGAGCTTATGGTAACTTTGAAACCATTTAAAAAAGGTGTATAAGACACTTCAGAATTACTAATTAATTACAACCAGAGATTCACGGACAGAACAATAAGACGATTAGCCGGTGTAAGTAACGTGATTATTACCATCAACCTTGGATAACCTGTAAAACCATCAATAAAGGTGCTTAGAATACCACATAATTACTTATTTATCACCACCATCAGTTAACGGATAATAAACTCGTTGCTTGGTCAAGTGGTTATTTGGTCATAAACACTTGATTTACAGAGGTAAGTGGAACCACGTTACTCCAGTCGCGTGATAAATTGGTGGTTCTTAGGTGAGATGAAAACGTGAACAGGAGTGCACATTTTTTTTTAAACGAAGGCACGTGTCGATAACGTTTAAATTTAGTTCAAAATGCACCATACTTTAAAATCACTTAAAATACACCCCCAAAAGAGGTTATTTTTTAGTGTTCTGTTTATTGGTATATTGCCTGTTATTTACACGTAATAGAAACCTTTTTTTATAGCGGCGGTTTACAGCGCCATATTTAAACAAGCCTTAAATAATTCATCCGAAATATTTAATTAAGGGAAAATTAAAAAGGACATGAAGTTTTATTCATTTTTGTCCTAAATGTATTTCCCCTAATTTTATTAAAAACAAAATATATTTACCCCGTCTGTCCCGGTGGTTCCTGCGCCTTGGCTTAGGAGACAGGCCCCTTTAGCCACAATTCATAGGGTTCAGGGTACGGACGGCCAACGAGACTGACAACCTACAAGACCGACTTTATCCTATTTTTGATATTATTCGTTTGGCAAAACTGTCGGTCTCGTGGGCTGTCGTGTTCGTGGGCCGACGGTCTCTTGAAGCTCTTTCCTGTTTTATATATGTTATCATGTATATTCTATGTTTTATCGGTCTCATTGGTCTTCGATCTTCTGGGATGACCCAGTCATCGGTACGAAGTGTGAATGATGAGGGAATTACGCCACTAAGTTGGAGTTGTTCATTTATCTAATATTCTTAATACTTCGCTTCAATTCTTAAAATTCATTAAAACAGCATAGCTGTCTGATTATCATAAAACCTCCTATTATCCTATTACTTTCTATTTGTCTGATTTTCTTTTGTCCTTCAATTGAAAGGTCGTTAACGGCCTGGACTTGCCTTTCAAACTTCCAAACCGCTATTTAAAAAAAAGCCTAAACATGCATGATTTTTATTGGAGGAAAATAAATATGTACACGCCAAATATCAAAATCAATCTTTCAACAACTTCAATCCTTACATTAACAATCCTATATTTTCTACAACAAAGTGATGCAGCTCATCATGCACTCAGCAGTATATATTATTAGTTTTTTGTTAGGATTGTCATTGTTAAAAACTATCAATAGAGGTGGGATTAGTTCTCGCCCCTTCAATATCCATGCAATTTCTTTCCTTTCGTATTATAATGTAATGTTAATCATCTCTAATACAATAAAACAAGCTTGAAAATAAACCACATGTCTAAATATTATGTTGAACATTTAACTAATATGAATTCCTGGTAAAACAATACGATATTATAATAACATATTGACGGAGCAGGGAATACCACTTACTTCTCCTATCCACGGCAAATGAATTGCTCACATAGGTTAACAGAATAACTGCACAAACGAAGATAAATATTCCGGTCATATTCGTCTTGATTAAATCCATGCGTTGGTTAGGAGCCTCTTTATCTTAGAGATTTTTTCAAAATCCAATCGTAACTCCAAAAAGTTGATTAGCTTGACTGTAAAAATATCGAGTTCAATGTCAGCAGAAACATGAAAGCGAATGAATCTCCAAACTGTTGTTTCTAATACACGTTTAGTTGCCTTGAACATGTACTTATTAACTTCCTCTTCAGTTATACATTACTGTTTACATCGTACTGGGTAAACAGAGAGGAATTTTTCCTCACAAGGAAATACTTTTTCAGTGACATTTACATCTAAAATGACATATTTATATTCACGTTTCAAGTGTTTCACTGCTATAATTTTGCTTTTAAGTCTTTTCTGATGTACAGGTTTCTGATATGTGGTATGTTATAGATACCCCTTAATAAATATATTGTTTGCTCATGTTTATCGCTTTCACTGTGCTCATCCCACTCACGGAATCCATATGGAAACAGGGACACCAAGACAACAAATAATTGTGGGGCTATTTTCATTCCCTGTTGTAAACACCTGTTTGAAGCAAGAAATACATTTTTCTTTGTCACATAATTTATTTATGAAACATCATAAAGCATGTAAAAAGAATCATTTAAGCCTACGCTACAGCCTCAATACACAGGACAGTAAAAGGTAAACAAATGATACACTTAATTACACGTTAAAAAACCCCAGGATAAGCATACAACGAACATGTTATATGGAAACGAATATCACGTACTATAATATTGTTAAAGTAGTATATTAGATATTATATAGTTATACTGACAATTAATCCCTTTGGAAATTACCCACTAGACAACTACTTCATGGACAAGTATCCCCAAAAGAGAACGATCGGCGATGATATGGGGCGGGGGTGGGGTTCCCCGTTTCACAGACGGGATTTTTTGATAACTTAAATCGTGGTATAGCACAAATTTAGAAACATGAAATTAAATGTCATTGCTTTAAATTATTATTTAAAATCAGGAATGGGGCGGAGGTGGGAGCTCTGAAACACCTTCCTTCCCCTGAAAATTTAGAAATTACCATATGTAGGCACTAGCCTCCTCATTTGGAGGCAGTGAAGTGGTCTCTTCACATTTTCTGGTATCTTGTAACGCCAAATATATTTGATGACGAATTCAATCCTCTGAAATGAAATTTGAATAAGGAAATAGTCGGTTGCTCTCTCTCTCTCTCTAACTCTCTCTCTCTCTCTGTCTCTATAGATACATGTATATACATGTATATAAATATTTTCATACATCAAACCTTAAGTGTTCTCAATACTTGCTCAGCAACAATATTCAATGAATTGGTTAGGTCGCACTGCAGCCAATCAGATAGTATTCAAGGACAAGGAATACCCACAATGGATGGTGTATTAAGCACAGTCTATTTCTCAATAGAAGAATCAACAAGACCTTTAAGGTTACATCCATTCAACATACTTGAAGTGATCCCCTTAAGTTGATAAGCAAAAACAATATATACTGCATTATATACCATATGATATTATATATTGTTATACGTAAAGCCTCTCTTATTCTGTAGTGCTAGGTAGATGACACTTCACAAGCCTTTAGGCCACATGTTGTAAGTGACAGTAAGAAATACAGACAGCAAAGGCATTTATTTTACTTTTCATAATTGGAAATGGGGCACTTCGGGGCTATTTGAAAAAGTGGGGGCCACTGCTATACCCCTGACCCGTTGTTTGGGTTACCTGTACTTGTGGTAGGCCTAACTGTCCTGAGGGGAGGGGGTAATTTTCCTAGGGGGAATTTCCGAGGGGGTAGGGGGTAAGATATGATAATATCGATACAGTTGTCATAATGATGATGATGATGAGAATGATGATATTGATTATAGTCATAATCACCTTTATGATAATAATGGTACTAATAATAATACTTAGTTTGTTGGTGAACAAGGAAATAAATACAAAATAATATAGAACGCACACAGAGATTTGATGAAAGAGATTTTTTGGCAATGTGCTGACTAGTAGCACCTATTACATGGAATCTCCCTTCGTTCATTTATTATATTGTACTTGGCAGTGACTAGAACAATACAAAACCTGGCTTTTTTTTGGGGGGGGGGGATACTGCCTTAGAGTAGGGCTGCATCGAGATAGAATATAAGCTTACACTTTTTGGTAATGAAAAAAATAGGTTTATGAAGACTGAAACTATAATGTTAATATTACCTTCGAACTAGTCTATGATTCCACGGTCATGTAGGTTTGCATTTAGAATGGATCAATATCTAGTTAAACGGAAACTACAAACACAACCACTTCCACTGGAGTCTGATTTCAACAATTATTGTATTTTTCTGTTGAAACTACTTTAGTGCTCCACTAAATTGTCATTTCCGTACAATTATTATAGAGATGATGGACAAATTTATCGAAGATATAGAATTTAATTTTCGAAAAAACAAAAAACTTTTATATACTGCTTGAATATAAAAAAAAGACAAGTTAACGATTCCTTGAAGCTGATTATAATGATAATGAAGTTGGTAGGCTTTATTACAAAATAAATTGTTTCGCAGCCCGGAGGCTGAATTGTACGATATTTTCACAGTGCTTTGAGGGGAATGGTTTAAACTATTTCCAAAGGTCAAACGTGATCACGAGATATTATGAAACCTGTCAACATATTCTTTTCTTTGTATTATTACCAATACTTAATGGCCAGGTTCATTGATTTTGAAATCGACTGAATTTGGTATCATTGTAATCAGAACATTACACTGAGTAAAACTATCACATTTGTGTAACTTGTAAATTCGTGCGAAAATTATAAAAGTTGATTAAACTTGACGAAATATCACCCCACTCGAGACCCCGAAAACATCGTAAGTCAGCTGATTTTTGAGTGACGTAGCACAATGAACAATTAATACAATGGGCCGCTCAGCTGATCGGTGCGCGATGCAGTTTGCGTGCAATTCACATGTATTGCATTGACTCTTGAGGACCGTACCCATTCTTACCCAACGTTGTTTACCTTCATCAAAGTCACCCTGAAAATATCGATATGGACGAAAGCATACTTGATTTGAGTTTTGAGGAGATAGAAGAAGGAAGTACCTCGGACAGCGACAACGACAATGGAGATTTGGGAGATCTAGACCTAGAAGAAGATCTGGAAGATTTTGCCGAAGTCGATGGACAAGCACAAGCTGTGGGGCAGCCGCAGTCGCTGCGTATCTACATGAGCCCGCATATCACAGCCAGGCCAGCCGGCCCGGCGCTTGATCGAGCTAGCTGTGAATCGCGAACCGGACTGATCTAAGTCTTCTCTCGACTTCCACTTTCCCCATTTATCTATCAAAAATCTAAACTAATCGGCCTAATCAGACATTTTCGTAATGAATATTTGGACAATTATATGTAAACTTGTCGCATATTTTGCCCCAGAAGAGTCGTTAGTTCAGCATGCAAAATGTCCTAGGCACTCCCAGATCCGACACATACACGCTGAGCTGCCCTCAGAATATGTGATTATTTTCCCGATTTTTATGGTCAAATGTGACGGTAAATAACATAAAAATCGAATACACATTTGTAGAAAGTATTATTTATTCAGTGTATCTCATTCAAAGTGCCTAAAATAAAGGAAATATCACAACTGGCGGTAAATATACAAACAACGTTAACCCATATCTAAAAATTGCAATGGGTATCCAACATTGTCCCGAATGTGTGATTGCAGGTTGTTCATAATGTGACGTCATTTTATCGCATGTAAATAACGCCGTCATTTCACTTTGTGAGTGGGTTTTGGAAAGGGTATCAAAATTGCAATTAATTTATTCCTCACAATAGTGAGGGCTTTAAAAGTACTTTAGTCATTTTGTTAATGTTCTCAGCAATCTGTAGAGGTGTGATTTGCCTTTTTTCCAAATTTCAATGAACCTGGCCTTTAAATATGCATTATCGAGATCACCGAGGAGCTATAGTTTTAACCTTGACGCGAAAACTAAGCAGTCAAGATTTATTTTGTATACCGCGGCCCCCGTGTAAAGTTTCAAAAAGAGATATTTCACCAGACAATGTCTGCCCAAATAAATTTACTTCATGTGAGTCTAATCTTCTAAGAGCATTTTGTGTGTCTCACTGCACATATCCATCGTCCATCGCCCAGCAGTCAGTAGCGAATGTAACGCCTGTAGTTTCGACCGTGCGTGCCTCATTGTTAAACCAATGGGCAACTATTGCGTATTTGCATTGTACGCGCAAGTATTACTATGCACGGTCAATATTTGTCACTATTCTGCCCAGCAGTCAGTAGTGAACTTCATGCATACAGTTTTGACCAATCACAGGCCTAGAATCCTCGCATGTGATACATAAGAATGAAACACACTTTCAACCCCACTATATTGAGAAGCAATCCGAATTGCCTAGATAGGTTAAATATACTGGCATGATAGCCCACGCTTTCCTACTAACTATGATGATTCAAACAGTATATGAACTGACGGAGTACTGTTTAGCCTGTTAGGGCAAACGCCCCCGCCTATTTCAAATTAAAGAACTTGAATGATGTATACATATGCTTTATATTTTGCAGCCCGTCCGGGCTCATGGCAGTTTAATATGTTTTTTTTACATCAGTAACTAAAAGATAAAATATATTCAATATATTAGTGCATTAATAGGAGGTAATACATAATAAATACAGTTAACAAATAAATTACTGGTACCGCTTGTAAATTTGATGTTATTCTTGTTTTTCGTAACTCAAAAATGAAAAGTGGACTGGTTGAACTCGGGCCTTTGTTGAATACTTTGAGATTTAAGCTTTAATATCTCACATCATCAAGACAAAACATTCGGGAGAAATCAATTTTTCGTATATTAAACAATTTGCAAAACTCGGTAAGAGTATGAATGATTTATTTGTCATTTGTAAATGATAGGAAAATAGCATTAATATATTCCCGAAATTGCTTAAAGAACTTACTATGCGGGCAATGAAACCTACCTACATTTCCTGTCATAGAGTAACCCGACGTAGTAGATTTGATTTGAACAGTCATAGCTTTATAAAACATATGAAGCCATATGAAACCATATGAAAGCTTACAAACCCTTATTAAACCTGTCAACATATTTTTTTTCTTTTTCGTATAATTATCAACAGTTAAAATTGAAATTCGTACTTCTTTCGATTTTTTTTCTACGGCTGTGAGAATTTCATTTTGCGTGCAATGAGACAGTGTGGGTCTGCACCTTCTCAACAACACATTGGCAGGAAATGCCTAACGCTAACGTCTCATTTTTTCTCCGAGAAAACGCATTCTATTTGTTCATAAACGATACACACACAAAAAAGAGTCGTACGGAACGTTTAAATAACATGCAGTAAAACGCACAATGCGGTATGAGAAGCAGTTTCCTCGGAAAATCCACGAGTTCTTGAATTCTTACTTAAAAATCACAACAGATTACCTTATAACTTAAGACATTATCACACCGACATACTTACCTATTATTATCTACAATATTCCTTCAAATTTACCTTCCACAATACATAGATAGTTGATAAAGACATATTTAAGGGTGCATAGCTTTATAATTGCACCCTGTCGAATTCTAAATTTCATTTTCTAGAAGGAAAGCATTTGTAAGGCTCAGAGCTGAATTTACTTTTTGTTTTTATATGGTTAGAACTACGTACTACTGAAAATCACCATAAACTTCATCGCTATATATATATATATATATATATATAGGCTAAAATCGACCTCATGGGTAAACAAAATTGTTATTATCATTACAGTCAGTATCATGTTACCCATGAAATGTATTTTTCTACTTGATATATTTCATCAAGTATATGGGGATAGGCTTTAGACAAACAGGAAGTTCTATAATAATGCCTGTTTTAGTCAATCATTTATTATTCGTCAATGTCTAGATATTATAATCATCATGACGTTGTATACGTTCCGGTACCATTAGCCATAAGTGCTTTTATTTTTTGCTTTTCTTTTGAATGAGCATCTGTGGGGAGTGACCAGCCTCGTTATGAGAACATTATCTAAAATTATGATAAAATAGCCATATTTTCAAATAAGAATACAGGATTGATGCATGAGAATGTCCCTTTTAAATGCATATTTAATACTTTTGTTAACGCCTTGTAGTTGTACTTTTACAACGTGGGGAGGGGGGCAACGATTTATTTGGGATAGTTTTCGAAAACCGATGATTCCACATTAGAATTAGTTAATTAGTTGATTCATGAATGTATAGCGGCATTTATAAATTCCACAACTAGTTTGTCTGATTCATTTCATTCAACCCATTGCCTAATGTTCTTTTATTAAAATTAGGTGGATGTGTAAATTTAGGTTAAACAGATAAGAATTGATCAGTTGCCCCCGTTTATCAATTGTGAATAGACCGCCTTAAATGATATTTGAACCCATCATATAATTCGTGAATGAGTAATTGTCTTTTAAACAATTTGCATATTCGACCACAAATGAGCGATAAAAGTGGTCAGTTTCCGGATCGATTTAAATGAAAACAGTGAAATCAAATAATTATTTAATATCAGCCTTTATTTAATTCCACAACCAGTTTGTCTAATTCATTTCATCCAGCCCATTTTCAACTGTTCCTGTATTACAATTAGGGTGATCTTTAAATTCACTAGGCAACGGGTTAAACATTTGAGAATCGTTCAGTTTACGACCCCCCCCAATCCCACAACCATTCACATCCCGCCCCCCCCCCCCCGTTTAGCAATTGTCGATTGACCGTCTTAAATCACTAAAACTTGAACCCATCATATCAGCGAATGAGTGATTATGATTTAAACACTTCGCATTTTCGACAACATAAGAATGATGAAAGTTTTCAGGTTTCGGATCTTTTTAAATGAAAACTATCATTTACGAGCTACGAATCCTTCCGCTAGAGTATCCTATATCAGTTTGGTCATTGAGTTCGTTGACACTTCGTTGACACTTCGTTGACAGTATCTTATTCCCCCGCTCACAAATGTACATCAAATGTATTTTATATGGATTTATTCATTTATTTATTTATTTATTGATGGATTTATTTAAACATTGAAACATATATTCAGTATAAAACAAGATCAACAAAATCTGTTTTTCATCACGGCCTCGCAATGGACACACAACAATAAAACAGCGTGCATACAATAAGAATACCAAATCATAAATGCATATTATACCAGTGTATCAACATTACAATAACGTATCATGTTGATACCAAGAAAGTGAAGAGGACAATGGAAGAAAAGACACAAGCTTGGAAAAGTTTGGAAAGAGATAAAGAGAGAAATAGAGAGATAGAGAGAGAGATAGGGAGAGAAACAGGTATATATATATATATATATATATATATATATATAGAGAGAGAGAGAGAGAGAGAGAGAAAGAAATAGAGAGAGAGAGAGAGAGAGAGAGAGGGGGGATACAGGAAAAGAGAAAGGAAGTTACAATTTCCACACAACAAAAATGTCACAAAGAGGAGTCAGCAGGGTCTGTGCATTGGTCTTGCAATTACATTCTATCAAGTTAATACCAAAGTTTTTGTTAGCGTAATTCGAAAATACTTTTAAAAATAAATATGATCATATAATATTTGAAATTTGACTGCAATTATGGAGAAGATAGATTTCCAACAACAGTCACAGATTAAACTGAATATTTGCAACTTATCAGGTTGCTTATATTTGATATGAATATCATATCATCCTTAATAGTTCCCACTTGATAACAACCTTTTGGAAAGGAAGTTCATTAACTATAACCGGAAAATGCGTCACAAGGTAATGTTATGACCGCATTTTGAAGGTAGTTTCCTCATTTGAAATAGTAGCCCAGTATTTGCAACTGAAGGAATTGCTAGCAGCAGAATTGAGATGTGAGATAGTAAAATGATGAAATTGATGATGATAATAATAATAATAACGACTATCATACTAATTCTAACAATAACAATAACAATGATAATAACAATAATACTAACAATATTACTAATAAGAAGAAGAATAAGGAGAAGAATATGGATAAGAATAATAAGAATAAGACTAATGTCAATATCAACATGCACAAAGAAGACGAAATACTTCGTCAACGAAACGGAGTTAAGTCTTTTGTCAACTATGTTTGATCCTTCGGCAGGCAGCCAGTGAAAACGAATCCATTTCCTAAAATTATGGAAATGCAAGCATTATTCTAAAGGTACTATGTCACATTTGCAGATCAACAAAATGAAAAGGTTATATTCCAACGCCATTTGAAAGAGAATACTTATTTAAATCTTCCCTCAAAACGAAAGGGTTTGAAAATGGCTTTTTGTGGGAAAATAACGACATTAGTTGTCGAATCGACATAAGTGATTGCAATCACCTCAGTAATAGTCTGATTTTCAGACCATTGTACCGAATGGTCGTACGTTTCGTGCTGCACAAAGATTCAATCAGTTTAATTTTGGCCATTACTAGTAGTGGGTTATTGATGTAGACAAATGCTCATGTACCTGTTACAGCTCATTTTATGTATGTTATTACCAAAGAAAAAGATGTCAGTCAGTCACTCAATAGTGTCTTACAGGGAAGTCTAGAAAGTAAACAGGTTTCCTTGCATAATTTGAATATAGGACACTGCTAACGTTTAAATTTCACAGATAGGACATACATGACATATTCTTAATTCCTGCAAAGTTCTACAGAATTTGATGTTGGCTGCAAAAGGGACATAGTATCTTTAAACAAA
Source organism: Mesocentrotus franciscanus (assembly GCA_037976565.1). Classification (NCBI taxonomy): domain Eukaryota; kingdom Metazoa; phylum Echinodermata; class Echinoidea; order Camarodonta; family Strongylocentrotidae; genus Mesocentrotus; species Mesocentrotus franciscanus. The sequence continues at coordinate 27,400,892 of CP137678.1, forward strand.
TAGAACTTTGTTATTCCTGGCTCATTTTTCCTGATTGAGGTTTCATATGAAAGGGCAGAAAATGAACTTTCTAGAAATGTGCTTTTCTCTTAGAAATTCAGTTACCGTTCGCCAAATGACTTTTTGGTTTCCTCTCTTCAAATTGTTTTAATCACTCATGTGTGAAATATGCATCATATAAGTTGCATCAAATGAATGAGGAGGATCTAAGCTTTACAAATTTTTGTGTCATTTATTAATTATAATTGTGATTAAGTTATGATAAAACATCGATAATTCTCGGTTTGGTTTCTTCTGGGACGCACTGTATACACACACGCATGTATTCGGATATATTTCTTGATAAAGTTCATTATTTTTTTTGTATCACTGCTGATCCTTAAGGAAGAAAACATTAAATTGATAATATATCATATTGGTATAAACACTAAAACAAACAAGTAATCAAGGTACTTGAAAATGTAAGAACAATACGAACAATACGACCGAACCAGGTACATTGTAATACAAGCTAATGAGTGCATAAATATATGAGTCAGCTATAATAATACAGGAAAGTGTATCACTGATATGCAAAGCCTTGTACAGTGGTGTTCCTAATATCTTGTTTATATCAGAATTAATATTTTTTTCACAAAGTAATGATGCCGCATATTTTTCCTCATACAAACCACCCAAACACACACATACATACACAAGCGCGCGCGCTCACTCACATGCATCCACCTTCACATTAATATTACACGGTATAAGCTGACAATATTCGCACGTATAGGAAAATATTAAAGGACACTCCGCATCGGAAATATATTTTTTCATGTAAATCGCTAGTCCTGAATGATTTATGTGCAATAGGGCCTATGATATAGTGTGCATTTCAAACCTCCTAGTTTACTGCTATATTTACAAAGCTTGTGTTTCCCCAAGGGAAAATTTTGGTGGTAGCATATCACACGCTTGTTTATAATTTACAGTGTTAATGAACTGGACCATGACCCTGAAGCCTGTAGGAGCTATCACATGCCACAAGATGTTGATATTGTTGTCGTAGTTGTTTGGATAATTTGGAGATGTTATGTTCACAATTCTTTCCTCACTTATCAAATTGATGATGACTACCGGATTAAGAAGAAGAAAAATGTGAACTCGCTTACAATTTGCTTTGATACGTACAAAATACGTTTATCATATTAGATCATTACCTACTACATCATTTTATTGGTGAATAAAAACCAAAATGTATTTCTTACATCCTCATACACTCGTAATCATATAGTGTTTCATATTAAAAATGCCGAGTTGATTTTCAACAAAAACACGATTGCGAATGAATCTCCAAACTGTCGTTTCTAATACACGTCCAGTTGTCTTGAACATTTACTTGTTAACATCCTTTTCAGCTATATGTTTATGCTTATATCGTACTGGGTAAACAGAGAGGAATTTTTCCTCACAAGGAAATACTTTCTCAGTGACATTTACATCTAAAATGACATATTTATATTCACGTTTCAAGTGTTTCCGCTGTTATAATTTTGCTTTGTATGTCTTTTCTGATGTTCAGGGTCCTCGTATGTGGTATGTTATAGATATCCCTTGATAAAGTTGTCATTAATTCATGTTTATCCGTTTCACTGTGCTCATCCCACTCACGGAATTGATATTTATATGTTGGGGTTGGGGTTGGGGTTGTCGCTTTCACAGCAAATCCTTTTTGATAACTTAAATCGTGATATAGCACACATGTATACGAACGTTAAATTGAATTCCATTGCTTTTAATCATTATTCAAAACCAGAATGGGACGGATAGTCTGTCAAAACAGGGGGCACTAACAAAAAAGTTCACCCTTTGGGAAAAAAAACAACCATTTGAGCCATATATATTCCTAATAACCTGTTCTTAAATAGCAACCCAAATATCAGTAATCTTTTAAAGCTATAATGGTATAGGTTACGTCATACATCATAAATGAATGATAGCAAAAACCCTGCTTATCTGTTACAATATCCCTAGTATGTAGGATTGGTAAACAGTAGAGAAGGATCTAGTAACGAAGAAGACTATTCAAGATACTAAACGGGAGTGTGTATTTTGAAAGTGATACACCACCCCTTGATAGATGGTCCATTTTGTATGTATGCATACTTGTATGAGGCGGGGTGGGGTGGGGGCTCTGAAATGCTGCCTTCCCCTCAAAATGTTGAAATTACCATAAATAGACATCAGCCTCATCTTTTATAGGCAATGAAGTGGTCTCTTCACATTTTATGGTATCTTGTCACGCCGACGTAAAATGAATTTAGTGACGAAGTCGCAAATCCTGTTAAATGAAAATCTAAGAAAGAAATACTCGGTTGCTCTCTCTCTCTCTGTCTCAATCGATACTTGCATATAAAGATATGTTCATACATTTAACCTTAAATGTTCTCACTATTTAAATTTTTAAAAAGAGATATTTCACCAAACTTTACCATTACCAGTACCATTATAACCAGTACCTCGAAAATAAGGCAGGGTTTATTTGTTTTATATCCTGCATCAAAGATTTATTAAAAAATATATATACAGTATGTATATGATATATATATATATATATGTTTAATAATAGTTTTAAAAAAGCATTTTGATCAGTTTTAATTTTACTACATTTTTATTAAATTAAAACAAATTTAAACAAAAAAAATTCATTATAACATTTTACAATTTTAATAAAAATTTAAAATTTTCAAAAAGATTATCAAAAAACACTTCAACTCCAAAATAGTACTCCCAAAAAGTACTTCCGAATAGTACTCACAACGTCGAAGTTCAATTTACTTTAATACTCTCCACGCACTGCGACATGTCGATGAGTACAATGTTAATTTTTGCTAGCCGTAAATAGTACTTTTAGTTGAGGTACTATTTACGGCTTGGGAGCCGTAAAATAGTAGTTTTGGAAAAATAGTGTGATTATTTTTGATCATGTGACACACTTTTAACCAATCAGAAACCAATACATTTTTTGATGCAGGATATACTAGGGACTTCAAGGTTTGCACGACAAGAACGTAGACTGCTACATGTGACATCCTTTTAAGGCAATGTGACGTAATTTTAAGGCACTGCCGGGCAGCGTTATTTTTTTCTGGGGATTGGGGTTAAGTGCGTGTTGAGCCTATGGGAAAGTTTAGGGTTAGGGTTAGGGTTAGGGTTAGGGTTAAATCAAGACCTCTTTAAAAAAAAAGCCCCAATCTGTGCCGCAGAAAAAAAATGACGCTGTCGGGCACTGCCAGTGCCTTAAAAGGATGTCACATGTAGCAGTCCACGTTCTCGTCGTGCAAATCTAGAAGTCCCTAGTATATCCTGCATCAAAAATGTATTGGTTTCTGATTGGTTAGTCGTCTTGGGTGCCTCATTCGTTTTACACGACGAGAACGTAGGGGTTTTTCGTTTTACACGACGAGAACGTGGACTGCCGCGTGTGACATTGTGTCAAGGCACTGGGCCGTGCCCGGCAGTGCCTTAAAAGGACGTCACATTACCTTAAAAGGATGTCACACGTGGCGGTCCACGTTCTCGTCGTGTAAAACGAAAACCCCCTAGTGTTAAACCAATGCGCAACTATTGCGTCTTTGCATTGTTCACGTAAGTATTACTATGCACGGTCAACATTTGTTTGTGCCCAGTGGTAAGTAGTGAACTTCATGCATACCTTTATGAAACCTGTCAACATAAATTGTTTCTGTATTATTATCAACGGTTAACATTGCAAATAGTACTTCTTTCGATAGCTTTCCTACGACTAAGTGAATTTTGCGTGCCATGAGGCAGTGTGGGTCACCACCTTCTCAACAACACATTTGTAGAAAATAATCAACGCGAACAACGCATTATCTTTTTTTCTAAGAAATCGCATTCTATTAATGAGATACGATGCAAATGAAAAAAGGAACGAAAAATAACATGCACTAATACGCACAATGTAGTATAAGGAGGACATTTTTCTTGCTAAATTCACGAGTTTCTGAATACTTTTTCAAAAACCACTCCAACCCCCCTCAGAACTTGATCACATTCATATTACATATGTTATCTACAAGATTTACTAATTTACCTTCCACAATTCTGGAGCGGCAGGAGTGTCAAGTCTGACAGACATGAGCGCTATACAAGAACCCACTATCATTATTATTATTACAATCCAAACAAAGTTGATATTAAAAGCACATTTACTGGTGCATTGTTTTAGAAATGAACCCCGTCGGGCAATGTTCTAAAATGCCTTGTTATTCATTAGACAGTTGCAGGGCTAGGAGCTGAATTTACTATATATTCATATATAATAACTGTGTACTAATGAAAATCACCATACACTTCATCGCTATATGGGCTCAAAATCGACCTCGCGTGGCGTCTCTGCTGCACTTCTTGCCTGTTCAACGGAAGACTCGTCCCCGGCACGAAGAGGTAACGAATCGTGGTAGTTGTGATATACTGGTCCTTCTAACATTTGATCTGCTGCGCTCGGAACTCCAGGTTCAGAGTTCTCATAACGTGGGGCTTTGAAATCCGCGGTTGACCTCTTAGGGTCTTCAATGGCCTTGGCTGTAGAGCCGTATTCATCACCCCAAAGTACTCCTGGACACTCGAGGACACCATAATCAAAGGCATCATCCGTGCTCGTTTCGCTTGAGTTTCCAGGAAGGCTCGGCTGGTTGGTTTGAGGTTTGGTACAGTTTGGGGGTAGTTTGGGGAGATTTGTCGCGATTAAAGTCAAGCGCGTTGTACTCTTCGTCATCGTAAAGAACAGCGTGCCCAGGTAGATCTGTTTCTTTGATGTCAGTTGGGTTATCCCCGGTGCGTTCAGTGCTATGCTGTATGCGTTGTGGCTTAGCGTATAAATGTCGGTTACTGTCCTTCGAATTCTTCGTATTCGTCGATAGATTCGTGAGTCTGTTGCGTCTCTTGAGAGAGGTGGCCAGATGGGGTGCCGACTAAAAGATCTGGTTGGAAATGTGAGGAGTATAATGGATTGTTGTACAACTTGTCCCCGTTGTCATCTGAGTCTTTATCCTCAATGGGAGTTGGTCTGTATCTGTTGAATTAAAATAGTATAAATAAGTCATATTGATGTTGTTGTCGTGAAATGCTTGATTAGAGGATTGGTAATCGAAATAAGAATGAATAACCCTGAATAAAATGGCAAGGCATTGTTGTTGTAGAGGGGTTGTGTAGGTGCTCTTGTCTTTATGATGAAAGTTCCCTGACCACGGATCAGATGGTACGGAGTTCGAATGACAGTTGGGCACTTCTATTCTTTGGCAAGACATTTGTTACATTCAGCCCATGTGTAACTTGTTACGACTGCTACAAGTACTGATAAGCAGGCACTATCATTATTACTTAAAATTAGGGGTTTCGATGTATATTGATTAAAAACACCAGAATAGAAAGTCGCCAAAGGAAAAAAAATAGAATATATATTCAAAGAACACCATAGAATATCATTTTGATTTAGAACCGCCATTGATGTCAGGAGATTTTGTTAATTACAGAATAATGTAATATTACCTTTTTCTCCAGAAGACGTAGCCAGTTACCATCAAGCAAATGAGAAGTACAATACAGATTGGAGATACAACAGGGGTAATCACGTGATTTGATCTTACCCTACCTGCATGATAGATTGAATACAAAAGAAAATATTGAAAGTGTATTTCGTTGGGTTTCATTCATTTTAAAACCATTCAAAATTGGCATCCCCTACCTCACATTATCCGTTTGTAAGCATTCGCCTGTCGAAAACAGTAGTTTCAAAAATGGTACTAGTTCGTAGAAATTCGCTCGAGGTCACGACAGTATACTAAAATTTCCGAATACGTAAATAGGAAAATGTCCCTAAAGATACTATGTCCCTTTTGCAGCCAGCATCAAATTCTGTATAACACTGCAGGAATCATGAATATGTCATGTATGTCCTATCAGTGAAATTTAAACGTTAGCAACGTCCAAGTATTCAAATTATGCAAGGTAACCCGTTTACTTTGTAGACTTCACTGCCAGACACTATTGAGTGACTGACGTTTTTTTCCTTTGGTAATAAAATACATAAAATGAGCTGTAACATGTATATGTAGCATTTGTCTACATCAATAACCCACTTCTTGTAATGGCCAAACTTAAACTGATTGAATCTTTGCGCAGCACAAAACATACGACCATTCAGTACAAGGGTCTGAAAATTAGACTATTTACATAAGTGATTGCGATCACTTAAGTCGATTCGACAACTAATCGTCGTTATTTTCCTACAACAAGACATTTTCCAGCCCTTTCGTTTTGAAGGAAGTTCTAAATCAGTATTATCTTTCAAATGCCATTTTCTTTTTTTGGCCTGCAAATGGGACATAGTACCTTTAAAGCATGCCAGAGCTGACACACCCATTATTTTGTTTCTCCTTATTTTTGTTTTTGTTTTGTTCCTTACTGGATCCCTGTTTCAATAGGATCGTACTAATGAAATCATCTAGAATCGAATAGAATAAAATGATAACATATTATTGGTATTCATTACACTTATCTGCCATTGTCGAATAAGCACCGATATTTGTCAAGGCTTACAAAATAATGAAAGTACAATGTGGGAATGAATATTAAAATACCTTTCCCTGTATTTTCAAGTATACTGCCTGTAGACATGTCATGTCTCGTCGTAGAATCAGTATATGTTGGAATTGATGAAGATGTGAGTGAAGGTGGGATGCTAGGTGTCAAGGTCTGGCCCCTTGTTACTTGTGAAATTGCAGAGGTCACGGCTTCTATGTACACATGGAAGATACGAAGAGACAACATTCATATATCAAATTCAACATTTAGACGGCACGACCGGAACAACTAAATTCAGTGACTGCATTTAACGAGCAGCATGCATCTTCTTCTTCTCGAGTCGCTACGCCACAACGTTCGCTCTTTTAATTAGATTGTCCCGATCCAGTTTCCGATGCATTGTATCGCGCAGGGGGTCAATGCTTCCAGATCTGCTTGGGTGCAAGGGTCTGGTAGATGTGGGAAGGCTAAGAAAACGCACACAAACAAATTGATTCCAGAGACGATAATTCATTATGATCTTTGACAATAAAATGTACATTATTTATGATAAGAAACATATATTATTTTTGTTTATGTTGTCATAATTTCTTTTTTTAGTTTTAATTTGGGATCCCATTACTAATGGCTAAGTATTTCTGTTTTTTTCTTCTTCATTTTGGTAAGGAATCGTGGATAATTTTCTTTCGTGTTCAGTTTAAGGTCAAAACGGATCTTTTATGGCCGGGTCACATGTCGTTTCTAAAGAGTTCATGATTTCCGAAGGTTCGTAAGTTCGAATAGAAATGATTCATCGTTCGGAGAATAAAAGATAGTTCGAAGTTCCGAAAATGAAATAGGGTTCATAATTCCAAGAAAATGAAATACAACACCCAAATGAGCTCTATTTTATGTTCGTAAATTGTGACCCTTGTCTCATCATTGAACTTATAGTCCGGGAGCCAGGGGGGGTCAACCTAGCTGGAAGGGAAACCAATTTTCATGTCCACAGATGTAAAGATCGCATAGCTCCATATAACAAATCGACCGTCTGGCATGTTCTAAGTGGTGGGTGTGGCCAGGGGAGCCCCTCCCCAAAAGCGGCCCTTTGACGACAAATTAGTATTTTGTAAATAATATTGTAAGAAACCTCGAACCACCATGAGTTTGGTGTCATATGAAAGAAAATTAAATTATCTACATTTTGATACCTATTTCAACGAAATTAAGATTAATTTACATAGCAAATTTAAGTTAAAAACATGATTTTTGGTGATTTTTTCGAAATATTGAATTTTATCAAAAAGATTATTTTCCATATATCAAAATTGGAGAGGTGCATTTTTCATAACTTTCCAGGAATTTGCTTATGTACAATGACAATATCCTGTGCGAGGAGAGGCTTATATATCTTTTCAATAAAAAGTTATAGCAATCCAAAGTCATTGATTTGATTTCCACAAAAACAACATTTTTGCCCACATGTGTATTAACTGTATGCATATACGTGCATTAGTGTATTAAGGACCTGTTTGGTGTGTTTACATCGAGTTTTAAAGATAACTTTTAACTAAAACCTCTAATCACCATGTATTTGGTGTCAAAAGATGGATAATTAAAATACCTTCATCCTGATATCAATTTCAATGAGTGATGTAGTGTGTGAAATATAAATTTTGAGCCAAAAGGTGCTTTATTGTAGATATTCCTCTGATTTTGGCCAGTATCTCGGTATATTAACTGGACAAAAGTGATTAGACATTTAGTAGTGCAGAAAGTTCAAAGGATTTGGAGCGCTGAGTGCAATTGATAAGTTCTTCTGTACTCTGGGATGTTTCAGGAAATGTGGACATTGGCAGTTGCCTCCCCCAGGCGCAGATCCAGGGGCAGGGGCCTTGCCCCCTCCCCGCCAAGAGAGAGAGAGAGAGAGAGAGAAGGAAAAGAAGGAAATGAAAAGAAGAGAGAAAGGGAAAGAAAGAAGAGGAAGTGGGAAAGAAAAGGGAAATAGGAGATCGGGGGCGAAATGGCCTTGTCTCCCAGGTTGTTGCCTCCCCCAGCAAAAAAAAGAGAGAGAGGAAGGAAATGGAAAGAAAAAGGAAAAAGGAGATAAAGGGAATGAAATAAAGAGGACGAAGAAAAGAAGGGGTATCAGTTGCGATTCTCCCGCCAACAAGTTGTGGATCTGGGATGGGACCTAAAGGCCCTTGCCTCTCCCCCCCGCCAAAAATAAAAGGGGAAAGGAAAGGAAAGAGGAGAGCTAAAAGGGAACAAAAAGAGGAAGAAGAAAAGAAAAGGATGAAAACAAGGGAGATCAGTTGCGATTAATTCGGCCAACAATGTATGGATCAGGGGACCGAAAGGCCCTTGCCCCTCTCCCCTGCAAACTTAAAAGAGAAAGAAGGAAAGGAAAAAGAGGAAGAAGAAAGGTAGGGGAGATCATGAGTGATTTTCCCCGCCAACAAGGTGTGGGGGCGACAGGTCCTTGCCTCCCCCTTATATGACCGTGATTTAATACCTACCCCTGAGCTTACGGGGGCTCTGCCCCCTGGAATCCACCTAGGGCCCTAAGGCAGGCCCTTTGATGCTAATCTGATCGTAATGTATAAAACCCCTGAGTTTCCGGGGGCTCCGCCCCTGGACCCCACGCCAATTAGTGACCTGCCAGAGTCACAAATAAGGTATCAAAATATGCTCATCTGACCGTAATTAAATGCCTAAAACCCCTGAGCTTACGGGGGCTCTGCCCCTGGACTAACCTAGGGCCCTAAGGCGGCCCCTGGATGCTCACCTGACGGTAATTTAATGCCCCAAACCCCTAAACTTCCGGGGGCTCCGCCCCCTGGACCAAACGCCAATTATTGTCCTGCCAGTGTCACAAATAAAGTACAAAAAATGCCATCTTACCGTAATTAAATGCCCATACGCCCCGAGCTTCCGCCGGTGCTTTGCCCCTAGACCCAACGCCCATTTACGCTACGCTCTTCATGATCGTAAATACTTTAGCCTCTCCCCCCCCCCACCCACTTTGAGAAACGTTCAGCGGGGCCTGCATGTAAGAGTGGTGGTGATGCGGATTTTTTCTTCTGCACCACCCAAACGATTTTGCTCATTACGCCACTGCTTTAGTGGTCACCATTACGTACCAATATTTGGCTCGCACAATTTCAAATTTGGGCCCTCCTTAGAAATCTTGGATCCGCGCCTCCTGCCCCCTTCTAAGGATCTCACGATTTGATGATTGGAAAATGTCATTAGGTACCAGCTTATAATTTTGGTAACACATCACCGTCTACATTAGAGTTCTATCATGCCCGTTGCATAAATCATATGGTCCTTTTGAACATAGAATAACATTTTTTAATTAAAATAAAATAAAATGCAAACTTGTCGTAGATTGTTTCCTTTGAAACAGCGTTCGAGTTACAGTTCCACCAGGGACACTGTCATAGACAATCTTTGATTACTTCTATTTATTGAATTTTAATTGGGATGTGGGCAAAAAGAAATGAAAAAATGGAAATCTGCATGTAATACTTTGCAAGTTCAAGCTAGTAAATGTGCTACAACTGATCATTTCAAGCGTATTAAGCGTATTATTATTTTTGACTCTAGCAGGTCACTAATAGGCGTGGGGTCCAGGGGCGGAGCCCCCGGAAGCTCAGGGGATTTAAGCATTAAATTGCGGTCAGATGAGCATCCAGAGACCCGCCTTAGGGCCCTAGGTGGGGTCCAGGGTGCAGAGCCCCCGGAAGCTCAGTGGTTTTAGGCATTTGATTACGATCAGATATAGCATCCAGAGACCCGCCTTAGGGCCCTAGGTGGGTCCAGGGTGCAGAGCCCCCGGAAGCTCAGGGTTTTAGGCATTTGATTACGATCAGATTAGCATCCAAGGGCCTGCCTTAGGGCCCTAGGTGGATTCCAGGGGGCAGAGCCCCCGTAAGCTCAGGGGTAGGTATTAAAATTGTTTTCATCCTTTTCTTTTCTTCTTCCTCTTTTTTGTTCCCTTTTAGCTCTCCTCTTTGCCTTTCCCTTCACCCCTTCTTTTTGCAGGGGAGGGAAAGGCAAGGCCTTTAGGTTCCCATCCCCGATCCACAACTTGTTGGCGGGAGAATAGCAACTGATACCCCTTCTTTTCTTCGTCCTCTTTATTTCATTCCCTTTATCTCCTTTTTTCTTTTTTTCTTCCCTTTCCTTCCTTCTCTCTTTTGTTGTTGCTGGGGAAGGCAACAACCTGGGAGGCAAGGCCATTTCGCCCCCGATCTCCTATTTCCCCTTTTCTTTCCCACTTCCTCTTTTTCTTTTCCTTTCTCTCTTCTTTTCATTTCCCTTCTTTTCCTTCTCTCTCTCTCTCTCTTTGGCGGGGAGGGGGCAAGGCCCCTGGCCCCTGGATCCGCGCCTGGGGGAGGCAACTGCAAATGTCCACATTTCCTGAAACAGCCCAGAGTACAGAAGAACTTATCAATTGCACTCCAAATCCTTTGAATTTCCTGCACTACTAAATGTCTAATCACTTTTGTCCAGTTAATATACCGAGATACTGGCCAAAATCAGAGGAATATCTACAATAAAGCACCTTTTTGGCTCAAAATTTATATTTCACACACTACATCACTCATTGAAATTGATATCAGGATGAAGGTATTTTAATTATCCATCTTTTGACACCAAATACATTGTGATAAGAGGTTTTAGTTAAAAGTTATCTTTAAAACTCGATGTAAACACACCAAATGGGTCCTTAATACACTAATGCACGTATATGCATACAGTTAATACACATGTGGGCAAAAATGTTGTTTTTGTGGAAATCAAATCAATGACTTTGGATTGCTATAACTTTTTATTGAAAAGATATATAAGCCTTTTCCTCGCACATGATATTGTCATTGTACATAAGCAAATTCCTGGAAAGTTATGAAAAATGCACCTCTCCAATTTTGATATATGGAAAATAATCTTTTTGATAAAATTCAATATTTCGAAAAAATCACCAAAAATCATGTTTTTAACTTAAATTTGCTATGTAAATTAATCTTAATTTCGTTGAAATAGGTATCAAAATGTAGATAATTTAATTTTCTTTCATATGACACCAAACTCATGGTGGTTCGATGTTTCCTTACAATATTATTTACAAAATACTAATTTGTCGTCAAAGGGCCGCTTTTTGGGGAGGGGCTCCCCACACCCACCACTTAGAACATGCCAGACGGTCGATTTGTTATATGGAGCTATGCGATCTTTACATCTGTGCATATGAAAATTGGTTTCCCTTCCAGCTAGGTTGACCCCCCCTGGCTCCCGTACTATTAACGCTATCGGAATATACCTTGTATCTTTTTGTATCTTTTTCGGAGTAGTAAACCTTCGGAGTAAGGCAATAAGAATTAGGAATTGCATTGTATTTATTCAATCACGTTAAAAACTCACAATTAGTCAATACGGACCTTTTTTTTTATTGAGTCCGTATACGTTGTTCAAACATGTAAATTTAGCAAAACAAACAAATGCAAATGCAATCGACAAACAAAGGCAAAACAGATTTAAATATCTACAAACAAGTATTTCAAAAGATGAACAGACCAACAAAAAAAGTCGAGAATATTATGAGACATACAAGTTGTACCCTCCGTATACTCTGTAAACTCTGTTAACTTTGCAGAATCCCGAATCCACCTATTTGAATCCACCTATTTGAATCCACCTATTTGAATCAACCTATTTGAGGAATTTGCGTTTCGGAATTACGAACGTTTGGAACTATAAATATTCAGAAAACAAATCTTCGAATGACGGATTTCTTAATAATACAGTGATTGACCTAATGGGCAAATAAGCATTAAAACCGTCCAGACCATATCCCATATATGGTATGTATTACCTGTTATTGTAGTTAGTATTTCTGTTACGTTGATATCATCAACTCCGATGTTGGTTCTAGAAGACCCTCGGACAGCGGTGAAAGAAATCTATATACAAAATGAATTAGATGGTAATGAAGAAAGTTACGGTTTATAGATTTCATGAGCAAAATTTGTCAACGAAGTGCCACAAGGAAATATCGACCTTATTAGAAAGCAGATAATTTTGATAACCAGAAAAATAATGTAACTCATTAAAAACAGCCCTATTCGATGATTATGCCGTAGCCCCCTGTGTCATGCCTTTCTAATTAATTTTAATTATGCATTAAGCACGTAATATTTGTTTGCCTCTGTATATGCACTGCATTGAAATAAATGTATCTGTGTCACATTAACCCAAATGAATATGAATGTTTAGAAATCAATAAAAACAAATAAAATCATTCAAAAGTAAACAAGACTGTAGAAAATGTCAAATGGCTTTATACATTTAGTGAATTGTATTATAATATAGGAGCAATGGGTGCTATCGTTATAAGCCTGTTAGATATTTTAAAAACCATTTAGAACGCACTACTGGACTGCAAATGGGATTATACAGAAGATATGGCAATGTCTCCACCAATCAATAGACGATAATGTAGCCTCAGATCCCCCGGTTAATATGTGATTTTAAAAATCGTCAATAGCCTTTTAAATATTATTAAAACAATTGACAACGCATTATTGTACTGCACGTAGGGTAATACAGGGGATATTATTATGTCTCCACATAGCAATAGACGATGATGTAGCCATAGACGCCCCTGTTTATTGTATTTTCCCTATAATAAAATAAGGACGATTGCAAAGACTTTTCGAAAAATCAACATGGGAATATTTAAATAGCCTTCTGCGTCACCTTTTGAAAAGTGAAAACATGTCGTTCACAAGTTCACTAATCATGATTTCCACAGGCATTCCGATAGGGTACTGTTTTCACTGGGTTGATTTCTTGAAAGTCTTTGCGATCACGTTACGCATACCTCCACTGGGTTAGACCCACAGGTAAATTCGATTTCTCTGAAAGACCAAACGAATTCATGGTTCCCTAATGTAAGGACTGGAACCTCGCCCTCACACGTTGAGACTGTTAGATATCCATATTGACGGGAAGAATTGTTGGTGAAGGAGAAGAAACGGAATGACAGTACACCACTTCTAGAACTCGGATACGATGCAGAAGGAAGAATGAAGTTGGCAGACGTTCCGTAATACGTATTACCTACAAATTGGTGAAAAGCAGGTCTGTAGTAATCTGTGGATGTGAGAAATTCAAATTGTTGATCAAGATCACGGACTTAGTCTTTCTTTGTGTTTCTTAAAGAGGGGGTGGGGAATGATTTTTTCTTCAACTAAACCAAAAATAAATAATCAGTTCACTTCAAATAGATACCACCGATTTCATTCACTTTTGGAATATTTAATCTCTGCATTTTAGAGGTCTGTTCAAGGAAGCTTGTTTATTGCTTAATTGTTATTATTTTTTTTTACTCATTATTAGTATTCTCTTTCTATATCGGCCTTTTGGAGGATAGGAGTGAAGTTGTCCCCATCCGCCTGTAGTGCCTCTGCAGTCCGACCCAGAAACAAAACACTATTAGTTGAAAAAGGTTTCCAGAAATATGTAGTTCGGAATATTTTCAAGGAAAGAGCTCGCGGTTTCTTCTATTGATTGACGTCCCGAAATCTGAAATACAAACATACAAATTTAGACTTGACAGGAATTGGTATTTAGAAGGAAAAAAAAAATCCCCAATTAGAACATTTCAAAACATTTTCAGGATATTTCCATACCTGTGGATCATTCATGGTCTCTTCTATCAGTTATCAACCAAACATTTAATGATATTTTACGCTTAAGTATAAAGCTAAAGCCACTTTGTGAAAGTGTGAGAAATTAACAATTATTCATTCTGGCCGGTATCAGTAAATGTTGGATGCCGTGAAAATGCTAAGGACTTGAACAATTTATAAAAGAACAGACTTTGCTTTCTGCATTTCTTGGTATAGCCCATCAAAATGTTATGGTTGACAAAGAAACCCAGTTTTACCCGTTGACTACTGAATCTCTCTAATGTCCATAGACTTAAAACATGAATTACCCGTTTACAGTAGGCATTCGATTAAATTTAATAGCTAATCAAAAAAGTAAGACCCTATAAGGTACTGCAGTTTTTCACTCAGTTAAATTGAAACAATTGTTGTTTAATCTAGATTATGCTGTATGTCGTTATTAAATTAAACGTTGATTTATAGATTGACTGAAATATATATATTATGATTTTTCGCAGTCAGTGGTTGAATTGAGAAAGATTTTACAAAAAAACAAACCAACATGCAAACAATGAAAATGTCCAAACATTCCAAATGTCCAAAATATAACTATTAAAGGTAATGCAAAGTTTTGGGAAATTTTGAAATTGGATGGATAGTAATTCTTTACATTTTAGATATATTTGGATGCCCCTGTGGATGTATTATAAGCACTAAATAATTTAGCCCCTAAAACACTTCTGCTTTCGAGCAAACTGAATAATCAAAATTTACCAGTGCTCCCGGTAATTTTCAAATATTTCAAATAGCGCCTAAGGCCATCCCATGGTAGCTGCGACCATAAAAATCTCAGAATATACAGTTCTGATATATAATTTTCAAACGGGAATAGCAAATCGGTCGATTGTAGTCAGTCAAGAAACATTGTTTTAAAGACAAAGTAATATCAGTGCTATACAACATAAAGAGTTCATTATTTACAATTTCCTCACTTTAGACTCGATTTCAACCGTGACAACGATCACTGAATATTGTAAAATCGCGAATGCTTCCAATATGTTCATTTGAACCAAATTCATGACCCCATACCAAAACTTTGTAATACCTTTAAGGCAAAACACAAATATGATAAATACATTCATATAATGTGCGATAGGTCACCTACCTTGGGCTGGAATAAACCAATTTGTATCGTCTGCGGAGCTTTGTAAAATTCCACACTCATCACTTCGGAAGGTGCAAATCCACGCTGTAATTAGAGACATAAATTGAGTTGTATTATGAAATGCTTGACATTATAGAGATTATATCATACAATTTTGGATGGCAGGTGCTGCGGGTACGGGGTTCAGTCACTCGACTCTCAATCCTAGGGTTAAGGGTTCAAATCTCAACCCGAACCTAAGGTCTTTATTATTCGTCAATGTCTAGATGCTATCATCAACATTACAGTTAATACTTTCCGTTGCCATTAGCCATAAGTGCTTTTATTTGTTTGCTTGTCTGTTTAAATGAGCATCTGTGGGTAGTTACCAGCTTTATCATGAGAACATTGTCTAAAATTATGATATAATAGCTATATTTTCAAATAAGAATACAGGATTGATGCATGATAATGTTCTTTTTAAATGCATATTTTGATACTTTTGAAGAAAACCTATCTTCCACATTGGTCTTTCACACTCCCGCACTCATCAACAGTTGAATGAAATATTTCGTATTGAGGCATTTAAGTATATATTTGGTTACATTACGAAAACGGCCTATTGTATTATAATCCCTGCCACATAGAAGAGGGATTAGTATATATAAGTATGCTATTCTTCTGTCATTACATCAATCTTTAAAAGATAATATTAACTACATTTACGGTACTTACGTGCAGGCTGCGCCTTTGCAAAATTCATTAAAATCAGCGAAACTGAGATTGCTCAGAAAATGTCAATTTTGTCTCCTCGGCGGTAATCAAAGTGTAAATAAAAGTCAATTCCAATAATTTGTTGATATTTCTGACAAACTTTTTGTCCAGGAATTTAGGTCAACAGGATGTTTGATATCGTGCTAATGTATGTAAATGTGGTTACATTGCAATTTTAATTTAGACCCTGAGCCGACGTTGTTACTGGATATTGGTAGGTAAGATCCTGTGTTGCAAAAACGTGTCTCCCTTCTTTTTCCTTTTCTTTCCCCTTCCCTCTTTTTCTATCTTCTCCTCTCCTTTCCTTCCTCCACCGTGTCCACCTTTCGTTCCTATCTCTCTACTTCTCCCTCTGTCTCTCCCTCTCTCTCTCTATCTATAAATGTCGACTCATTTCTTAGGTTTTCCCTATTATTACGTAATACATGTATATTTATGCTTTTTTTGTTGAAATGTCATGACTCGTGTGAATTTATGTGCATTTATGTGACGTATATACCTAAGTGTTAATCAATTATCTTGTAACTACATTGTATTTTGTTTATGTGCTGCCAGTGGAGGCCAATTTTCTATGTTTTGAATATGGATCAATACAAAAAAAAATCTACCTATCTATCTATCTATCTAATACAGTCAAATGGCCTGAAAATAAACCACATGTCTAAATATCATTTTCAACAGTTTACTAAATGGCTTCATGGTAAAAGAATACAACCATATAATAACAGATTGACGGAGCAGGGAATACGACTTACTTCTCTCTTGCCTGGCATGTGCAAATGGATTGCTCACACAGGTTGACAGAATAACTGCACAAACGAAGATGAATATTCCGGTCATATTTGTCTTTAGTAAATCCATGTCTTGGTTAGGAGCCTCTTTATCTTAGAGATTAGTTTAAAAATCAAATCGTAACTCTCAAAAGTTGATTAGCCTGACTGTAAAAATGCCGATTTGAATGTCAGCAGAAACAGGATTGCGAACGAATCTTCAAACTCTTGTTTTTAATACACGTCCAGTTGCCTAGAAAATTTACTTGTTAACTTCCTCTTCAGCTATATATTTCTGTTTATGTCCCCAGTTTATATCGTAATAAATGCACAGAGAGGTATTTTTCCTTACAAGGAAATGGCTCAGTTTAAAATGACATGTTTATATTCGAGTTTCAAGTGTTCCCGCTGCAAAAATTGCTTTTAATGTCCTTTCTGATGTTCAGGTTTCTGGTATGTTATAAATATTCCATGATAAGGTTGTCGTTTGATCATGTTCATCTCTTTCACTGTACCCATCCCACGGAATTCATATGAAAACACGGTCACTCAGACTTTCGGAAAATCATCTTCGGGGCTATTTCAATTCTCTCTAGTAAAATACAAGTAATCATGTCTGGACTACGAAATACGTCATTGTAATGTTTTCACATTTCAAAGATAAGGGACTAGGCTTTTAAAATTGCCTCGCGTTGATTTTAAAAAAAAGTCTTATCGATTTTGTTTAAAGTAAATACATTAAACATACTTATTATATCATCATGATCGGAAAGCTCCATATGGAGTGGAGAGTAATTGTGAATTGTATTAAATGGAATAGTAGTACGCTAAACAGTGATTTGATCATCAACCTGCAACTGGAACAAAACTATATTTCAATGTGCAGCGTAGACTGTATACAGATTCAGATTCAGATTGATTTTATTGGTCCATTTGGAAATTCAGTTTGTCGGCATTACATAAAGCACATAAACAATATACCATAGAAAATAATACGCACAAATAGATAATACACAACAGCAAATTTACTAACTAATGTTTAGAGGTTTAAGAAATGTTATTGATTTGTATGCCTCCGCTACAAAGTGGCCGGAGGCATTATGTTTTCTGGTTGTCCGTCCGTCCGTCCGTCCGTATGTACGTACGTACGTCTGTACGTCCCGTTCTCGTGATCGCGTTATCTGAAGAACCGATTGATGGATTACCGCCAAACTTGGGTCATGTATGTATCTTGCAGAGCCAATGAACTGATTAGATTTTGGGGTCACGCGGTCAAAGGTCAAAGGTCACAGGGATCATTATGTATGCAAAAACAGCTTGTGATCACACTATCATTAGAACCGGTGGACGGATTACCATCAAACTCTATACATGTATGTATCTTGCAGAGCCAATGAACTGATTAAATTTCATGAGGTCAAAGGTCAAAGGTTATGGGGCTCATTGTGTATGCATATTAAATAGCTTGTGAACGCATTATAATTAGAACCGACAGATGGATTACTATTAATCTCAGGACAGGAATATCTTGCAGAGCCATGTATATGAAAAATAGCTTGTAATCACGATATTCTGAGAACCCGTTAATGGATTACTATCAAACTTAAATATTAAAAATTGCTTCCGTTTTGGTTTGTAAAACGCTCTATGACGGAGGCATCATTTTCGACTGCGCGCAGTCGAAGTTTAGCAATGAGTTTTGTTTTATACATGAGGTCCTGCAACGTGGTCATTTTCTGAGTCTAGGTCTAGGAAAATTATCTCTTCCCTTTCCCGACTTACTGTCCCCGGACAATTATTGATCCCGACCCGGACAGTTGCCTCCTAGACAAATACTCTCTGAACAATTACCCTTAGGATAATTAACCCAGGAGAGAACGATCAACGGCGTTGGGGTTCCCCGTTCAACGGAAGGGAATTTTTGATAACTTAAATCGTGGTTCAGAACACATGTAGAAACATGAAATCAAATGTCATTGCTTTTAATTATTATTTAAAAACAAGAATGTTGTGGAAAGTCTGTCAAAATGAGGGGTGGGGGAACTAACGAAACAAATCACACTTTTGGAAACAAAAATATACAAGGTTGAAGAAAAAACCCATTTGAGCCATATATACCGCTAGTAACCTGTTCTTAAATAGCTTAGTTCTCTTTTAAGCTATAATTGTATACGTCATATATCATAACTAAATAATAGCAAAATCATGATTATTTGTTACTGTACCGTACTATGTAGGATTGGGAAACATTAAAGAAGGAACTTATAACGTAGAAGATTATTCATGATAACGCACTAAACGGGAATGTGTATTTTGAAATCGATGCACCACCCCTAGAAAGATGGTCAATTTTGTAGGTATCTATAAGGGTATGAGGCAGGGTGGAGTGGGGCTCTGAAACTCCTTCCTTCCCCTGAGAATTTTGAAACTACCATATTTCGGCATCAGCCTGCTCATTTAGTGAAGTGGTTTCTTCACATTTCCTGGTATATTGTCACGTCAAATATAGTTGATGGCGAATAACTTGCTCAGCACTAATATTCAATGAATCGATTAGGTCGCATAGCGGCCACTCAGATAGTATTCAAGGACAAGGAAGTAGAGGGGATGTTCTATTTCTCAAGAGAAGAATCAACAAGACCTTTAAAGATCAGGTTCATTGATTTTAAAAACTAACTATTGTCATTATTGCAAAGGTAACACTTTGATTTGACAAGGTTATCAAAATTCCATGCTCGGAAACATTCGAAGTAATGATTATTATCAATTACAAAACTCTTAAATACAGCCCCGACATAGCACCTGAAATGCTCTCCGATCGCTGCTGAGATGTGTGACGTCACATGTTGAACATGATTTGCACAAGCAGACGATGTCCCATGACATCTCACACATTTTCAGTGCCTGTTTCGTCGTCTTCTCTTCAGTTATTTCTCTTACTTCACTACCGTCAGACTAAATGTTTAATCTATTGCCTCACTCTAAACCCCGCGCATGGTATTATTTTGATGAAAAATGCAGCGATAAAAAATAAAGGAATCCGTCGCTTGTAAACAAAATAAGACGCCATTGTATTTTCAGCTGCATACACCGCGGTATGTTCGGCGTTTCAAGAGGGAACAAATGCGTCCATGCTTTCATTCCAGGGGGTTTTAAATTTGAAAGTGTGGTTTCTTTGATTGTTCATTAACCCCTATCCTGTGTATTTACAAACAAAAGAATTTAGTTATCAGAATCGGGGTCATATCCCTTTTGAATGGTGTAAAATTCCATCACATTTATATACACTAAACTCATTATAATTTGAGAAATAATAGCATTGCAATTATGTTCATTCTTTATGGGATGTCGTCTGCTTGGGCAGGATTGGTTCATATTGTGACGGCATTAAAACATCGTTATTTTTCTGGCGAATCTCTCGCATATCCCAGATGCTATGGAGGTGGTTTTATTTGTATTTTTATAAATCATCCGATTTGAAGTTGACCTACAACTTGTACGATGGCCATCTATTAGCTTACCAGTTTCTAGTAATATGTTATTTGCCATATTTGTGATTTTCTTTGAACCCGCACTTTAAAGATACTATGTCCCTTTTGCAGCCAACATCAAATTATGTAGAACTTTACAGGAATTATGAATATGTCATGTATGTCCTATCTGTGAAATTTAAACATTAGCAGTGTCCTAATATTCAAATTATGCAAGGAAATCCGTTTACTTTCTATACTTCACTGTCAGACACTATTGAGTGACTGACTGGCTTTTTTGTTCTTTGGTAATAGAGTACCGAAGCTGTGACGTCATAAAAATCTATTTTTGGAATTTCTCAATTTTTTCTTCATTTTCCGAAAGAGCATCAAAAATAATGTCCAAATGTCGAAAACCGATTGAATATGTAAAGTATTGGCCGAGATATATGACCATCTGAATAAATTGATTTCCTATAGGAACTCAGTGTTATATTGCTCTGGCTCCTAATGTTATGAGCCAGAGCAATATAACACTTAGTTCCCATAGGCAA
Source organism: Mesocentrotus franciscanus (assembly GCA_037976565.1). Taxonomy (NCBI): domain Eukaryota; kingdom Metazoa; phylum Echinodermata; class Echinoidea; order Camarodonta; family Strongylocentrotidae; genus Mesocentrotus; species Mesocentrotus franciscanus. The sequence continues at coordinate 27,421,853 of CP137678.1, forward strand.
TCTTTTTATTCAGATGGTCATATCTCAGCCAATACTTAACATATTCAATTGGTTTTCGACATTTGGACATCATTTTTGGTGGTCTTTCGGAAAATGAAGAAAAAATTGAGAAATTCCAAAAATAGATTTTTTATGACGTCACACTTCACCACTCTATAACATACATAAAAAGAGCTGTAGAGGGTACATGAGCATTTGTCTACATCAATAACCCACTTCTTGTAATGACCAAAATTAAGCTGAATCTTTGGGCAGCACAAAACTTACGACCATTCGGTACAATGGTCTGAAAATCAGACTATTACTTACTGTATTGGTATCACTTAAGTCGATTCGACAACTAATAGTCGTTATTTTCCCATTTAAAGACATTTTCAAGCCCCCTTTTTTAGAGAAGTTCTAAATTAGTATTATTTTTCAAATGCCGTTGGAATTTAACCTTTCATTTTTTTGGTCTGCAAATGGGACATAGTAACTTTAAGGGTACATTTATGCAACATACTTGAGGTGATCCCCTTAAGTTGATAAGCAAACCTCATTATATACTTATATAATATTGACTGGCCTTGAGGGGTATATAAGAAATATTGACCAAGCTAAGATCATATGACGAGGGCAATATGGTCTTAGCGCGGTCAATATTTCTTATATACCCCTCAAGGCCAGTCAATATTATATAAGTATATAATGAGGTTTGCTTATCAACTTAAGGGGATCACCTCAAGTATGTTGCATAAAGATTATATTAATAATAAGATTTTTATTATAATAACGGTAATAATAATGGTAATGATAATGATAAAAATAATGATATTAGTAAATATAATGATATTAGTATTAATGATAATTATTTGATTGGTGAACAAGGAAATAAATACAACATATTATCGAGCGCATACAGAGAATTGATGATAGAGAAAGAAATTTGGCAATGTTCCTACTGGTAGCATCGGGATCTCCCTTTGTTCGTTTAGTACATTGTACTTGGAAGTGACTAGAACAATACAAAACCTGTTAAAGATTTTCAGAGAAAACTGGAAAGTCAAAAACTTTTTTTGGAAAGATACTGCCTTAGAGTTGGGCTATACGGAGAGCGAAAACTTTAGGTAAATTAAATAAAAAAAATATGAATAGGTTGATGAAGAGTGAAACTATATTCTGTTAAAAGTACTTTAAAACTATTCTATATTTCCGCGGTCATAATACAACTTCATTTTCAAAGAGACAAAGACTTTCACATACTGCTTAAATACAAAGGAGACAAGTAAACAATTTCTTGAAGCTGATTAAAATGTTAATAGAATTGGTAGGCTTTATTAAAAAAAAAGATTGTATCAAAGCCCGGAGGCTGTACAATATCTTCATAATGATTTGAGGGTCATTGTTAAAACTATTGCCCAAGGTCAGAGTGAGTGATTTCAAGTACGGTGTTCGGTGTTGGTGTTGGTGTTGAGAGCGTGAAAAGGCTGCTAAACCGAGCTCTAAACTGACCGACGGTCAGTTTAGAAGGACGATACCGATCACGTTATCGATAGCTCAACACCAGCCTCAACGCCGAGTGACGTCACTCTACAGGCGAAAAGTCTTGCGATAAAAGCATAATCCTTTCAAAAATTCCAATGAATTACATCATATCGAATATCAAATGTAAAGTCATATTAAAAAATGAATAGAGAAAATATCATTTCTCTTGAAAAACGTATATAGCTCCCATGATTTACAGTTGTTTTGACGGGAAAATGGATTTTACCTTGGCTTGATCGTGAGATTCTTGACAGATGCACGCATAGTTACCTGCGGTATACTGCAACACCAACACCAACACCAAACTTGAAATCATGAATTTCCCAATCCCTAGGGGCTGGGGTTGGTGAATGGGAAAATTACACGTAAATCGTCAACACCAACCGCGATACTCGGTTCAGCAAACGACATTCAACACCAGCCCTCAACACAGACTACCGGAAATGCGTCATATTTTCCGAGGTCAACCTCAACACCAGCATGATTTCAAGTTCGGTGTTGTAGCTGGTGTTGGTGTTCTCACAACACCAACACCAGCTTTCAACACCGAACTTGAAATCACTCCATGTGATCTCGAGTTCTTCTGAAAGTTTTCGACATATTCTTTTCTTTGTATTATTAACTAACGGTTAAAAAAGCATTATCGAAATATCACCGAGGAGCTATAGTTTTAACCTTGACCCGGAAAATAGGCAGTCGTGCAACCATTGCGTCCTCGCATTCTACGCGCAAGTATAATATTATAGATATATCGACTGCTACGAGAGGACTGGCTGTTTTTATACGCTCAAGGGAAAGTTGAATCCGCTGCCATCCCCCGAGGCGCGCAAATTTCCCGCGAGCCAGTATAGAAACAGCCAGTCCTCGAATATTAAAGCAGTCGATATGACTTTTATATGCCGAATTAAAACAAAAATCTACCAAGAATTCTTACCTTTGCCTTTTATTGGCTAAAGATTGGTTTAAACATCACAGAAAATCTGAGACACTGTCTGTTAATCTTGGCTGGAAAAATGACTGAAAGTTTCAATCATTTGGGAACCGCAGAAAAAAATCACGGTATGGTGTCCGCGCTCGCACAAAGACAATTTTAACACGTTAAAAAATGGGATCGCAGTATTCTGGCCCGTACAAGTTAATAGTCTTTTGAAAAGATCCCCAGGGTGCTTTTCAAAAGACTATTAGTAGGAAACCAGCCTGTAGGTCCCGTGACCAAACTCTGGGAACAAAGGTTTGAAAGTGTTTTTGTGTTCCCTGATGAATACCGAACAATTTTGACTTGCCCCCTTGCCCCCTTGAAAATGCTGGGCATTTCCGGGAGGGGTCAACAAAGGTCAAACAGGGGTCAAAATTAGGGGGTTTTCGTTTTACACGACTAGAGCGTGGACTGCCGCGTGTGACATTGTGTTAAGGCACTGGGCCGTGCCCGGCAGTGCCTTAAAAGGACGTCACATTACCTTAAAAGGATGTCACTCGTGGCGGTCCACGTTCTCGTCGTGTAAAACGAAAACCCCCTATTAAAATATTCCAATCGTATCGATATGCATATCAAATTACTCGTCTAGTCATGAGGATTCAAAAAATGTATAGTTTGATATACCTCCGACCTTAAATGAGGGCGCTATGGTCAAAAACGTTGAAAGGTCAACGCACTTTTGACTGGTGGTCAAATTCAACTTTGTCCGATTGTAATGATTTTAGTGTCTAATAATATGTTTTCTGGCATGGCAAATTAAAATATACAACTGTCAAAGTAGAGAAGCTTACATTGACCATGAAAATTCAAACTGACTGCCAAAAAGGCTACTGCATGAGAGACTTCAATCAGGATCCTCATTGCCAGCAATAACACGCGCAAAATAGTATGAGGAGGAAGTGTTTCTTGCTAAATTCACGAGTTCAGGAATACTTTTTTTTAAAACCACACGCAAACCGCCCAGAACTTAAGAAAATGATCACACTTACATTTCTATTACATATGTTATCTACAAGATTACTAATTTACCTTCCACAATTCTTGAGCGCCAGGAGTGTCAAGTCTGACAGACATGAGCGCTATACAAGAACTCACTATTATTATCATCATGATAATACACATAAAGTTGATAAAAGCAAATTTACTGGTGCATTGTTTTAGAAATGAACCCCATCGGGTCATCCTCCAAAATGCATTGTTACTCGGTAAAAATTTGCAGGGCTAGAAGTTGAATTTGCTTTGTATTTATATATAATAACTGGTTACTACTGAAAATCAGCATACACTTCATCGCTATATATGGGCTCAAAATCGATCTCACGTGGCGCCTCCTCAGCACTTCGTTCCTGTTCAATGGAGTAGTCGTCCTTGGCACGAACCTCTAAAGAATCTTGGTAGGTGTGATATACTGGTCCTTCTTCAATTTGATCTGCTGCGCTCGGAACTCCAGGTTCAGAGTTCTCATAACGTGGGGCTTTGGAATCCGCGGTTGACCTCTTAGGATCTTCAATGGCCTTGGCAGTAGAGCTGTATTCATCACCCCTAAGTACTCCTGGACACTCGAGGACTCCGTAATCAAAGGCATCATCCGTGCTTGAGTTTCCAGGGAGGCTCGGTTTGTTGGTTTGATATTTGGTACAGTTTTTAGTAGTTTTGGAAAACTTATCGCGATTGAAGTCAAGCGCGTTGTACTCTTCGTCATCGTAAAGAACAGCGTGCCCAGGCAGATTTGTTTCTTTGATGTCAGTTGGGTTATCCCCGGTGCGTTCAGTGCTATGCTGCATGCGTTGTGGCTTAGCGTATAAATGTCGGTTACTGTCCCCTTCGAATTCTTCGTATTCGTCAATAGATTCATGAGCCTGTTGCGTCTCTTGAGAGAGGTGACCAGCAGGGGTGCCGACAAGAAGATCCGGTTGGAAATGTGCGTTATCATGTGAGGAGTATACTGGATTGTTGTACAACTTGTCTCCGTTGTCATCTGAGTCTTTATCATCAATGTGAGTTGGTCTGTATCTGTTGAAGCAATTCAAATAGTTTAAATAAATCGTATTAGTAATGCTGGTCTCGTGACATGCATGATGGTAAGAAATAAGAATGAATAGCCCTGAATAAAATGTCAAAGCAATGTTGTTGTATAGAGGGGTTGTGGAGGTGCTGTCGTCTATAGGATGAAAGTTCCCTGACCATGGATCAGAAGGTACGGAGTTCGAATGACAGTCGGGCACTTCTATTCTTTGGCATGACATTTGTTACATTCAGCCCATGTGTAACTTGTTACTACCGCTACAAGTACTGATACGACGGCACTATCATTATTACTTAAAATTAGGGGTTTCGATGTATATTGATTAAAACACCAGAATATAAAGGCGCCAAAGGAAAAAAAATATATATATATTTAAAGAACACCATAGAATATCGTTTTGATTTAGAACCGCCATCGATGTCAGGAGATTTTGTTAATTACAAAATAATATAATATTACCTTTTCCTCCAGAAGACGTAGCCAGTTACCATCAAGCAAATGAGAAGTACAATACAGATTGGAGATACAACAGGGATAATCACGTGATTTGATCTTACCCTACCTGCATGATAGATTGAATATAAAAGAAAATATTGAAAGTGTATTTCGTTGGGTTTCGTTCATTCTAAAACCATTCAAAAATGGCATCTCCTACCTCACGTTATCCGTTTGTAAACATTCGCCTGTCGAAAACAGTAGGTTCACGACAGTATACTAAAATTCCGAATACGTAAAAAAGAAAACGCCCCTTTACGATACTATGTCCCTTTTGCAGCCAACTTCAAATTCTGTATAACACTGCAGGAATCAAAACGGTGGCGTTTTTCTAATTTTTAAACACCCCCCCCCCGACGGTTTACCGCGTCATATCTGTACTAGCCTATACGCTGTACCTGAGCCGTTGGATGATGCCTCTGATGGGATGGATTCGGGCGTTGTAGTTTGCAACGGTGTTGTTTTCATGACTATTGTTGATGACGACGCTGTGAATGCAATATTTTTGAAGAATTATATATAGAATTGCACTGGTCCAAATTCGAAACTGAAATTTCTTAGGGTAGGCTCTGTAGTCGAAAGAAGAAGAGTAGAACTACACGAAAGAACCCAGCCTACAACTCCCTCAGTATTAGATCTTTCTATTTTTCTCTTGTAAATTCGTTTATTCTTAGAATGAATTAATGTCAAGGCAATACACATTATTTGCCACATCTACAAGTGATATCATCATGAATTTACTAGTATTTATTTGTAATTTCAGTTCAAGGTCAATTCAGCTCAGTTTAAATTTACCGGTAATGCACAATTTAATACTAAGTGTTAAAAAAGCACTGTTCGAAATCTACAAATACACAATCGGTAAAATAGACCCCACAAAATACTTTACTTGTTGAAAGGATAGATGCTTCAAAAATTTGAATGTCGAGAACACTTATCCGAGTTGAATATGGGTTTCTGGTAGCCGTGAACATTATCTAAATGAATCGGATAAAATGCATGGTCAGCCTATAATAACCATCGAAGGTGCGTTTCAGCTAAACAAAAATATAACAAAAACAAAAACATAATGATTCAGAGTCTCAATATTGTTGATGTTATGATTTGTTTGCTTAGATGAAAAAGGTGAAGTATTAACTTTAGCAAAAGGTTTTATTTTATAATCTCATAAGCAATTATGCAAGTGATAATATAAGTATTGCAGATATATAGTACGATCTATCGATGGTAGATTCAACACCGTTTGAGATTGAGCTCTTCATATCAATTACACTCACGCAATTTGTCTTTACTCAATCAGGAATAATTGATAATATTTCTAATTTCATAATTATCACGAGTGTCAGTGATATTTATTATCCTGACTTCTTAGTTATATGAATACTTAGCTTTAACTAATGAACTAGTGAAGTAATAACTGATTGCACTGAAAGAAAATATTTCGACATATTTTTGCAGAAATTGTGATTTATTGTCTTTATGGTAGTAATTAGACATGTACAATTTTTAAATTATTTTACATTCCAAGACCTTTTTAAAATTACATGTGAAACACGCTTAGCTTGAACTAGCTTAATCTATTTAATACCTCAACATCTTGGATTCCGTCGCACAAATATGTTATGTATTCATACTCGACCACTTCGAATGTGTTCCCATATGAGAAGGAGTCTTGGCACACCGTCACATTTAGGGAACCAGAGTTTCCGCTCTGCCAATGGGCAAACGAAAGTGTGCCTTCTCTTGATGTGTGGGCGTAAGGAATGGTGAAATTTGCTACACCTTCTATTGCCCGAATATAGTCTATTACATAAAATGAAGAACAAACCTGTGAAAGAAATATTGAACATCGAATGACTGAGTAAGGCCCCAACCCAGCGGCGGATTGACGGTTTTGATACAGTCATTTTTCTTGTATTTATTAATTTGTTTAAATTTAGATTTTATATTAACTAAAGTAATCCAAGAAAAGGCATTTCTAAAGGATATTTTGGTATTATTCCGAACCTCTCCTTAAACGAAATACAATAGTAGTCTTATTTATTATTCTTTTATGAAATAATCCTAAACATTAAAAGATTATTATAATGACGATGAAAACAAATAAGAAAACTTCTACCACCTTTACGACTACTACTACTTCTTATGTCTGAAGTAGCAATTCCAAAATAAATAAGGAAAACAAATATCTGATCACTCACCCAAAATGTGAAAAAGTCGAGGTGTTATCTCATTACGTTTGTTAAAACACCTTGAATTTGTTTAAATTAAAATTATACTCACGGTAATTATTAAAATCTCCGATTTCCCACATTTCTTCATTGATTACCAGTCCACAAGTATCATCTTTGAAATCACAAGCCTAGTCTATAAACAACAGAGAAACCAAAATGAACATACTCATGCGGATTTGGCATGTAGGGAGAAAAAATCTCCCTTTACGTCATTAACAGTAGACAGAGATTATGTCGGGGAAAGCATATATGAAAACTAGATAAAACCTGATCAACAGCTAAACCCTGATATCATGACCCATAATTGTAGAAGACGTAGAGGAAGAATAAGAAGCAAATAGTAGTAATAGAAATAGCAGAAGGAAAATATAAAGAATGAAAATTAAGAAGAAGAAGAGAATGAAGATGAGAAAATATAAAAGATATCGCTACTAAGAGTAATTATTTATAAAAAATAATGATGATAATAAGATGATTATAATGATAATAATAACAATAATAATGATAATAATAACAATAATAATAAAGATTATAATGATAACAATAATATATATATATATATATATATATATATACCGATAATAATAATAATAAAGAATAAGAACAAGGAGAGAAGAAGAGAAAAGGAAGGAAAGAAGAAAAAGAAGGAGATGAAAACAAAAGGAAGAAGATAAAGAGAAGAGAAGAAGAAGAAAATGAAGAAGAAGAAGACGACTAAGAAGAAGAAGAAATAAAAGGAGAAAAGGAAGAAAAAAAAAAGAAAAAGAAGAAGGAGGAGGAGAAAAATAACAAGAAGGATAAGGATAAGTAGTAGTAGCAGAAGCATCGGCAGAATTAGTGGCAGTGGTAGTAGTAATAGAAGAAGGAAAAGGAGAATAAAAGTAAGAAGAAGACTAGAACTGCGATCGTATAAGAATGATATGCATGCATTAACGACCGTATGTTTTACGTCGAAGATGAAATAGCACTTCTTGGACTATCTAGAGCAATTTGTTAGAAGTCTGTATAGCATGTAGCTAGGATACTGGAAATATGCCGAATGAAAGGCCTCAAAAAGAGTTGGACAAAATATCGTCAGGACGGTCAAAAGAAGAAGGAGCATGAGAAGTCATGGTAATAGCACCAGCAGTATAGTAGCAGTAGAAGTACTAATATAAAAAAGAAGAAGAAGAAGAAAAAGAAAAAGAAGAAGAATAAGGAGAAGATGAATATAAGAAATAGAGGAAAATTTGTAAAGGAGACGAATAATAAGAAGAAGGGTAGGTAGAAGTAATAGAAGTAGCGGCAGAAGTAGTAGTAGTAGTAGTGCAAGTAGTAGTAGTAGTAGTATGTGGTAATAGAAGAAGAAAAGGCAGAAAAAAGGAAAAATAAGAAGAAGAAGAGAAAGAAGACTAGAACTGCAGTCCTATTAATATAATATGAATGCAATGACGTTCGTATGTTTTACGTAAAAGATGAGGGAGCATCTTTTGGACTATCTAGAGCAATTTGTTAAAAGAAGAAGCAGTAGAAGTCATGCAGATAGGTAGCCCGAAAGAAGATCGTACAAAAGGGCCCGAAGTTGGACAAAATGGCGCATGGATGGTCACGTATAAGCGATTTTAGAAAACGAAGAGTTTAGTGAGCATGACGGGATGTTAAAGACCACGCTTAAAGGTATAGACCAGTTCTGGTCATGCGATTGCATTGTGAAAGAAACGTTGTGGAATCGATCAGAAAAGGTTGATCATCTAGCATATAAGTATTGGTGTGTACTGCAAGGTTCTGGAATCATCAAAATGATAAGAAATTTGGCCCAGTCTTGGTAAAGTTACAAGCACTGTACACAGAAAGATGTATATGGGACTATCCTATATCTATCCAGTCCGGATAGATATGATAATTTACCAAATATATCAATTATTAGGCGGTTTCCCGGCAAAATTTGTATCATCACGTATTAGTCAAAACATATTCTTTTACATGATTGGTGATAAGAGCTTCCATTTCATTTTTTTTGAGGGGGGGGGGGCGTTTCCAAAACTGGTCTATACCTTTAACGAAGTTGGAAAGAATCAGAATAGAAGAAGGAACCTGAAAAGTCCTAACACGCACATCGTGCAAAACGAATGAAACATCCTCTCGCGCGCTCTGGCCCAAATGGCTTTCAATACTAATTTGGCGGAAACGAAGTGGAATCCGTACAATGACCTTCCTTTAATTGTGATTGACTCACAAATTACTGTGCAAACATATACTTTGTCTGGTATCATTCCAAATTATATTTGTATTGCGGTCATTTTAACACAATTGTTATCTGCTCAATTTACTACAAACATGTAACGTATTGGCAATAACTTTGCGATGACGTCATCAAATTTTACCAAACTTAGCGGACAGTTGTCAAGTAGGTGGATACACATGTCTGCCAAGTTCAAAGACCTAGTTATAAGGTTTGCAATTCTAAACCAAGTGGAAGGTATTTAAGGATTTTCCTAAAAAGCATGATTATATATTCAACGGTAATTTTCGAAAAGTCGGTCATTGGTAGTGTATATAAATGTATAATTATATGTTTTTAATTTGGCTGGAAAAGGTATATCTTTAAGTATCTAAATTTTTTTTAAAAGGTACGGGTTTAGCCAGGCATGATGGAGCTACGGCCATATTTGTCAGCTTTTTTAGAACTTTAGAGGGCGCTATTTATATCATGCGCAACCGCTGGGGTGCGTGCTATGATAAGATAAAGATGATGTACAATTTGAGACAAAAAAGAATTGATATGAGAAAGTTATGGTTTTATTTTTTATTTAAGGCGATTTCTGTCGGAGTCCATTTTGGATTTGAATTTAGCGTATGGAGATGGCATACCGAAGGGCATGTAATACGTCGCAGATAACCTCTTGGACTATCAAGAGCAATTCGTTATGCTTCAGTCACACCTTTGCGTATTCGGCTTGCGTATTGCTGCGTATTTATGGCAAGCCGTTTTAACATTTATTCTTATTTCTTGATATCAAGAATTGATTTCTTGATATCAAGAATTACCATTGCTTTCCAACAGATTTTTTTTTCTTGATATCAAGAAATAGGAATAAATGTTAAAACGGCTTGCCATAAATACGCAGCAATATGCAAGCCAAATACGCAAAGGTGTGACTGAGGCTAATGGAGATACGAAGGCAGAAAGAAAGGCATGAAAACTTGTCCGAAACGGACAAAATGGCTCCTCGAAGGTTATTTATGATTGATTTCGGAAAACGGAGAGATAATTCCACACGATGGGATACTAAAAAATATGCATTCGAAGTTTGAAGGAATCGGGATAAAGAAAGGGACCTAGAAAGGGATCACAAGCACTGATGGCAAAACGAATAGGATGGGGGCAAGAAGAAGAACAATCCAGAAAGAGAATGAGAACATGGCATCGAAGGAGGACGTCAATGCAAAAGAGAAGAAGATGTAATTATAGTAGTAGAAGAAATAGCAACAGTATTAGTAGTAATAGAAGAAGGAAAAGATAAAGAAGGAAAAGAAGAAGAAGAGAATAAAGATGAATGACAATTGTAACAATAATAATACTCCTAATAGGTATGAGAAATTAAATAATGATGATGATGATGATGATGATGATGATGATTATGATAAAAACAGTAATAATAATAATAATGATAACAATGATAATAACAAAAATAATAATAATTAAGAAGAAGAAGAAGAGAACAAACAAGGGATGTTTGTAATAAGACCAATAACAATGTGATATTAACAAAAACGATGAAGAAGAAATAGGAAAAATAAAAAAAAAAGAAGAAAAAGAAGAAGTAGAAAAAAAGAGGAGGAGAAGACGCCGTGTTTCTGCGTAAAAGGCAAATGCACTAACACTTATGTATACATATATACACTGCTCAGGGGAGACCATAAAATAGGTTTTATGAGAGAGAGAGAGAGGAAGAGAGAGGGAGGGAGAGGGAGAGAGAGGAAGAGAGAGGGAGAGAGAAGGAGAGATAGAGGGAGAGAGAAGGAGAGAGAGAGAGAGAGAGGGAGAGCCGGAACAAAGGGAGAGGGGGTATTCTTCCGATCAATTGTTGTCCTGAGTGAAGTTGACTATAATAAGCGAGTTCGTAATTAGGATTTGCGCATATGCAGATAAAGGTCATTCGTTCCCAAATTTTAAAACCATTGAGACGAATTTACTCGTATCGTGCTCATGAAAGTTATGTAATCTGTATTAATTTATGCACCGACAGTACATTTATCTGATACACAGGTGGAATTATTCTTCTCAAGAGGCAAACAAAAGGTATTCATGAAGCACCTCCATCACTTCGGCAGTGATTATTCTAAAAGTGTAAAAGATCTGTGGATATTTCGAGGTCATGCGTTCCGAAGCTATTTACGAAGTGGCTTATTAACCAAGGGGTTTGACGCCGCTTGGCCTATTATCATAATTGTTAATTGTCATCATCATCAAATGCACTAGATAAATTGTAAAATATTTTGCTGCCCCGAAATGAGGATATTCGGGAACCTCTATCTCGGGGTGATAGCGCGGGGGTTAGTCATTCTGATGTGACAGGAAACTACAAAACGGGCATATTGTCGCACTCCTTTTAGGCCTCTGTATAAATACTCACCTGGTTCGACTGCGCTGACCAATATTGAAAAACCTTTCTCCGTCTGACTGCCATTAGTTTTGAACCGAAGCCACAAATAAGATCCAATGGATGAAATGTTTCCTGGGAGTATTGATCCAGAAAGATACGCCCTTAATGTAGCGTCTCTCCTTGAGTTTGTCAACCCGTGATAGACTATCAGGGAATCATAATACGTGCCATCATCCATTTTGCCTTGATCCAGATCGAACTCATTAAACTGGACCATAACCCTGTAGCCTGTAGGAGCTATCACCTGCCACACAATATCGACGTTGTTATCGTAGTTTTTCGGATAATTTGGAGAAGTTATGTTCATCGTTTTTTCTGCACTTGTCAAATTGATGACTGTTGAATTAAGAAGAAAAAAATTATGTGAGTAGTCAATTAATACAACCTCGTTACTAACAAGTAATTTTGTTGTTATTATACCAAACTTATCCAATCATCCATATTTCGGAAAGTTGAAGTTGACACTTTCGTTTCCAATTTTAGACATAAGGAATATGAAAACGAGCGGATGTGTAAATACAAACAAAACATCTTAAAAATCACTATAATTTCCTCTTTTTTTTTTAATTACGACAAATTTAAATAAGTTTTACTTCCCTTATTGTTAATGAATATCTGTTGTCTTAGTTTTTTTTAACGGTCAATAATAAGAGCAAGAATCTATAAAGTTAACATGGTTTCGAAGAATGGTTTAAGGAATATGTAATGATGTCAATCATTTAATGCAATCATTTTTTAACAAAACCATTTGTAATAGGGTTTGGTGATGAATATTTTTCGGCATTGTCTCATGAAGTTGCTAATCTTTTTTGGAGACATGTATTTCACGCTCTGTCTATGTTGAGTCGTGCAGAGGGAGATGATTGGTTAACTTATCCATTGTGGAGAAATAGCTCAATACAAATTGGACAAAAATCTGTATTTTTTAAATCTTGGTATGAAAAAGGCATCAGATGTATAAATGACTTGATTGATGATAAGGGAAGACTTCTGACTCGTGAGCAATGTGAACAAAAATTCTGCATGAAACTAAATTATTTGTCTTATTATTCTGTAACTCAAGCTATAAAGTGTCGATATCGAATGCATATTGAAAAATGTGAAAAAAATGTAGTAGATCCTTTAATGCCGTCACATATCAAAATACTAGTGCATGACAAAAAAGGTTGTCGATATATTTACAAAAAGTTTCTTGGAAAAACAAATTGTGTACCCTCATTATGTCTGAAATGGGAACGACATTTAGATTATACCCCTGAATGTCCAAGAATGCAGAAATATCATAGAATGATATTTCGTTTTACTCCAGATATCAGTTTAAGATATTTTCAGTATAAGATAGTAAATAGGATTCTGTATTTAAACAAGCAACTGTATAAGATGAAAATAGTGAGTAATGATAAATGTTCTTTTTGTAAAAAAGAGCTTGAAGATATTGTACATTTCTTTTATAATTGTGAAATCAGTAAATCAATCTGAAATGAAACGATGAAATGGATAAATGAAGGTTCTCGAGTACAGTTAGAGTTTAAATTAGAAAATGTAATTTTTGGTTTTGAAGACAAAATAAATGATGCTTTAAATTGCATGGTGACTTTGATTAAGCATCAAATATTAGTACAAAAGCTTAACAACAAAATTCCAAATTTTAGTTCTTTGAAGAAAAAAATTATTCTATATTATGAAGACGGGAGATCAGTATATTCATTCTATATCTGGTATGTATAACAAATTGTTTACTAAGTGGCAGGCACTTTATCATTTGTTTATATGAAAAAAGGAGAGAAATGTGAAAGTATTTTGTTTTATTTGAGTTAAAGTAAGACTTGATTTCATTGAATTGTAAAATGTTTTGTTTGATTTTGATTCAATAAAATAGCCTTTGGAGGGCTAAAACGTGCACAACAAAAATCTATAATGATTAATTATAGCTAAAAACAGATTTTAAAAAAATCAGTTTTTCTATCAACCCTCTTATTAAACTAGATTATACATATGATTATTTAGATCTTTCATTCTTATAAATTTTGTTTACATAAATGCAGAAGAACTCACCTTTTGATATTTGATTGATTAGAAAACCTTCAAAGTTAAAACATTTCTGAATAGGCTTTTAATACTGAAGTTACGATTTCGATGTAATTTTCTAGTAAAAAGTTTAATAAGGGCTTTGATATATTGGTGGCTAGGCAGTCGAACCAAAACAGACTTATGAACAAGTACATGTATAACGACCACAATTGTCAACAACAAGAACTACAAACACACCAATACGATGGATATTCTCAATACACTACATAGGCATTATATTGGTCTTTTCCTCTCTGTTTTTTGGGGAAAAGGTGTTGGTTCTTGTTTTTTGGTTTAGGATTTCTGTCTGGGGGAGGGGGCAGACTACCCATTTCCCTTTGTAGGCCAATGACTTATTGATCGGCGGACCACGTTGAGAGGGCGTGCCTCTTCTGTTTTTCATTTCCCCCGGATATCTGACCCCCTCCCCCCTCCTCCGTCATTCGAAACTATTGGATCTCCAATACACCAGGCCTCCATTTAAAGTCCTATCCGAAGGACGGAGTTATTTTTTGTTTTGTTTATGCATGGATGGTTTATGCGAAGGTTCATTGTTCGAATGGTTTTATGGTTTTCTTTATACCGAAGGCTCGCAATTCCGCAAAGGGATTAGTATTCATTTAGGGGCATTTACACTGTCATCCAAACACGCCAAAAAATGCCAAACCGGAGCCTGACCGCGATGTTTCAGTGATGTTACCAAGGCAACTACCCTTTACCGGCAAACATGCCAAGCCTGAAACATTCCAACACGAAGTGTGATCTTTTGGCATATTTTGGCGTGTTTCGCAAGTATAAACGCTCGCACTTGTAAAATCGCGATTTTAGGTCACGTGACTTTAGGAGCGGGGCTAACTTTCGTCCTTGAAGCCTTATTTGCATAAAGTTAACAACTTGATTACGCTGAACCGCAACGAAAAGAGTCTCAGCTAGACTGTAAAATCTCGCTTTAGAAACCACCAAATGAAATGATTGAAATGTCAAATGGAAGAAGAAGAGTTGTTCTAACTCATAAATATTGCAAATAGTTGTCAAACCCTGTTTTAATATGCAAAAACTGAGCGAAACAAAGCGCAATCTTTTTGTATTATTTTATCTGAAAATATTTTAGTATTTTTCATATTTTCCGTCATTACACCAGATCGATACTTTCGTACGTGATAAATCAAAGTATATCAAAGCTCTCTTCCAAATATCTTCTCATAATTCTATATCCCACGGTTGTTTCTGGAATAAATCGAAGGCAAAATCAACGAACCCATGGCGAAACATTCACGGAAGCGTAAATGTAGTCGCATCTATAGGGGTACGTGCGGTAACATGTAGTCCATGTAGTCTCACGTACCGTTATACGTGCATGACTCTGTTTGTGCTGGACTCGCTGTATGATCCAGCTGTTTTTTGAACCAGACTACATCACTACGCCCAACCCCCCAATCTTGCCCACTGTTCCTTATTAATTAAACCCCTTAAAACGAAGTAGGTAATAAACACTCCTTTTGTATCCCCTTAACCCCCTTCCTGGACCCCTCCCCACCCCCTAGCCCCTAATCTTCCAGGCTACATGACTATGCCTTCCTCTTTTCATCACCCTTAAACAATACTGCCCTCTGTTCATTAATAATAAAACCCTTAAAACAAGTAGGTAATATACACTCCTTTATATCCCCTAACCCCGACCCCCTCCCGAGCCCCTAATCATCCAGACTACATCACTACGCCCAACCCCCAATCTTGCCCACTGTTCCTTATTAATTAAACCCCTTAAAACGAAGTAGGTAATAAACACTCCTTTTTATCCCCTTAACGCCCCTTCCCGGACCCTCCCCCACCACCCCCACCACTCTAGCCCCTAATCATCCAGGCTACATGACTATGCCTTCCCTCTTTTCATCACCCTTAAACAATACTGCCCTCTGTTCATTAATAATAAAACCCCTTAGATTCAATAACCAGTGTGTCACTTTAAAATCCGCCTGTGCGCGCCCATGTGCACGGCCGTATGACACAACGTATGTATTATATGCATGTAGAGCTGTTAACTGAAGTTAGAAACCCAAAATAATAAAACACACTAAAGTATAGGATAACCGAACTTTCAACTTTGTTTGGGTGACATTTCCGAGCATCCGAATGCTTCCGAAGACGTTGCTTCCAAGACCTATGATGCCGAAGATGACGTTCTGTGTGACGTCACAGGTCTACTAAATAAAATAATAAAATTCACTTTTTGGCTCAGATATATACTGTTTCGTATGTTTTTCAGCGTTTTAACCCTCTTGAAACCATTCTAAGGCGTTCCATGCGATACAATGTCAAAATGTTGGCTACAATATACATATCTGGGGCATTTTAGGTCATTACCTGGTATTTTACTACGAAAGTAATTGAGAGTGTTCCGTTAAAGCCCTAGTCGTGTGGTGCGCCACCTACCGGTGGTTCCGGGAACATTGCGTCGAGCATTTTGCATTGGGAAGACCGCGCATGCGCATTACCAACCAAAACACGCCAAAACATCGCTGAGCAGCTCAGTCGGTGATGTTTCGGCACAAGTGTAAACGGGTGCACGAAACATCGCGATTTTTCAAAATGAGGTATTTGACAGGAAATTTGGTTTATAATCCCGACAGTGGAAGATTCGATCTTTATTTAATTTTTATGGTTGATTCAAATACAATAAATTCTTAATTGTGTGTACGAACATTTGATTCCTAGGCATAACGAACTTTGGGAAAGGAGGAATCTTCGGGATTACGAGCATCCTATTATCCATGCAGTAGGCTATCAAAGTAACATATATTACCCTGCGAACACTGACAATATTTCCCCCAATAAAATATCAGTTTAGTTCTATTTTATCCAGATTCATGCTCTGATTTCCCACTGTAACTTGCTAGTTCATGCCAACTGTTGTGTCTTAGCTAGGGCCTAAAGCATTTCATCTGCATTATTAGTCTTCGTAAAATTATCATCTTGTTGATATCATAACGCAGGAGAACGTTTACCTATCATATTTTGGCCATAGATGCATTAAGGACATGTACTTCGACTCCCAACGTTATGATTGAATGGACCGATACTTATATCAACGGAGACTACTACAAAAGCATATAAGCATAGTTTCGGAGTTGATATGAGGGCAAGTCCAATGTATTTGGTCAACAAGTATTATAGAATTGTGAGCATAAAATGACATGAGATATGTCTTTTGACTTCATATTTGGCCTGATAAAAGTTCCAGTAGGGCTATTAACTAAGTACAATGATCCGATATAATAAAATCTTAGATGAGGTCTGTGACGTTCATGGGACGAAATGGGACGAGTCAGACACACATTGTAGGGTCAAATATTTCAAATTTGAGTATGAATATAGACAACTAAAGAGAATTATCCGTGTATAGGTTTGGTTATATTATATATATATATATATATATAACTTGAACTTGGGAGTACCGAGGCACAATGGTTCTTTCAGTTGACATTATTATGGGAAGATGAGGGTTCAAGTTCTTTCCTGGAGCATTTTTCCTCAGTTAGGCAAAGATTTTTCATCAAGACATGATACGTCTGTTAAGCTGCTAAAGTGAAAACTCCGCTAAAGTGTAACCTGCCGCCTAAGTTTCTGAAAAAGAAGTTCACTTCAGCGAACTGGCATCGCGACCGTATCGTTCGTGTTATCGGCGCGCGCGCGTGCGTGGAGCTGAGCTGAGGCTAGGCTAGGCGTGATGAGATCTAGGGACTGACCGTCACCACACCATGTCCAGCGTCTACATCACAGTTAATCATCTGCTCAGGCGCGGATCCAGAGGGGGGCAGGCTTTGCCCCCGTCCCCTCCCCCAAAAAAAAGAGAGAGAAAGAGAAGGAAAAGAAGGGAAAGGGAAAGAGGAAAGAAAGGGAAAGAGGAGAGAAAAGGAAAGAAAGAAGAGAAAGCAGGAAAGAAAAGGGGGAAAGAAGGAGATCGGGGCGAAAGGGCCTTGCCTCCCCCAAAAAATAAAAGAGAAGGAAGGAAAGGGAAAGAAAAAGGAAAAGAGGAGATAAAGGGAAGGAAATAAAGAGGAAGAGGAAAAGAAAAGAAGGGGGATATCAGTTGCGATTTTCCCGCAAACAAGATGTGGATTGGGGGGGGGCAAAAGGCCCTTGGCTCCCCCCCGCCAAAAAAGGGGGGATGGGAAAGAGAAGAGCTAAAAGGGAACAAAAAAGAGGAAGAAGGAAAGGATGAAAAGAAGGGGAGATCAGTTGCGATTAATTCGGCCAACAACGTGTGGATCGGCGGACCGAAAGCCCTTGCTCCCCAAGCAAACTTAAAAGAGAGAAGGAATTAGGGAAGGGAAAGTGGAGTGAAAGGGAAAGGAAAAAAGAGGAAGAAGAAAGATGGGGAGATCAGTTGCGATTTTCCCAGCCAACAAGGTGTGGATCGGCGGGGGCGAAAGGCCTTGCCTCCCTCGGTAAAAAAAGAAGAGAGATAGAGAGAGAAGGAAGGAAAGGGAAAGGGAAAGAATGATAGAGGAAGAAGAAAAGAAAAGGGGGAAAATAAGGAAAGATCAATTGCGATTTTATCGCTTCGTCTATCATCATTGTACAACTATCATCGTACAAATGTATTTATTTATTCCTGTTTGATAGCAATAATATGAATATAAACTCATAACAGCAACAAAACAAAATGCAGAAGAAAACTATTTTGCAGGCAGAAAGAAACGCAAAATGATCATGCATTTGCATGTAAGTGTATCATTAGAATTATTCATATTGTTTTATTACATCTTGTGAAATAGTATGCATTCAAGCTTTCGGAACTTTTTGTGTGTATTTGTATGAAAGAAAGCGTTTGAAACTTATAATGCGCATGATGCAATTTCAGGTGTAATTTACTGCAGTTGCCCCAAATAGAATTTAAGCATGGTTTATTTCTAATTCGATACTAGTGATTTACAAATTTTGCTGAAAATGACATAATTTTCCGGATTTTTCTTCACTTTTTAGTAAATTATACTTTTTATGCGTTTGTTGGAAAATGACAAATTCCCAAATTTACAGTCAGGCAAGAAATATGCTTATTTAGAGGCCTACATGTCAGGGCCCGCGGAACGGCGGGGCTCGAGCTCCCCCCTTTTTGAAAAAGTATATTAAAGAGAAATAGAAAGAAAGAGAGAAAAAAAAGAAAGAATAGTGACCTGCCAGTGTCACAAAATAATGAGGTATCAAAATATGCTCATCTGACCGTAATTAAATGCCTAAAACCCTGAGCTCTGCCCCTGGAACCCAACTAGGGCCCTAAGGCGGGCCCCTGGATGCTCATCTGACCGTAATTTAATGCCTAAAACCCTGAGCTTCCGGGGGCTCCCCCCTGGACCCCACGCCAATTAGTGACCTGCCAGTGTCACAAATAAGGAATCAAACTATACTCATGTACCGTAATTAAATGCCTAAAACCCCTGAGCTTCCGGGGGCTCTGCCCCCTGGACCCCACCTAGGGCCCTTAGGCGGGCCCCTGGATGCTCATCTGACGGTAATTTAATGCCTAAATCCCTGAGCTTCGGGGCTCCGCCCCTGGACCCTACGCCAATTAGTGTCCTGCCAGTGTCACAAATAAGGTATAAAAATATGCTCATCTGACCGTAATTAAATGCCCATACGCCCTGAGCTTCCGGGGGCTCCGCCCCTGACCCCCGCCGGGGCTTTGCCCCTAGACCCCACGCCAATTTACGCTACGCTCTACCTGATCGTAAATACTTTAGCCTCCCCACACCCACTTTGAAAAAGTTCAGCAGGGCCTGCATGTAAGAGTAGTGGTGATGCGGAATTTTGTCTGCCTCCCCTCCAAACGATTTTGCTCATTACGCCACTGCTTTAGTGGTCACCATTACGTACCAATATTTGGCTCGCACAATTTCAAATTTGGGCCCCCACCCCTAAGAAATCCTGGATCCGCGCCTGCATCTGCTCATCCAGTTATAAGCTCATCCAGTACGTTATAATAGTCTTCCTACATTTCATGGAAATGGGATGAATACCGCTTTCAACATGAAATCTAACATCAACATATTGCTATTTTGGTGCCTGCTCCTTATCTTTGTAAGTAAGGGTCATCAGCTTCCAGTACGTGGGAGATGACTGTAACAACGTCAACATCATAAGGCTAACTACTACTAGTAGTCCTACAGCAGGTTACTCTATAGCAGCAGGTTACACTTTAGCAGCAGGTTACACTTTAGCAGCAGGTTACACTTTAGCAGCAGGTTACACTTTAGCAGCAGGTTACACTTTAGCAGCAGGTTACACTTTAGCAGCAGGTTACACTTTAGCAGCAGGTTACACTTTAGCAGCAGGTTACACTTTAGCAGCAGGTTACACTTTAGCAGCAGGTTACACTTTAGCAGCAGGTTACACTTTAGCAGCAGGTTACACTTTAGCAGCAGGTTACACTTTAGCAGCAGGTTACACTTTAGCAGCAGGTTACACTTTAGCAGCAGGTTACACTTTAGCAGCAGGTTACTCTATAGCAGCAGGTTACACTTTAGCAGCAGGTTACACTTTAGCAGCAGGTTACACTTTAGCAGCAGGTTACACTTTAGCAGCAGGTTACACTTTAGCAGCAGGTTACTCTTTAGCAGCAGGTTACACTTTAGCAGCAGGTTACACTTTAGCAGCAGGTTACACTTTAGCAGCAGGTTACTCTTAGCAGCAGGTTACTCTTTAGCAGCAGGTTACACTTTAGCAGCAGGTTACACTTTAGCAGCAGGTTACACTTTAGCAGCAGGTTACTCTATAGCAGCAGGTTACACTTTAGCAGCAGGTTACACTTTAGCAGCAGGTTACACTTTAGCAGCAGGTTACACTTTAGCAGCAGGTTACACTTTAGCAGCAGGTTACACTTTAGCAGCAGATTACACTTTAGCAGCAGGTTACACTTTAGCAGCAGGTTACACTTTAGCAGCAGGTTACTCTAAAGCAGCAGGTTACACTTTAGCAGCAGGTTACACTTTAGCAGCAGGTTACACTTTAGCAGCAGGTTACTCTATAACAGCAGGTTACTCTTTAGCAGCAGGTTACACTTTAGCAGCAGGTTACACTTTAGCAGCAGGTTACTCTATAACAGCAGGTTACTCTTTAGCAGCAGGTTACACTTTAGCAGCAGGTTACACTTTAGCAGCAGGTTACTCTATAGCAGCAGGTTACACTTTAGTGGCCCTTATGTACCAATAGATAACAATTTGAAGATAAAGCCTTCGAACCCCAATTTGGCCAAACATGTATTGCAATATTTCACTTAAAGGCCGTCCGTACTAGTGTTGACAGGAGGATTAGACCACTCAGCGAGGTCACTGACAGGTGGCTATCTCATCAACTCAGCTCTCAATTAACATAAGAAAAAGAGGATCATGGGGACCAACAGGCGCCGATTAGGCATTGTCTTCTGTATAGAGGAGCAAGTAGCTACAAGTAGTACAGATAGGCTTTAAATTGTTTAATGATGTGAAAGAGGATGTCATTTAGCACATACTTCTGCAATGATTTATAAAACAAATATGTTTGAAGACGAATATTGATGAAGGAGTGTCCAATAATTTATTTAGGTTTTGTGTTGTACGTAGAAAATCCTAATTTTTTTATTTTTCATCACAATATTCGTCTTCAAACTCATGTTTTGAAAATCCTTAAGTGTGTCCATCAAATTGTTGGACCTCAATGTAGAAAAGCTTGGCTATAGCAAAACAGCAATTAGTAGATAGAAAGAGAAAGGAAGAAGGAGATGAGAGAGAAAGAGAGATAAACAGAAAGGGCGGAGGCAGATAAAGAGAAAGAGAGAGAAGGATAACGAGAGAAAGAGAGAAGGAGATGAGAGAGAGAGAGAGAGAGAGAGAGGGGGATGAGGGGAGGGAGGGAGATGAGAGAGAGAGGGGTTATAGAAGTGAGAGATATTAAGAAAGAGAGGGAGAAAGAGAAAGAAAGCAGAGATAAAGGAAATAGAAGATAACTAAATTAATCAAAAATTCGCGACAAAATATGCGATTTGTCGCATATTATCATCACGAATTTCACTTCAAAGTTTGTGATTCGCGATGGCCCTTCAGAGCCACTATATGGTTCGCGGGTGTTGCCCTACAAATTACGGTTAGCGTGTGTTCCTCAATAACAGTTGTGTATCAGTGTGTATAGCGTATCCGCTGAAGTGAACTTTTTTTCAGTTACTTAGGCGTTAGGTTACGCTATAGCGTGAAGTTACACTTTAGCAGCTTCACATACGTCGGATGCAGTATATAGTTCCTGATGGAAGGACATTCTTCGAAATGATTGAACACAGTGTCAATGCAGTTCGACAGAAGCCTGAAAAATCACCAGAATCACATACTGAAAATAATGACCATTCAGCCACACATGAATGGCGATTATCTTTGGGGATTTGATTTTAAAATTAAAAAAATGTTCATTACTATTCTAGTCCCATAGAGAAGTGATGCTAAAAAATAAATTGATACAGAAACAAAGAAACAAACAAAAAAGCTTGTACTTACTGTAATTTTGAGACACAGTGAGAGAAGTCACCAGCAGTAGAACAAAAAGCACAATACATTTCTCCATTTTGACTGTTGTCTCATAAATTTTGCTTATGGCTTAAGAAAGATAGCATGAAGTTGGCAGAATGAAAACACTGTGAACCATAGCAATACGTGATCTCATTTCTACCACAATAAGCAGTGATTTGAAATGATACGTTCAGTTATCAACGCAATCCTACTGCATTCATGATGTGATGTTCAGCCTTCCAAAAAGTGGCACTTTTTCGGTCCAGTGAACTTGTTTGTACGTAATCATACCGCGGTCACACCGCCATTCCGACTTCAAACCGACCTGTCCGAAATTCCCTAATCGTGGTATTGTAATGTTTTGTTCGGTCTGTTCTTGGTCTAGTATCGATATGGTTTCAGTGGCGTATCTGGGATTTGGCGTCAGGGGAGGGGCGCAAGTGAGCGAGCGGATGTCCCCTCTCTCTAGGTGAGAGCATTGTCCATTTAGATGTTTGTAATCATACAAATTTGTGCATAGTATTGGTATGTTTTAGCGACTTGTGAAGGTCTTCATGGTCTAGAAAAGGGATGATTTTGGCTCTATCACATATAAGCTGTAAACATTTGAACTCAACATAATCAATAAACATTGAATTACTCATCTCTTGTTTAAAGAAAGTCGCTTATGTGGGGAAAATTTGCGAATGTTGCGAGATATTCGGCTAGCCCTGAATAAATGTGTTAACATTAAGATTAAAACATATTAGACCCTTGAAGTGCTAACGAAAAAGATGTGTAAAGATAAAGCACTTCTGTTTGGCTTTTGAATACTGAAGTTACGAAATCAATGTAATTTCAAGTAATAAGTATTATAAGGGCCAGGAGATAGTGATTGCTAGGCAGTCAAACAGAAACAGACTTATTAACAAGTATAACGACCACAACTGTCAAAAACAACAACTACAAACACAACAATACATTATATATTTCCAATAAACTTATATTTGTCTTTCCCTCTCTGTTTTGTGCGTGTAAAGGTGTTGGGTTTTGTTTTTGGTTTAAGATTTGTATCGGGGGCAGACTACCCTTCCCCCTTTGTATGCACAAGTGTATGGTTTGTGTGACTAGGACATGAAAGAACCCTGGATTTCTTTGCCCACTTCCTCGTATATATTTAGCTACTCTTGACTTTGAGTGTAAACATGGCAAACTAGCGCAAACAGGAACTCATTGGTACAAAGTCTACAGCCTGTGATTTACGAGTATTAAAAAAACACGTAGATACAATTTGCACATGACCGGATAAAGGTAATTCCTACCATAAAAATGTAAAACTCACGGAGATGAATACTGTATAGTTGCTTTACAATATGAAAGCAAGCATTGGTTAATTCATGCAGCAATATTATTATTATTTATTTTTTTATTTTTTTATTAGGCCAATCATAAAAGCACAATACAATGACATTTTGACCGATTATGCAATACATAAACGATACAAGAGGAAAAGGGAAGGAGCAACGTGTGGGCCAGTGCTCACATAAGTGAAATTCAACACTATTACCCGGCCGGAAGCATGTGAGCCCTCACATGTTGCTCCCGAATCAACTTAGATATAACATGATATTGATAAACACACAACATTGCACATTGTTAAAAAACAAAAACATCTTAACCCCCCTCCCTCAAAAAACTAAAACTAAAACTAAAATGACACATCTTATTACATTTCAAATATTCCTACATATAAGGATATCATTTAGATGTACCAAGGAAATTATAATTATTATGATATAAAGCAGCATTATATTAAAGTAATGAGGAATTAAACAGTAAGGGAGGTTGGTATTTTCAACAGAGTTTAGAAGAATCATTGAATTCAGACATAATGTATTTATTTATGACGCAGGATATAAAGCCTACAGTATGCAAGAGCCCTTAACAGTATCGAAATGTAAGTATAGAAATGATGTAAAATACAAGTATAAAATAGATAGCTTGCCATGAAACACAGGTTGAAGTATTCGTATTAAAACGGGAAAAGGGTTAGTTATGAAGCATCTCCATCAATTTGGGGGTGATTTGTTTTGGGTAAAATGTGTCACCTCACCAAGTTTCTGAAGTTTGTGCATGGTCCATGGCTTTTGCATATTTGGTGTCATTTGCTAACTATATACGAACTAGTCTGTTTGACAGAAATGTTTTAATTTCTACCGTATTCATACTGAACTTATTGATCGACGGACCACGTGGAGAGGGCATTGTCACTTTATCGGACATCTGATTCCCTTACCCCTCCTCTAATTGGAAACTACTCGATCTACCGCACCACATTACTTATGCGTAGACTCGAAAAATAAATGCTGGGTTAGTAGCAAACTGAGAGCAGACAATACGTGGGCATGGTGGGTAAACACTATTACTTTGTTTTTCATACATATCTGAGCAAGGTGACACAATATGAATTGGGGTCACAATGGGCACCAAGCCTAACGAAATGGAATCAAATTTGTGCCCTAACAAAATTGACAATAGACTATTATGCTTTTATACAATGAATTCGATTTCTGTAAGTTCTGTCACTAAACAACGATTTTTGTTCATGAGCTCATAGATTATTGAGCAAACAACCACGCTGAAATTAAAATAATATGAACCTAAATTTAAATTTAATGTGTCCTTATCCTCTTATTCTTCTGCATTGCCAACATATTTTATTATAAAAAATATGTATTATGTTACAGCAAAACAAACAACAGTTACATCACAGAGCCTTTACGAAAGAATATAGCCGTTATATTATTATATTATATCATTAATCTTATTTCAATATGATAATTTTCGCGAGGGAGCAAAGTGAGCTTTCAATTCCGTTTCCTCGTTTAGTTTTCAAAGGCAAGTTTTCTTGTGCATGTTCATATGTTTAACTTGTATAGGCTACTAAAATTTTTTGTTGGTGTTTTATATTTGAGGAAAGGTTAGTTTTGACTTCTGAGAAAATAATGTATTTTACTTTTGCTTTGTTAAGATTAGTTTATAAGGAGATATATGACGGAGATCCACTTTTCCCTTTTCTATATTTTTGTGTAGTTTCAGTCGTAACCTAAGCTTTGCGGGTCCGCCTTTAAAACTCCTTACCAAATTCAATAAGGCAATGTTCATTTCTCTTTTCTTTTAAAGCATCTCGTTATAATAATGTTATATCGAAATATCAATATAATTGATTTCAACGTGCAGTAGGAGATTATTGATATCTCAAATTTTGGTCACATTGCAAGTCCTTTTTGCGATTCATATTCTTTGTTTTCTTTATTGAGAGGCTAAATTTATCTTAATCCATCATACAACACAGAGCTACTTGCACATCAACCATTCGCTAAACACACACACACACACACAATACACTCACAAACTAAATCACAAAGATCGTATGAACACATTTTCATTTTAAATTTTACCTTAAGATTTTCCGTTCGAGGCCGCCATCCTAGTCAAGCGTCGCTTATGATTGCTGTCTCCTGAACCTTTTGCACAATCATACAGTTCGGATGATACTTAAATTTCATAATACTATGTTAAATAATTTTTTAGTTCGTTAGTTAATGTATATGTGTCGCATTTTTACATTAAGTTATTTTTGTTTGTATATATGTATTATACCTTACGTTTCATGTTCGAGCAGAAAAAAGAATATAGGAAGATGTTACTAATTCATGATGTATTTTGAGCAATATCATGATTATTTCATCACTCGGCGAGGAGCCGAGCTGGCTAAGCCGGTAAAGCCCGTCGTTCCAAAGATCGTGGAATCGAATCGAACTCAGGCTATCTATCTAATTTCCCCTCCCCCAAACAAAGAGAACATAAATGTTGAATCTTTTAGCTTACTACCAACACAAATGTTATTTCTTAACCAAGAAAGATTAAGCACAACATTTTAGATTAACTGTCACCAGAAAAAAATCAGCTAAGAATATGACCCAATAAACTGTATATAAACATTTAAAAACAAAATAAAACAATGCCATCCCTTTTCGTGTAAAAAGTGGAATTGATGAAGATTCAATGAAGCAAGAATTAAATTATCGCTTGGACTTAATACAGAAATACAGCGCCATTGTCATTGTATGTTAAAGGTACTATGTCCCATTTGCAGGCCAAAAAATGAAAAGGATAAATTCCAATGGCATTTGAAAGATAATACTAATTTAGAACTTTCCCCCCCAAAAGGGGGCTTGAAAATATCTTTAAGTGGGAAAATAACGACTATTAGTTGTCGAATCGACTTTAGGGCTACGTGCTAATAAGTGCTAATAGTCTGATTTCAGACCATTGTACCGAATGGTCGTACGTTTTGTGCTGCGCAAAGATTCAATCAGTTTAATTTTGGCCATTACAAGAAGTGGGTTATTGATGTAGACAAATGCTCATGTACCCTTTACAGCTCATTTTATGTATGTTATTACCAAAGAGAAAAAGCCAGTCAGTCACTCAATAGTGTCTGACAGTGAAGTCTAGCAAGTAAACGGGTTTCCTTGCATAATTTGAATATTAGGACACTGCTAACTTTTAAATTTCACAGATAGGACATACATGACATATTCATAATTCCTGCAAAGTTCTACAGAATTTGATGTTGGCTGCAAAAGGGACATAGTATCTTTAACTACGTATTATAACCCCGAGCAATTAACAAATATCATTAACGACTCAAAACAGGCGGCAACAATGATATCCACTTTTGAAAGGAGCACGGGCAGTTCAACATCTTTACCAATAACAACAGCGCCAGCTTCTGCACAGCCATCAATAGGTTTTAATTCTAACTTGTAGCAAATTATAGGAATTGAACCGGGGCTATAGGCACACACTAAAGGCGTATGCGCGTAACCTCATCGGTGTCCTTTTAGATGCATGATACATTTAAATGGCACCCTTGCTAACTTTCTTAATCCCACCACACATTAAACGATCTGAATACGTTCCGATTTCTGAAGAATTTGCAATAGCATTTGGTATGAACTCTTATTATTTTACTGATCGAGGATATGAGAAGTCATGTGAATTGAATACAAAATCTAAACTTCAATACATTTCAAGGTTTCTTGGAGGAGGAGAAGCTAAAATGGCTCATATTCGTAGTGCCGTCGGACCATTGAATGTGCGGTAGATTTGATTAAACGTCAGCGGCTCTCAGATACCCAGAAAACATTCACATGGCCGTTCCCTAAAGAAAAATTACATGGTTGCAGAAGCGCTCAAGAAAAGCTAGACCTTAAAGTTGATACTTATAGGAAATAAAATCAAATAAAAATAGTTTATTTTATAATTGAATGAGTTATTAAAGCAATTTATGCAGCTTACATGCCATGAAAGTGTGCAGTTTTGTGTTTTATGAAAATCAAATTTCACTAAAATGACTCTATCCTGACCTACGAAATCGCCTAGGGAAAGTAGCTATGTGCGGTGACGTCAGAGCCGGGATATGCTTCACGCAGCTATAGAGACTAACTGTGATCTACACACAAATGTTCATAGAGTCGATGTCAGTTCCACTCTCTCAAAACGATTGAAATATTGCCTGAATGGTCAATATCTGGCATACAGTTGTCCTCTCCCGCCCTGAAACATATCCCGATGTCAATATTCATGTCATTATTGGCATTGAAAAAAAGTGACAATATCCATAAAATAACTGTTTACAACTCAACTTTTTCACCGGCTTTAGCTTGCCAGCTTAGCTGTATGTACACGGAGATAGTATGAAAAATCAACCTAGCTGTGTTTCAAAACAAAATTACCTATACAGTAGAATCATGTTCCGAGGTGGAATTTCCTTTGACATAGCAATGAATAATGTTTCTTCTCCATTTTCATTTGTCGATAACTATAATTACATAGAATAGTGTATTTCTCGCCGTTTTGTTTTGGTTTGGTTTCGTAAGGGTTTCGTCTATCGCGACTGAAATGCAAGCGTAGCCTATAGTACTGTGTGCGTGCGGTATGCAGTGCAGTCACGTTTACATGTGTTTTGAAGTGCGCGCAGGTAATGTAAATCCGCCAGCGATACTAAATTCAATCAGCGATCAGCCGTGTAGGTAATACTGCTGTCAAGAGCCGCACTACTCGCAGATGAATCGTAACAACAGCAGAATCGCTTCGATTTTTCCAGCTAATCTAGCCATGATATACGATCAACTAAATGAAATATTCTTTGATTTGTTTGATTTTTATTTTATTCATAATAATGATTAAATCAATACTAACTGTTTTTTCCATAGTGGAAGAGGTGAAGTCTCCGACTGATATGTCAAAGTGAAACTACATGGTGGTAAAATCGCCGGCACCCAAATCCTCGCTGTACAACAAAGCCGGGGACACAGCCATAGTTTCACTTTCTTTTTCCCCATTTTTCAACGTTTTTATTTCACAAATAATACATTTCCTACAATATCAAGATGGAAATATTAATGAGAAGTAACTTACAAACGACGTTGTATTATAATGTATTCTATAGTAAGGGTAAAATAACACATAAGTTGAAGCTGTGTTTTCAGCCTTATAAGGTTATACATGCATTCTACTAGATACCCGGAAGTGACACACTAGCCACGCCTCCCTTTTCCTACGTCACAGCTAAAGGCCGTTTCGGATGACAATAGGGCAAATTTGTCCCAGAGAATAGGGTGATTGTTTTCACCCTAATTTTGCTTTTTCGGAAGTGTTATATTGTTTGAATGTCATACAAGCTCATTGTATGGCTTATAAGCTTTCTGTAGATATGAATATCTTCATATTTAGGGCTCTTCTATGAATATCAACTTTAAATTTGGCCAATTAATTAGTCATTTATTTGTAGAGTGAGTAAATTATACATTAACAAAAGGACGCACAAAAATCATGTGATTTTATAGTCTGCAATCTCGCACAAAGAGGGGAAAAAACAATCAACATAATTTCCATCATGTCCTCCTTTCCACATGTTCTTTACTCGGCTGTCATTCTAGCAGTGTCATCTCTCCTTGTCTTCCTTGTGATAGCCTGCTCATCGTTTGCTTGGTTTTGTTTTTCTGCAAGAGGTATTTTTTACATTCTTAACTATTTTCTTTTTCAGTGATTCATCAGAACAATTACTTTTAAGTCAGGGTATTCTACTGACATTACTTCAGACCGGAGCCATCTATACACAGAGTTTGGCCAACTTGGTTTCACTGGGTCATAACATGGCGTATATTATTTTGTTTTGTGCTTGCCCAACAAAGCAGTAGTCGCCATATTGTGTCCAACTCGAACCGGGTTGGTCAGACTCTCCTAATCAATGGCACTGCTTCAGACTTACGTATACCACCATCTCTTGCTGACAATGTCCCAATGTGTCGACAGCCTTGCCCAACAATGTATCACGAACTGTATGACGCGCGTTTGATGATGATTTGCTACAGATACCGAAACTCGCTCTATGTACGCCTCTACCGAAAGATGGCGCAATTGAAAATACATTTTAGGTAGCATGTGTATTTTTCTTCAAAATGCTTGTCGTTGTTATGTTGGCACATCTGTCCAAATAAAAAATATAAATAATCGAAAACCAGGAATTTTCATTCAGTAAATTAAATTAAACAATAAAGGAGAACTAAAATCAGCCCTTTAGGTCTCATAATACTGTACAGAGTAATATCAAAACATATTTGATGTAAAAAAATCGCTCATTCGGGCCTTCAGAGGTGGCTTTATAAACTATTTAATATGACACGCGTCGTCTGCTCGTGTGCCAAATAGAGAATCGCCATTTTCACTGCCTAAGCCTGCTCCCTGCCCAGTTGTGACGTGTCAGCGGGTAACTGCATTGTTAATTGTATATGAATGTGTGTAGTTATCGCAAAGAAGATGGTGTACTGCCAAGCGTTTGGGTGTAAAAATGCCTCCGGGAAACCAGAGTTGTTTAGACAATGGGCTGCAGCGATTAAGGTTGAACAATTCTTAGAAAACAGCTACACAAACAGCCGTCATGATGTGATCTATATACAAGTAGATGCGTGTACGTACGTATTGTTGTACATTGATGCAGTGGGTGCTCGATTTGGAGATCGGCAAATTTCAGAATGTTGTTATGTCTATTTTGAATATATCAAACTAAGATAATTTATCAAATAATAAATAACTGGTAAATCTTTTTTAATAAATTGATAACAAAGTAATAGATGCTCTAAAATTGAGTAAACATTTCTACAGCTACTTCAGCTACTCAAGGCTATCAAATTTTACGAAATTTCTCTCTGTTGGGAATCTTTCATACGTGGCTCCTAGGGGTATGTAGGAAGTTATTAACGCCCACTTAAATCACCAATCGATGTAGTTTGGGGTTAGTTCTCCTTTAAATGGGTAATCAGTATTGTTAAAGCATCTAAGATTTGTTTTCATTTTGTCGATTAATTTTTTTTTTGTTAAGACTGGCATCATCTGGTATTTACGAATGTGCAACAAGTTGGACACAAAATGATCCCAAATCGACGGGATATATACCTAAACCATAAGTCAATACACTATGATGCTGATAATACCAATCCACGAGAATGCAGATTTCATATCAAAGTGAGTAATGAGTAATACTTTTTTTGTATGTTGAATCACTAGTTCTAAGAACAGTATCATTTGTAAGATTATCTTCTAATTATTCTGTGAACAGATTTCGAGCACCAGAGACTGGTCCAGTTGATCAAGATGAAGATGACATCAATCTGTACAGCAATTAAGGCCAGTCTACTGGTCAATGGAAGACGCACTTTCTACACCAGATCTTCTCGTGAACACAACCGTTGGAACCAAGCCATCATCGACACAGCATTAGGACTTGGACAATCATATGAAGATTTTGAAGGCGATCCTAACGACGCAGGGTGGCAGAGCTAGAGGTAAACCTCTGGCGCATCACGATTCCCCAACCCTGCCCAACCAGAGAAAGAGACTTTAAGCTCGCACCCACATTACTGCGTCCAGGATTTATCGAAAGTCCAATACGAAGAATAAGACCCCACATATGAAAATACCAATGGGCCACAATCGTCTATGGATTTCGATAAGATAATGAGTGGAAAAAGGAGACACAAAGGATGAAAAACATTGGTCGAAGAAACCACCATCACCAATCAATACATATACTGCTAGAGCCAGTCTAGAAAAGGATTCTCCCAAAACAGAACAGAATGGTTGCAGAATTGGAGCTTCTGATCATACCACTGTTCTTGATGAAGACAAGGGATACAGTGCGCTTACCTTTAATCAGCTGTCAGACATCACTCGTCCCCTGAATAATCCTAGATATGGTGAAAAACATGTGAAAATGGGTATGGCATTCTGGACCTCATGCAAAACCAAGCTTCTTGCCTTTCACCAAACTCCTTAGAACATCACAATGGCGATGTGTTTAATTCTGTCGATGGAGCTCCACAAGAGCATCATAACGAAAAAGCTTAAAGCAAAAGCTCCATATCTAAAGCCTAAGCCACACAGGACTGATCAGCCGGATTCCGAACAAGACAACCACAACTACCAAAACCCGAGTTATATGGATGACAGTAAATCAGCTCTGTGGGAATCTGGCCAACAGGATGTCTTCGACATTGATCACTACAATATCCTCCATTCTGGAAAGAAATTCGGAGACTACCATAAATACCAAACAACGAATAATACTGGTGTGGACGACGGTGACATGCACAAAGGTTAGCGGTGAAAATGAATATTCTACGATACCTCAGGATAAGAGTCACGTGCTTCTTTATGCATCTATAGCCAGTTTTGAACCGATATATAGGGATGGAATGTATTCTTAGTTTGACTAGGTCAGGTTGATGGCTGGCAAATATCTTCAACATTTCTGTCAAACGTATATGTGAATAAGGCAACTTAAGTAATTCTTTTTATATTTTGAGATCAAAGGGTCGTATCCATTATTGTACACCTTTTGCATCAAATGAACAAAGTAGATATATAGATATTGCGATAAGAGAATAATGGTTATCAAGTCAACATAATTATAACCATGATGAAAAAAAATGTACAGATCTTAGGCTAACAAGTATATATACACTATGTTTACTGGACTACATGATAGCATAATGCGTGCACAAGACCGTAACAAACGTGGGAAACCGTGGTTCTACATAAGCTATAACAAATATTATTTTTACAGTAGACAATGTGGAATATGTGATGTACAGGTGACCAGATGTCCTGCATTTTGAGGGATCTTCCCATATTTCAACCATATGTTCCGCGTCCCGGATATGTTCAATTACAAACTGATTTTATTAGGGTGCAATTTATTATATACAAATAAGGAATATTTTTAGCGAGTATCCTATAGGCTGAAAAAGGTGTCATGTGACACTAAACAATTTATGTGCTCGAGCTTGCAATATAACATCTTCTTTTTGCGCGCTATAACGCATACAATAGTGACTTAGACTGCGCAACTTTCTTCTATGCGCGTACCCATTGTTGGAACTGGCGTAGATGCGCGCAAGTGACGCAAACGCAACATGTACACATGTAATCGAGGGGTCCTGACTACACTCAAAAGGAGCTCGGCATGGGACTACACATAGAATTCCGTTGCCAATTCTTGGTCGTTTGTATTATTAAGCAATGTATTATAATAGCATATACAGTTTTCAATATGTTGTTCTGTTGATTTGAAATGTCTAGTGTAATTTCCTTAATACTTGAATTATGTGTTGCCTGTCTTTGTATATGTAATTGTATTATGAGTGTGTAATTGGGTTTATACAGACGTTTATCAATCATATATGATTATTTACGTCTGCGGACCCACCTTTGACGTCACCATCCGAAATACGTGACTCAGCTTTGAACCGGGGTCGCCTGAGGGTGCTGAGCTAGCAGTTTGTAGGCGAAGACAGAGAGCTGTCCAAGTGAACGTGCCGCTATACCAACTCACATCTCCTATGTTATGATTTGCATTTGTATGCTTTTATTTTGAATGAAGTTGAAAATAAATGAATAAAGGAATTGGTCAACATTGCTTTATTGGTCATTTTGTGAGGATTAAAAAAAAAATCTTTTTAAAAGATGTCGTAACTTTGACTAGTGTCAAACTTACTGATTATGTTTTATAAACAATATTATGAATTGCAATATGAATTGACATTCCGAAAAAATATTTTTCCCCAAACCCATTTTCTGTATATAATCATTATTAAGTTTAATAAAAGGACTGCCACACCTTCACACTTAGCCTTTGTGGCAATCCTGCTTCATGATTATTTCGATGACGTTTTAATTAGCTTGCTAATTTTGAATAGAATCCACGAATGAAATAAATCAAATCAAAACAAATTCTACGTATGGGTATTGTAAATGCTGTTGATAGGGCGCAATATGCTGGTTTTTATTTCGCTATGATGCTATAAGCGACACAACTAATTTAAGAGGCTTTTTTATGTGTGGGGTTTTAATAGCTTTCATCAAAAGGGGGGAAGATTGTTGAAAATAAATCGTGTAATATATTTATTTAAAACGTTTGATGGTTTTGTGATGTTATGGAGTAGACCCGTACCAGTCCACAGATTAAAGTCAATGTGAACTTGCATGTCATGGGACTTTCATACACAAAAAAACTATTCTTGTACTGAGGTTGGCCCTTAAAAATCACTTTATTTACTTAGTATCTATTATTTCATTCCTTTCATGATCGTTGTTTACCATCAACATGTCAACAATGATTATGACAATTAAATATGTTCTCTTCAATAATATGCAACTTCAACTTAAAACTAGATCACACACTCAACCCCAAAATCCGACATTCTCAGTGGTTGTGATATACACAATGAAATGAAATCCAGTTGTCATGTTCATAGGAAAACTAAATGGTGGATGAAATTACTCTTATCGAATTCTTATTTGAAATCTTTGCGATTGCAGCGACTTGAATTATCAGGAAATTCGAGGCCGCTCACCCAAGGTAAATGATGAATTGAATCTAGGTTCATCATTAGTTGGCGAATGAAAAGATCTACATTAAAAACCTATTATACAGATCTATGTGCATATATATGTATATATCTATATACTAATATAAGTATAAGTATAGCATTTATTTCATAACTAAAATAGACAGTGCTACAAATAGATCATAATTAAACAGACATATATTACAATATAGCATACATGGCACAGGACAATTGATTTGCCAAAGCATGGCATAATATATAAACATAAAACACGCAGTTGTACATAAATGATACATGGTTCAATGAGATAATATATATGAGCTAATTAGCATTTCAGAAATATGAATTAAGTGGCAACAAATTATATACAGGTTTGGTTTTTATCATCGGAGAATGATTTTGGAAGTAACGTGAAGTATATTGATGACAGAGGGCGGTAGACTATAGTCAGTGAGAGAGAGAGAGGGATAGAGGGAGAAAGAGCGGTTTGACATGCTTTTGTTAGGTAAGAAAGTTATTGGAAGAAAGTAAAGAGGAAAGATTTGAAAAGCGAGAGAAAGGAGCGAAGAATAAATGGAGAGGATATATGAAGAGAAGAGCAGAAATCCAACTTGACAGCTAATGATTAGAGTAATAGAAAATAAGCTATAATAACAACGATCGGATGGAAAATCACAATCTGATCATATTCATGAATAATTAAATATCGACACATTTGTTATTACCAGTTGTTAAAATGAATAATTATGTAATCATTAATTAACATAACATTGAACATTGATTTTTCTCATTAACATTCGTCTACGATCATCATTCTACAGATTTCAGATGGTCATCTTCACTGAAGAAGTAAGGGTGACACCTACTCAGGATCTTGTCTCGCCTAGAAGGTATGAAATGACGACACTATTGCCATTTACAGATTTGTTTAAATATTTATTAGGTGTTGGATTTTGAGTTAGCCACTTTGATGAGTGTTTTAAACGATCGGAATATTTGGTTTGTCAGGAAACCGCGGCTACCAATTTCAAATGCCAAGCTGGATACGTAGAAATGATGGGAAGAGATGCCGTGAATGAGTGGGGCATATGTGGTATATGTTTATTAATTATATATAATGTAATTTATATATACATTATCATTATTGAGTTTTGTCACAATCACTTAATAAAGACATTGTGTACATAAAAATAAAAAAGTGACCTGAAAAAAAACAATACCGTTCGATTTATAAAAGCATGAATATCCTCTTCTTCGTGTATATATAATATATACACATATCTAGGTACTGTTGCCCATAAAGTTGGAATAATATTTTCTTAGAAAAAAATTCCGAGAAAAAGTTTGTCCAACTTTACGGGCAATATTTTAATATATATAAGTAAGCAGCAAATGTTGGAATACAAGAATGTGATATGAAATAAATCGTTGGAGGTAGCATACATCATTTTGTTAATATTATGAAAATATAGATAATGGGACAGATTGGAGCGTTTTTTTTAAATTGCCTTCTTTACATAATTAGAGCGACTGAATTCAATGAGCTTATCGTCCTTCCACCTAATAAATGGATGTGCTTTCTGTCATTTATGTCTGTCAAGTATAAGAGGCACTAAAAATGAAATAAGATATTAGGTATACAATTGAAATATACTTATGTGTAAACATATATAATACATGTTATATGAAAATATCTTGAAAACAGTCAATAACAAGCTTTTCAGTTGCGTCTGAATTTAGCATGGAAACTTAGCGTAATTCAACGAGTACACAGTCAGAGGTCCAATATTAGATGCGCGCAAGGCAAAGTACGCTTATTTTGCGCTAATTTTAAACGATGGGTTATGTAAATGAGGGTTTAAACCACGGGTTAAATTTAAATCTCCTTTGTGAATTCGGGCCTTATGCCACCCTGACACTGGCACGAATTTTGTCTCCGCAATGCCACGCAATGCGTCGTGCCAATGATTAAAGTCTTCGTGAACGAACGTGAGGAGTGTGTGAAGGGTGCGGGAGTGCGTACCATGTTGTAGAGAGAATTTTGAAATTTTCTAAAATTTGGCAGCATCAATGTTCGTATCATGTGCGTGCCACTCGCTTAAACCATGCGTGAACACTGCGCGAACTCGGCGCGAACACTGCCGACGGTGCGTGTCAATGCGTGCCATGGGAATCCACTACACTACAATGCGCGAACAATACTATGCGTAAAAAAGTAGTGCCATTGCGTGTCAATGTGTGCCTATGCGGCCCATTTTTGGCCGCGCATTGCGTAGACAGTGCGTAACTTATGCGTGTACAGTGCGCGAACAGGCCGCAAACACGGCTTCACGCTGTGTACACCGAAGTGGCACGCCTTGCCACGACGCAGTGCGTGGCATTGCGGGACAAAATTCGTGCCAGTGTCAGGGTGGATTAAAAAGAGTTATTAAAACCAAAACCAATTTATTACACACTCGTATACACGTACTCATTTGGTGTTTAAAAGTTGGTCTTAGACATTTCATGAAGCACACTTATGTGACTTTAATAATGCGGAATATTTTTTCCAATCATGCCCGGGTCCTCGTATTCATGTATTTCTTCATATTCGGTCTCAGGTTGTACCTGAAGCCCACATACGGGACTTTCATTATGTGAATTATTCCTTCCAACTACACTATTTGTAAGGTCCTGGTATTCGTGTGTGATTTCATAGTCGGTCTCGGGGTGTACCTGAAGCTTATGCAGGGTCTTACCATACTCTGGACCAGTTTGTCCATTGGCCCCATTTACAGGTACCTCATATCCGTCTCCCTGAGAGTTTAAATCTCTTAATGTTTGGTATACTTGGAATGTACGTCCATCATGGGGAGTCGTAAGAGCCATGTATGGATCGTTCTCGCCTTGACAGTCCGGATCGTCTGACATCCGGAGGTCATGAACATTGGACGATTCAAATGTCGGGTTATCTCTAATTCCAGGACTCTCCCCTGCGTCTCCAAAGGCGGCGATACCTTGAGAAGTACCATGCCTGTGCCTTATAATGATAATAAAGATATTGTTGCAATTTGATCAGAACGGATGAAATTAATGGTACGAGGCTAGCTACTATTCAGATAGTTCACAAGACCGACGGCCCATTATAGACAAACATTTCTCTATCTCTCTTTCTTCCCTTTTCTCTATATTTCTTTGTTTGGTTGGTCTAATGGACTGTCAATCGATTTCGTTGCGGTCGGTCTATACATATCAGATGTGCGACTTAATGTAAATGGTCAATTCATTCCTCCCCCCAAAAAAAAAATAAATAAATAAATAAAAATAAATACAGATCTTGGTGTATGCATTGATACTATGTTCACATTGTCCTCTTATATAAACCACGTAGTCCTTAATTGTAATTAACATCTCCGCAATTTATTGAGGATTCGTAGATGCATTGATTTCAAGACATGAACCATGCTGTCCGAGCTCTAACTCTTTCTAGGTTGGACTACTGTAATAGTCTTTATACTGTTTTGTGTGCTAGAGATAGATGGAAACTTGAAACGTCCCAGAATCGTGCCTTTAAATTAATCTTTGTTCTTGGGTCTAACAAAATTATACTTCGCCCTTACTTACCGAACTCCACTGGGTACCTCTACACCAACGTGTTCTGTTTAAAGTCTGTTTGTATGCTTCAAAATACTCAATCATTTGGCACCTGAATATCTTAATGACACCCTCCAAATATATACACCATCTCGCAATGTTTCCTCAGCAACCGACACATGTAAACTTATCATTCCCAAATCTAGACTCTCAGCAGCTGAAAAAATGTTTTACACTAGCCGCATCCAAGACTTGGAACAACATCCCCCTTTCCATAATAGGAAATTACCCATCTTGCCACCTTCAACAGATTCCTCAAAACTTATCTTTCCCCCAGTGATCTATGTGATATTGTTGTCCTCTTTTAATACATTTGTATTTGTAAGCGCTCTATTACTTATAGATGTTAGTGCTCCTAAATATTCTATATTATTACTATTATATTACTGGGCCTGCTTTTCTAGATAATTAAATGCATTTCTTTGCTTCGTCTGTCTTCCGGGATGATTCCGTAGTAAAATAGTAGATGTTGTATCTATTTATGAATAATAATGTCAATGACCGTTCAAAGACGTATTCCAGAACAATCACTCTTCAATTTTCAGATAAAATGTGCATCGCACTATCTTCACCTTTTTCTCCATCTGATATATCCAGCAACGCACACACACACAAGAACTGCCACTGCCACTAAAGAGATTGCCAACACCGGCTGACGAGACCTCGGGCTCTCTACAAGATACACAGGCGAATTAGAAAGAGAGAGAGAGAGAGAGAGAGCGATAGAGAGAGGGAGAGGGAATGAAAATAAACTAGGCAGATATAAAAGACCATATTTAAGGCTGACAAAGTAGCCATTGCAAGATATAACAACGGATACATGTCTATTATCTTTATCATGTTAAATGGGATTACAATTCAGACATTTCTCAGGAATGCTAAGAAAGATATGAAATTATGAATGATTTTTATTGAAGACCTTTCACTGGTATAGGGATTAGTCTGTCCCATTTCCGTATCATTTTGCTGAATAATGTGGTGTTTGTCGCAGAGTCGAAAGAGTCATTTTGGAAAAAAAGTGACCGCTAACTGAGCTGGGTAAATATTTCTGTGACTTCATCTGACAGGTTTGATTAGCGCAGGTAATGAAGCAATCAAAATGATGCCTCGTGTGTAACGTGTCAATTGTTTTCGACTCACCTTTCACAGCTGATTCAACTTTTGTTGACGAAGGAGCAGACATAGCAGTAACAGTGGTTGATAGAGGTCGCTCGTAGAAAGGTGAGGGATTCGAAGCTTGAGTCAGAGGGTCCGATGTGTCGGATGCATGAGAAGGTATGACGCTCTTTGACGCAGGTGTACTAAGTTGCCATTGCGTTGTAGTTGGATTCATCGTCGAAGTAAACGTTGTAGGCACTGTGAACGTTTGGAACGATTACAATTCAGACATTTCTCAGGAATGCTTAGAAACATATGTAACTATCAATGATGATTTTTATTGCAGACCTTTCACTGGTATAGGGATTAGTCTGTCCCATTTCCGTATCATTTTGTTGATGATACCTCACGTCGTTGGCATTCAAAAATGTCATTAACAACATAGACTGTCAATGTTTGTAATGTCCTTTTTAACGGAGAGACGACGGCATAATACTATCCGTTCACCTATGCTAATTCCTAAAAAGTGTCTTATACACCGTCAGTAAAACAAAAATCTGTAAGATGTTTGGTTTTCGTTTCAAAGGCAACCCGAAACAACGTTTTGTGCAATTTGCAAGGTTCACCGTTATCTGTCGACCCATGTGTCTTTGAATACATGCACAAGCATTTACTCCTCTCAACGTATTCCCATTGCGTACGAAATGCCATTTTGTTGACGTAAGACTGCGTCATCGAATAGTGTGGTGTTTGTCGCACTGCGAAAGAGTCATTTTGGACAAAAAGTGACCGCTAACTGAGCTGGGTAAATATTTCTGTGATTTTGTTCCTGTCTAGACTACTTCAGCCGACAGGTTTGATTAGCGCAGGGAATGAAGCAATCAAAATGATGCCTCGTGTGTAACGTGCCAATTGTTTTCGACTTACTTTTCATATCTGATCCAACTTTTGTTGACGAAGGAGCAGGCATAGCAGTAACAGTGGTTGATAGAGGTCGCTCGTAGAAAGGTGAGGGTTTCGAAACTTGTGTCAGAGGGTCCGATGTGTCGGGTGCATGAGAAGGTATGACGCTCTTTGACGCAGGTGTACTAAGTTGCCATTGCGTTGTAGTTGGATTCACCGTCGAAGTCAATGTTGTAGGCACTGTGAACGTTTAGAAGAAAAAAATACAACGTTAATAATAATAATAATAATGGTGGCTTCTTATATAGCGCAAATGTCCGTCACGTTGTGACGCTCCTGGCGCTGCCCCGATTATTTCCCTGGCTTTAGCAAGGCAGCCACTGCAGCGCTCTAGCGTTTCAAGGAATTAATTTCTGCCAGGTACCCATTTACATCACCTGGGTTGAGTGTGGCAAATGTAGATCAATGCCTTGCCAAAGGACATTAGTGCCGCGGCGGGACTCGAACCGCGGACCTTAAGATCGACAGTCCGTCGACGTATCCCCTCGACCACGACACCTCTAACGGAAACAATTATAGCAAAGGGAGTTTTAGGGAGGAGAAATGTACCCCATTTCTGCAACGTAGCTAATGGAAACCAAGAAAGAAACTGTAAACACTTTCTTTGGAGAGGTGTGTATGTGGTTGTGTGTTTGTGTGTGTGTGTGTGTGTGTATGTGTGTGGGGGGGGGGAGGGGGTGTCTAAAGACTTCCCAGCCATGTGCCCTCCCGTATCAAATAATGCTAGATGGTCAGAATATGTTCATACGACAAAGGGGATTTGCAAGTAAGTTATATCCATCATCATATATATTCCTTCACAACAAAAGAAGTATGTGTGTGTGTGTGTGTTGGGATGAGGGAACGTTG
Source organism: Mesocentrotus franciscanus (assembly GCA_037976565.1). Taxonomy (NCBI): domain Eukaryota; kingdom Metazoa; phylum Echinodermata; class Echinoidea; order Camarodonta; family Strongylocentrotidae; genus Mesocentrotus; species Mesocentrotus franciscanus. Next base: position 27,462,855 of record CP137678.1, read on the forward strand.
AATACGAGGACCTTTTAAACTGATAATTATATCACATCAAGCGGGGGCACAGTAGTTCGAGATATAATTAAAGGAAACCTCACCCCCCCCCCCTCCATGATGTCATGCCTTTTAGCATGACATGGGCACAGCCATTTTTCTTGAAAATGTGACGTACCAGTTGAAGTTGTGGTGGTCGAGTAGATACTTCTACGGACTGTGGATCACAAGGTCCGCGGTTCGAGCCCCGCCGCGGCACTAATGTCCTTTGGCAATACATTAATCTACATTTGCCACACTCGACCCAGGTGATGTAAATGGGTACCTGGAAGGAATTAATTCCTTGAAATGCTAGAGCGCCGTAATGGCAGCCATGCTAAAGCTAATAATTTCGAAGCGCCAGGAGTGTCAAGTCTGAGAGATATGAGCGCTATACAATAATCCACTATTATTATTATTATTATTATTATTATTATCATTATTATTGTTATTATTATTATCATTATTTTTATTACTATTATTATTATTAATATTATTATTATTATTATTATAACTATTATTATCATGCGCCAAGCTTTAGTTGAAAAGACGTTTAAAATCAATAACAAAACCTTTACTTTTCAATGAGGAAAAATCATAGCTGAGAAGATAGAAATTATATATGGTGAAAGATATTTAACAGGTGAACAATTGTAACTAATTCATTTAGAAATACTAGAATATAGTAGTTGAAAATATTATTTCATTTCTAAGAAACCTTCATCCAAGTAGAGCACCAACTTATTTATGCAATTTTGCGTTGTGGCAATTGCAGTATAAAGGATTTTAGCAGGTGAATAAAATACTTCATCACCACACACACCTGGAAAGGAAGCATCCATACATATGAATACATTTACTTAATAAACGACTTCACACAGTGAGTCACGTTATCAAGAAAATGGCGATGCCCAAGTCGTGCTGAGAAACTGTAAATTATTCTTGCTTTTGCCTCTTTCATACACTTTGGTCGGGAATCGTGTAGACTAATGGGCAAGAATGTAATAAATCTCTCAGAATAAGTGAAGTTATTTATTGGGGGGGGGGTCCTTTAAAGCCTATCTGCACTAGTTTGGCCAGGAGGGACCTCCCTGCATGGTCACTTACAGGTGGTTATCTAATCAAATCAGCTCTCAACTAACATAAGAAAAAGGGGACCTTGGGGGACCAATGGTCACCGATAAGGCATGGTTTGCTATATAGAGGGAGCAAGTAGCTATAAGTAATGCAGTACGGCTTTAATCATCAATTTTAATTTAATTTAATCATTACATTTACACTGCACGCAATTTAATAGCCACTTCTAGTGGACTAATTTCAGTTATTGTTCAATCGCAAACGTAGAGAGAGTCAAGTGTAGATTGTCTTGCCAAAGGACATTCATATATTTACATTTACTGATCAAGTCTAGACGCTATCTCTGTAAGCAGACGCAACCCTCTGAAGCAGGGTCCGATGGCCCAGCAAATGGTTTCGGATTTGTTCGTAAATCACCTTGCAATGGCATTCTGGCAATTTTGTAAACATAATTATAAAGTAAATGAATGCATACAGTACATTTGGCAAATTCTTGCACATTGGTCATTATCTTTACGGACCTATTGTTCTCTGGTTTCTGTTGCATGAATCATGTTGTATTGAACACTCAGTTGGTGTAATTGGCGGTAGTGGAATAATGCCTAGTGTTCTGTGTAGTGTTATTGGTTGTCCTCACTGGCTGTTTCTTTGAGTGCTACTGAATCTACCAAGTATATAGTGGCCCCAAACCCTCTGTATACAGTGTCTGTAGGTATCATGTAATATATGGTAAAGGAAGGTATAAGACCCTCAAGTAGCCCCCCCACCCCCACAAAGTCTGATTCTTATCCAATAAGACACCTCAGAGGGATGGGACAAGGGAAGCACCTAACCCACATACACACGCAAACAGCATACAAAACAAGCAGCAACTAGTACTGTATAGACATACTCCCATGCAGTGCACCAGGTAACCAGTGGCCTATTTATTGGTGATAATCGTGTCAAGTATATGTCCAAAGGCAAATAATGCCTTCGAACACTTTCTGCTAACAAATGTAGCTTTGAGGAGACGAATTTCAACAATCATAATATCTAAACGAAAAATTGATATAATAATTTGTCATAAAAAAAACTTTTTACATCATCAATTGCAATTCCTGTCCAAACAAAACGATACAATCGTATCATTGGAGCAAGAAGGGCGTTATTCCCATATACCTTAATACAGAGTCATCGCCTTTCTGGCTCTGAACAGTCGAAAGTATACATGTGTGTAGCCTTTTTATATTGAATTCCAGGTCTTATTTTATAGTACCGAAATATAAAAACATTAACATGTAAAACGGAATGAATAGGAAGAACAATTCAGAAAAAGCGTTTTAAAAATAATTTTCTCCTCAGAAATAACGCAGACCTTAAGTAACATTTCTTTTTCCCCATGATAAAGAAACCGGGTATATTGTTAAACGTAACATACATTATAAGCGTGATTTGATTACTGTCGCCATTTTATTATTATTATTATTATTATTGTTATGATAACTGTTATTATTATAAATTTATTGTATAAATGTTGTAATTATTTTTACTGTTATTAATGTAATGTATAATGTTTTCATTATTATCATTGTCATGATTATCATTATCAGTAGTAGTAAAAGTAGTGGTAGAAGCAATAGTAGCTATTTACTCTATTTACTCTATTTGCATTATATAAAGGTTCCATATTTTTCAGAAACAGTTTTTATTTTTTCTTTGAAAAAGAGATAGAGTACTAATTGTCTCGAATTGTTCATACTTTAGACTACGCAGAATCACATTGATAACATATGCTTGATCTTTTATGAATTGATAGATATTTACAATCGTCTTTGTTGGGGGTAGCTGATCTCTCATACACTCAACTTGTTTAACATAACTATCTCACATCTATCTCAGCCTGAAATTGAATTTAGTGCGAACAAAGATTGGGCCCTAATCGGCTTTTATATGTCGGATGTTTTATCCCCACATCGTAGACCTTTCTCTTTCTCTCGTTTACGTAGAAATGCCACACGTATAAGTGTGCATTCATCCTTGTTTCCTTGTATGAAAGTCGCTCTCGAAGTAAAACTGTGGATTTACTAATTAACGCAGAGTGACCCCCTTCGTCAGTTTTTCGTTTGGCATTTCTAATAATTAACATTGACAGATAGGAAATTAGAGGATGTTGTAATTTGGATTTCTTAGTATAGAAAAGGAAAGAAAGAAGGAAAGAAAGGAAGGAAGGAATAAAGAAATAAATAAAGAAAACCCGAGCACAGCGGGGATCTTGTACTGATATTGGGCTTGAGTACACTAAGCATTAAACATACTTAACTCACTTCGCAACTCAGCACTTAGTTGAGCCTGAAAGCCTTTATACTGATTTTGAGAATCACTGGTGAATCGAACCCAGAGGAAGGATCCCTTGGAGGTGATGTTGCCAGGAATAGACGATCCAAATAGAGACGCCCTCTCCGTTGATATTGAGTAGTCCGATGTCCATCCCTCGTACACCATAACGATGTCACCATTCTGGGTTGAAAAATCACTAAAATGAAGCATGACTCTGTGTCCTGCGGGAGCAACTACCTGCCATATTGCGTCGATATTATTGTCGTATGCAGAGGGATAGTTAGGCGATGTGAGGATTTCTGTTCCTTCCATATTCAAAATTATAGCTGTAACATCAAGGGATTTTGATGAAAGTAGATTTAAATTTTAATGTGTTAAAATATGACAAAAGCAAAAAAACAAAAAAAAAACAAGATTATTAAATCCCACAACTAGAAGATATTGAGGATGAAAGCAATTATTATCTTGAATGAGCATTTGATGAAATGACGATTTCTGACTCACTTTCTAAAATAGCCTAACAATTAAGACATTTACATTAAAACATCATAGAGTGTGATAATTGCTTTTTTGTGTTACAATGAATGGGACAAGTTTTATCAAAATACGATGATTGAGTTATAACTTTTTTCCGGAATTGTTAATTAGTATAATAAGCGAATTATGTTCTTTTGCACACTAGGTAGGTTACCATCTGTTTCTGTTTTTCTTTACTACAGCCCTAGTTTAGTCAGCCTGATATTGAATTTAAGGCAAATAAAGAGTGGGCACTAATAGGTTTTGATATGTCTGATGTTTTATCCCTACACCATAAACCATAAACCTCTCCCTCTCGTTTACGTATTAATGCCATCTACGTGTGCACTCATTATTGTATCCTTGTATTAAAGTCGCACTCGAAATCGAATTAAAATTGTGGATTTACTAATTTGTTTATTATATTGCGCAGAGTGAGTCCCTTCGTCAGTTTTTCGTTAGGCATTTCTGATGAGTAACACCGACAGATAGGAAATTGGAGGATGTTGCACTTTGGATTTCTTAGTGTACAAAAGGAAAGAAAGAAGGAACGAAAAAAGAAAGAAAGGAATAAAGAAAAAGGCCGAGCACAGCGGGGATCTGGTACTAACACTGGGCCTAGGTACACTTCGGGCATAATACGGTTTGATGTTAAACATAAACTTAACTCACTTCGTAACTCAGCACTTAGTTGAGCCTGAAAGCCTTTATACTGATCCTGAGAATCACTGGTGAATCGAACCCAGAGAAAGGATCCCTTGGAGGTGATGTTGCCAGGAATAGACGATCCAAATAGAGACGCCCTCTCCGTTGATATTAAGAAGTCCGATGTCCATCCTTCATACACGATAACGACGTCACCATTCTGGGTTGAAAAATCACTAAAGTGAAGCATAATTCGGCAGCTTGTCGGAGCTATGACCTTCCACAAGACGTCGGTATTGTTGAAGTAATTGTTCGGATAATTAGGAGACTCTATAAATGCCGGTTCCCCAGCCTGCAAGTGGATAGCTGCAATTAAGGGAAAATATGCATAATTCCTTGGTTATCTAACCTATGAGAAAATATGTGATTAAAATAATGAGTGGAGCCTTTCTTTTTTGAAAAAAAACAGTCCACATGAAGTGTTCTAATGAAAATAGTATTTACGGACAGTTACAAAGTAATTAAAACAAATGCTTATTGATCACTTAAAGGTACTATGTCCCATTTGCAGGCCAAAAAAATGAAAAAGGTTAAATTCCAACGGCATTTGAAAGATAATACTAATTTAGAACTTCCCTTAAAACGAAAGGGCTTGAAAATGTCTTTAAGTGGGAAAATAACGACATTAGTTGTCGAATCGACTTAAGTGATCGCAATCATTTTAGTAATACTATGATTTTCAGACCCTTGTAACGAATGGTCTTACGTTTTGTGCTGCGCAAAAATTCAATCAGTTTATTTTTGGCCATTACAAGAAGTGGGTTATTGATGTACACAATTGCTTATGGACAGCTCATTTTATGTATGTTATTACCAAAGATAAAAAAAGAAGTCAGTCAGTCACTCAATAGTGTCTGACAGTGAAGTCTAGAAAGTAAACGGGTTTCCTTGCATAATTTGAATATTAGGACACTGTTAACGTTTAAATTTCACAGATAGGACATACGTGACATATTCATAATTCCTGCAAAGTTCTACAGAATTTGATGTTGGCTACAAATGGGACAAAGTACCTTTAAGGCCCGTTTAGACAAGGCGCGGCAAAATCTTAACGTTTTTAAAAAATGTATGTAATGACGTAAAGTGTAAAAGCCTTCTCATTATAGATCTTATAACACAGAGCTAAATGAAATACGAAAGTCCTTGATTGTTGCGTGCAGTTGCCATTCATTTAAACGTTATAAAAACCACGACATCTTTTTTTTTGCGGCAGTTTACCGCGCCATATTACAGCAAGCTTTAAGTAATTAAACCTAAGTATTTTTCTTGTTTCATTTAGTGTTAATGGAGGAAAATTAAAAACGGTTATAAAGCTTTACTTTATGTTGTCTTAATTCTATTCTCCCCCTGATTTCATTATTAAAAATAAATATTTTGTCCCTCTGTCCAGTTGCTTCCGTCATCTTTGCCCATGAGACTGGGTCTTTTCCTAGAGGGTTTAAGAGACCGACGGCCCACGAGAATGGCTACCCACAAGACCGACAGTTTGTTCTATCTTACCCTTTTTGAGTTTTGTTTGTTTTGCGAGTTGTCGGTATCATGTGCTTTCGTCCTCGTAGGCTGACGGTCTCTAGGACCTCTTTCCTGTATTATATCTGTTATCATGTATTACAGGTCATTTTAATATCATAGCTGTCTGATAATCATCGAACCTCCGATTATATATTATCCTATTATCTCCCATTTGTCTGATCTCCCTTTCTCCTTCTAATGCAAGCACATTAAAGGACCGGACTTGTCTTTCAATCTTTCAAACCGCTTTTTATTGAAGGAAACAAAATATGTACACGTCAAATATCAAAGTTCTAGTAATACATTTTTAAAGGGGTTTGGTATCTTTGTCTCAGATTCTAAACAAAATCCTGGATTTAGCTCATGCTGCAATGATAATTATAAACCTTTAGGTCAGTCAGGAATCCCATGACATTTACAAGCCGATCGCCCGTCTGATTATCAAGATATTTATGATTGGAATTCGAAATTTCAAAAACCGTTTTCCCAACGGTTTTTATTACACTACAGTCTATTGGGGAAAATGAGTATGGTAAAGCCGGTCACTCAAAGATATTTACTTTTTAGAGGCACTTTATGAATATTTTGAAGCGCAATTTTGTTAGCGCTTCAATACTTTTGTTGACACCATATCAAAGACGCTGACAACACGTAGGGCCATGTATCTCAGATTTTGCATTGTTAAACAGTGCCTTTTAAACAACTTTAAACAACCAAATCGAAAATCATAATTTTCCTACAAACAAAGAGATGCAAGCAGGGACGGCGATTTCTTTTTATGACCGGGGGGACGAAATGCGAGGTACAAGGGAGCAGTGGCGTAATGACCAAAAACGTTGGGGGCAGAAGAAAAAAAATTCCGCATCGCCACCATTCTTACATGTTATATGAAGGCCCCGATGAACGTTTTTCAAAAAGGGGAGGGGCTTAAGTATTTACGATCAGGTAGAGCAAAGCAAGTGGGGCGTAATTTGACGTGGGGTCCAGCCCCGGCGGGGGTCAAGGGGCAGAGCCCCATGAAGCTCAGGGGTTTTAGGCATTTAATAAAGGTCAGATGAGCAACCAGGGGCCCAGCTTAGGGCCCCTGCTGGGGTCCAGGGGCGGAACCCCCGGAAGCTCAGGGGTTTTAGGCATTTATTAAGGTCAGATGAGCAACCAGGGGCCCAGCTTAGGGCCCCTGCTGGGGTCCAGGGGCGGAACCCCCGGAAGCTCAGGGGTTTTAGGCATTTATTAAGGTCAGATGAGCAACCAGGGGCACGCTTTAGGGCCCTTGGTGGGGTCCAGGGGGCAGAGCCCCCGGAAGCTCAGGGGTTTTAGGCATTTAATAACGGTCAGATGAGCATCCAGGGGCCCGCCTTAGGGCCCTAGTGGGATCCAGGGGGGCGGAGCCCCCGGAAGCTCAGGAAAAATCATGCCAATTCAGCAACATTTGTAAATCACTGGTATCGAATTAGAAATAAACCACATATATGAATTTTATTTGGGGGGCAACTGCCCCAAGCCCCCATCAGTACGCAAGCGCGAGGGAGCATAGTGAACGAGAGGGGTGAAGGTGACGGAAGTGACTACCAGGCTCACAGTTTTTGAAGTTTTGTTGTATTAAAAAAACTATAGTATAAAAACAAGCAATATACTTTTATCACACTTCACTTCTCTACAATATCTATTTGTACATTTTGAAGGATATTATGCGAGGGAGTGTAGCTTCCGAGTGAGAAGATTTTTGCATTTTATTTGCTAAACACTGCACTCTTGGGCCCTCCAGAGCCTAAAAGTGTGTTGCAGTCTTCAGTCAGTATTTGCTATTCATTTTTGTTGTTGCACTTTTTCAAATTTTCCGGGGGGGGGCGGACAATCCCCTAAAAATCGAGGGGGGACGTGTCCTCCCCCCCGGGATCGCCGCCCCTGGATGCAAGTCACCATGCCCTCGGCATTATAGATATAGTTTTGTATTGCCATTGTTCCAACCTATGAAGGTAGATGGGATTACCATCTGGTCCCTTCAATGTCAATGCAATTGCTATCATGCCCATGATAATTGGATTTTGAATAAATCTCTAAGATAAAGTTTATTTCTTAGAGATTTGAATAAATCTGTAAGATAGATGTTAATTACCTTGCCGACACCTTTCATATTTATTTGTCTTAATTACTATGTCCAAGGGAATGTGCTGGTGGGCACGATCTGTAGTAATTTATGGCCACACATGATATGCTGAATTATATACCTCTCTTTAGAAATATAGCCATCTGATTGGTCGGAATTGGAGTCGTGATTTTAGCCATGCCCGCTTACCGGTCAATAGTCTTCTAAAATATGCCCGCATGCCCGCCTACCGGTCAATAGTCTTTTAAAGATGCCCGCATTTCCCGCTGAACGTGCCGCATAAATACATTTTGGTGAGATCCCCATTGGTTTAAAAAAAAAAAAATTTCTGCAAGCGCGGATACCATACAGTTTTTGTGCGATTTGGTCGCTAATTTCCGGTTTTTTAATTGCTGAGATATCCCCATTGGTTTACGTGTAAAAAAAATTATATGTGCGTGCGCGGATACAAAATACAGTGCAGTGTGTGATTCCCGAATGATTGTAACATTCAGGCAACTTTCCAGACAGATTTCCAGACAGTGTCTCAGATTTTCTGTAATGTTTTAACCAGTCTTTACTCAAGAAAAGGATAAGGTAAGAATTCTTTGTAGATTTTTTTGTGAATTCGGTATATAAAAGATTTGAAGACTGCTTAAATATTCGAGGCGTATTTGTTTTTATAGGCTCTCGGGGACGTTGCATCCTGCTATCACCCCTCGGCACGCCTCAGGGTGATAGCAGGATGCAACGTTCCCTTGAGCCTATAAAAAACAACTATCCTTCTAATAGCAGTCATTATATGTATAATATTAATGGGGAATGAATACTGATCACGAAATACTGTCCCTTTGTGCTATCTTATCTGGATTGATAAAAGTATATTTTGTAGCTAAATTGTGTATCAATTCAAAAGTCTTAATACTCGTTTCCATTATCAGTTCATATATTTACTCGTGCTTGGTTCTATTATGTATTGTACTATTTTACTATTTATTAAGTTGTCTATTGTGTCACATCGTATTTTAGTTTTATTATGTAATGCAGGGCCCTCTTGCAAAGCAGTTCTTACGTACTGAAAAGACTACCCTTTATAAAGAACACATAATAAATAAATACATAAATAGCACAATCAAAAGGCCTAGGCGTTGTGGCGTGCGCCTGTAATCCAGCTAACAGTGGAAGTTACAAACTGATTCAGCCGAGGACGCAGGTTCGAAACTGAGTCACGTCTTTCGGATGGTGACGTTAAAGGTCGGTCCCCAGACGTAAATAATCATATCTGATTGATACACGTCTGTAAAAACCCAATAACCACACGTCTAAATATCATGTTCAACATTGAACTGATATGCCTTCAATACAATCCTATAATAACAAATTGACGGAGCAGGGAATACGACTTACTTCTATCTTGCCTGGCATGTGCAAATGGATTGCTCACACAGGTTGACAGAATAACTGCACAAACGAAAATGAATATTCCGGTCATATTTGCCTTGAGTAAATCCATGTCTTGGTCCGCAGCCTCTTAATCTTAGAGATTAGTTTAAAATCAAATCGTGAATCTCAGAAGTTGATTAGTCTGACGGTAAAAATGCCGAGTTGAATGTTAGCAGAAATAGAATTGCGAACGAATCTCCAAACTGTTGTTTCTAATACACATCCAGTTGCCTTGAACATTTAGTTCTTAACTTCCTATTCAACTATATCTTTCTGTTTCTATCGTAGTAGGTCCACAAAGTAATTTCATACAGAAATACATTCTCAGTGTATAATGGTATATTTATATTCAAGTTTCAAGTGTTTGCGCTACTATACTTTTGCTGTTAAAGACCTTGACCGGAGCAGAGCATTATATAGACAAATTATATACCTACGGACTCGTGAATATTTACTGAATATGAAAATGCAAACTTCTCGAGATTCCACGGCCTCTGAAAGAAGTATTTAAGATCCGAACCCCAGGATTCACGGATTTGAGAGGGGCACCCCGGAGATTTAGTTTCGGCTGCGCTAGCCGGTGGCCGTTTCTACCCGTTTCTGATGACGTCATAACGTGTAGGTTATTTGGCCACTCGGTATAGCAGCTGGTTCTTCGCATGGTGGTCGGTATGTGAAGTTTTCTTCTCTCTTTTCTTGTTGTTGTAAATATCAATGTCGAAGCTGTATTTGGACATTTTACGATTAGAATGTTGACATTTTATATCTGTATTAATTTCACGCTACGTAATATGGAGAGATTGTGAAAGAGTGAGAGATGGGAATGTGGAGGGTGGAGGAGGAAAAGAGAGGCAGAGGGAGAGAGTGAGAGATGGGAATGTGGAGGAAGAGGAGAAGGAGGGACAGAGTGAGAGATGGGAATGTGGAGGGTGGAAGAGGAGAAGGAGGGACAGAGTGAGAGATAGGAATGTGGAGGGTGGAAGAGGAGAAGGAGGGACAGAGTGAGAGATAGGAATGTGGAGGAGGAGAAAGAGAGGAGGGACAGAGTGAGAGATGGAAATATGGAAGAGGAAACAGAGAGAGGAAGTGGGATAGAGAGATGGGAATGTGGAGGGTGGAAGAGGAGAAAGAGAGAGGAAGAGGGACAGAGTGGGAGATAGGGTTAAGGTTTATCCTTTTGGGAGGATAGATTTGATGCAAAATAAAGGATTTCCTGGATTTATTACGATGCTTACCATTTATCACACATTTGAAATTTCGTCAACCGCAATTCCCTTCTCTTACTCTCATTATTCCTCTGTCTATCTTTGTTGTGTCCATGCTGTTATTTCTCTTTCTCTCAATTTCGTTTTCTCTTTCAATTTCATTTTCTCTTTCTCTCCCCTTTTCTGACTCGGCAGGTTGACTGTATATGAAATGCTCAAATTATTAAAACAAATTACATTGCAGGGTGTATAACAAAGAGAAGGAACAAGGCATGTTGTGTTTTTTTGGTTTTTTTGTTGCTTGTTTATATAGATTTCAACATTCTTCCTCATAAGAAATCGTTGCTTGATCACAGTTTTGCAAAAGTTCGAATATCAGCTCTTGGAAATTAGAATCAAATGTCGAGATCAAAGTTCATAGCAACCATACCATCATGAGAAGTTCAAACAATAGTATTTGTGATGAATATGAAGATGAAAGCCGATGATCACAAATAACGTACAGAAGATGGCTGACAATCACATAGAAGATGACAGTCATTCAAAGTTCGCAAGACAATAGTTGATGTTACATCCTCATCTCAACCGACGCAGGATGGTCCCTTTGTACTGACCACGTCCATCAGGATACGCTTCCATTATTGAGGCATGGACACATGCTGGCAGTTGCACCCTGATGTCCTTCCCGAGCCAGCCCCAACACCATCTCACGACTTTCCTGTAGGCCACATACCTGTATTTTCTGTAAAATAAAAAGCAATAAAAAATTTCATTATTTTTCTTAGGATAGATGATTTGATGTCAAAATATTAATTCTTTATTAATTAATTCAGGAAAATAAAAATGATTAAAAAAAACTAAAATGACCAAGGGTTAGTCATTGTTTGTCGGGCGGTGGGGGGCAACATTCAAAATCGCATATAAAGTTTGTGTTTCATAACTACAGATTATTGGGGTAACATGCTAAAACTCACAAATCGGTGGTCATTCTTGCCTATTTGTATACATTTCCTGAAAAAGTGCCCCGAAGCACCTGCAGATAAGGCAGCTAGTACACCAGTGGTCACCAGGCAAGAATTTTGGTCAAAACTAGTAATTCATCTTGCGGTGACTCAATTCGTTTTGAAAAGTTTCACCCAATAAACTTTCAAAATCAATCCATTTATTTTTTTGCCCTTGCCAAAATGATGAAAAGGAGAAACATAACTTACTCATTGTTCCTGTCCCCAAATGCTTTGGCTGCTCGGCGCCACCTATCTGTGTACTCCATCCATCCGATGTACAATGTTGTCGCATTTAGGATGGCCGGCTCAAACTCCTCAGAATCCACCAGACAACTTGAACCCTGTCGATCAGCCTCTGCCTTGACCTCTGCAATTTCCTGACAACAGACACAATCACCTTCATTGAAAGATGGAGGCACACGACATCTTCCACATGTACACCTTGAAATACAGAAAGATTCAAACAAAAATCAATACACCTACTATAATTTTATAAATATTTTATTACAGCTTCCTGATAAATATAAAAATGACATCGTTCTCGTAGTCGTAGTATGGTAAGAGTGCCCAAGGCAGTGCCTATGTCTGCGCACCCACGTAAATGCGCGATATTTATAGAACAAAACATCAAACTGACACCAATTTTCAATCTTAACCTCAACAATTCATTTAGATACCAAAATTTGTGAAAATAATTGGGAAGATTAAAAATGAGTTTTAGCAAGTTTCATTTGCCACCCTGAAAATTTCAATCATTGTCAAAAAAGAAAAGTCTGAACAGGGGGTTGTCCCTGGTATGAAACTTCACTGTGCTTGATTGAATTGCGTGCAAAATAGTGAGTGCGCAGACATGGGCACTTTTCAGTTTTGCTACACAAAATGACGAGCCCGTCTGAAATTCGTTAAAAAAAATTGTTCTTGTGAATAATTTGTCGAGTTTTTTGTTTCAGTAATCATTAGAATATGAAGAACGGAATAACAATGATGATTCTAAAAATAATATCTTACTGTGTAATGAAATCGAGGTCGAATTTTAGGTGCGCAGACATAGATCTAGAGAATCATTCTAACAAGTTAACTTTAGAATTAGACATGCCATTTATGACCGAGTCTAGAGATCTACGGTATTTGATTTCAATTTTTGGGGAATAAATATTTAGAATGCACAACAAATTCAATAAGCTTATAAGTCTTAATTACCAATCCTCGACATTTTCATGAAGCCGATTTGCGTTGTTGGCCCTTCCAGCATCGCCAACATTTTGCCCAGGTTCACCACGAGGTAAAGGCTCATACTCCCACTCGACGATACGCCCGTGTTCTCCGGCGTCTGCATCACTTGCATCGCTGTCGGTATCACTGCTGCTGCCACTGTCCGGACTGTCACTACTACCACTGACACTGTCATTTTCACCGCTTTCCCGCAACTGCCATCCTCCTCACACTCAAATTCCATAACTAAATCATCTTGTGCATCTGCCCTGACGACTGGGGTAGCCATTCTCTTTAGAAAGACTTCTCAAAACTTCTCAAACTTCAATCGATAAAAAGCAGAAAGGATTCACGGTACGCAAAATCAATGTAGATCTCGAACATCGCGCGGCGAAGAATTATAGCAAACAAAATTATAGCAAACTCGCCCTAAAAACCTATTTGGGCCCGGTTAACAAAGTTAATTTCCTCCACGTCCTTTTTGAGTGTATTTTTCTATTTCATTACTGGGTGAAGTAATAATGATAATCGGAACACAGGTCATTTAGTAATGGTCCCAGAGGTGGATTAGACTAACCATCGGCATGTTCAGTTAGTGAATTCGATGTGACCTGCCAAATTTTAGCATTCCCAAATTTGTCCATGTATTCGTTCATTACGATACTTTACGTTTCCTTGGTAAACTTACGTCCCGCCAAACCACTGACGTATGGAGGGAACTTTTCTTGCTCAAAATAAGCTTTACAGATCCTAAATTTTGCAAGCGAGGGAACCGATGGGCATATGTATAATGAAAAGATTCTTACGAAAAACAGAATTTAGGCCCTATTCGCATGACTGTGAGAAAGAGTAGCGAACGAATGACATTTATTTTTTGGAATACTGTATCTTTGTATTTCATATGAATTTGTAACCCCCGATTTCTTTCACCTAATTTGAAGCTTTTAATCAGCCCGGGTCAGCTGTGCGCATACAGAACCGACTACGCGTACAATGTCCGCGCAGCTGTGCGGCTGAATCTGATTGGCTCTGATTGGATCACTCTAGGTTCGCGACTGTCCCATTTAGAGCACGGGTGATTGAATAAAAAAGGGAGTCTAATACTTAGTAATGGAGGTCTTATAGATGATGAATCAGTAATATGGCCAATATACACACATACACACAGTTCAATTCGAATATTATTTTCCGTATGCAATGCATGAGAGAGTAAGCGCAATTATGATCCACGTTAAAAACCCTTGATTTCCCCCGAGCAAGAATGGTACGACCCGGTCCGCAACACACGTTAATCAATGGAGAAAAATGGAGTTCCCAAAATCAGACGGAGGTACCGATTGGTTTTGTCTTTTGACGGGTTTTTTTTCATCCAATGAGAATCATTTATATATCAAAATGTTTAGAATGAACTGAATGACATGAATCTTTTTCTGTTGGTAAAAAATAGCCCTCTCCCGGCAAGAAACCGCCAGATATAGCCAGGATCGTTCAGTCAAAAAGTTCGATACCACACAAATTTTTACCAAATTGATGAAAAATAATCAAAAAATGACGGTGCGATTGAACAAAAAAATATCGTGATTTTTACATCACCATAAAGAAGATAAGTCAAATTTTATAATACTTTTTCCGTTGGTGAACTAGGCCGATCGGATCAAAAGATGTAGTTGGAAAGGGGGGATTTTGGCATGTTTTTTAAGCTTTTCACGTCGGTGCGCGGTGTGTTTGAAGAGGTTGACGCTTAAGTGTATGGGTAAAATCCATATGTAGAGGTCTAGAAAGCTTGCTTATTGCTGGATTATTATTACTTTTACACATAAATAGTATTTTCTTTCTATATCGGTCTTGTGAGGAGGAGAGGAGTATTCTTGTCCCCATCCGCACCCGGCACCTCTAGCGTCCGTCCTAGAAAAATTGGTTGTTGGAAAAAGGTCTTCCCAAATAAATATGTCAGAATATTTTCAAGAAAACAGCTCGCAGTTTCTTCTATTAATTGACTCCCCTAAAATATGACGATATAATACACTTGATTTAGCAAAGACAACCTTTGTGAAATGGTAAAAAATTTGACAAGAATTTGTGTTTTTGCGGGCTGGTATCAACAAGTTGAGAACCGTTGAAACTTGTCTGTTGGAAAAGAAATCTCCCCAACGAGAATTTTCAAAATATTTTCAGGAATATTTCCATACCTGTGGACGACTCATGGTTCTTCCATCGGTAAACAAAAACAAATAAAAAGATATCTTATGCTTAGGTGAGGAAAAGCCACTTTGTGAAAGGGTGAGAAATCCACACTTGACAGTTATTTATTCTGGCTAGTATCGGCAAATGGATCCCCTGAAAATGCTGAGAAATTTTCATATGATGACAGAACAGACCATGCTCTCTCAGCTCTCTGTATTTCCTGGTATAGCCCATCAAAACATAATGGTTGAGTGAGAAAGTCAGTTTAACCTGTTGACTACTGAATCTCTGTAATTTCCATAGACTATATAAACGAATGACCCGTTTCCAGTAGACATTAGATTAAATCTAAAAACTAACCAAAAAGTAAGACCATATAAAATACAGTTTTACAGTTGTTCACTCAGTTAAATTGAAACAATTGTTGTTTAAGCTAGTTTATTGTTGTCTATTGTCAGTGAAGGTTGATTTATAGCTTGACTGAATGATACATTATTATTTCTTCGCAGACAGTGGTTGCATTAAGAAAACTCACATAAGAAAAAATGCAAACAATGAAATATTACAAAGATAATTTAGTTAATTGATTAAATTAAGATTGTGAAACAGAACACACAGATTTGAAAAAAGGGGCGCGAAGTTTAAAACTATACTACTTGTTGAGATTGTGAATCTGAAAAAAGGATTTAATTGAAAAGTCAAACGTTTTGAACATGATGAACAGCATAGTTGCAATTCCATTCCCTTTTAATACATTAATAAACGCAAGCATAATATTTTACTATGAAACACCAGGCTTTGGGATAATAAATGCTTTAATTTGGCTAAATACAATTCATTTGAATTAGAAGAATTAGAAGGTTACATTTGTATACCGTAAACATATATCTGCGTACAATTGCATCCAAGCCGCAAACAAAAATCAAGAAATTACAAGAAAATACAAGTGAGTACAAATAAAACAAAATGACAACAATGGCAATACAATAATTCGATATAATAAAATCAGATGCACTGTCACTGATATCATTTCACAGCTATGATTAAAAACATTGGAAATGCAGGTTTTGTTCATGAGGGAAAATTTCAGGATCTTGCGAAAGATTGCGATTGTTGCACTTGCTTTGATGCATGAACATGATGAACACCTGATAAAGGGAGGGCACTCCAGAGGCGCGGGGCGGCTGCGCAGAAGGATCTGTCACCCCACGATCTCTTTAATAGTCCGAACTTCTTGATACTGCTGGACGTTCCCTCATCGAAGACCCAGTTTTGTGCATCTTTTCGTCATGTTCATTTCTATAACATCAGACAAGCAACTTGGTGCCTGGTCTTAAGCTTGAAGACCTGGGAAAGTATCTTGTACTCAAGTGTATGCCTGATAGGTAACCAGTGTAAGATTTGGAACGGGTGATGAGTCGTCCAACTGAATTTTGGATCAGTTGGAGCATTTTGATCTTGATATCGGGTGGTATTCAGAAGAACTCAGACAAACTGTTGGCTAGTGACCCGTCAAGTGGACTTTGTTGTCTTACATAATATACCTTTTTCTATGAAGAAGCTTATCCACGATGGTAAACAAAACCCTTCTTGGTCCTGTTTCATAAAACTTGTTATCAATAACAAGTTACAACGAACAATTATAAGCTACTGAAATTGTGGCATTTGATTGGCTGAAATCAAATTTGTCATAGAAATGTAGCAATTGTTAATGATAACAAGTTTTATGAAACAGGGCCCTGATCCGAAGTACAATTCTCTAAAGCAGATGAATAGAACTGCCTCTTTGCATTGTTCACGATCTGCACAACAGTTTGCTACTGTTTATGGTATCGCTCGTGTTGAAATACCCTTTCATCTCTATTTGCGCATGAGTACAGGAACTAATTATTGACAATTTAAAAAAAAACTGTATAATAAAAAATAGGAAAACCAAAAACAGTAAACAATAATAATTTATCGCCATGGTCCCCTTCCTGTTTAATTTGTAATAATATGCTTAATATTGCTTTACATTAATGTTTCTTACTTTGACATCATCTAAAAAACTTTGATCAAAACACGCAAATTTGACAACATTCAACCCTTCCTTATCAGAAATCACTAAACATCGATGCATACATGGAGAGAAAAAAAACATCGTGACACAGTCCAATGTAAGCGATTACATACTACAATACTATTAATATCTTTTTTCATGTAAATGCGGAACTACGTGATTCCACTGATGTCGGAATGTTTGTTTTTACGATGTCAAAATTACACATCCGCTTTCCCATGTAAAAATTATACCGCTTTTTTTTTGCTCATATTGCCATGATCCTTCTAGTACACATTTTAAATTTTTTTTATATACATTAATTTACATTTATACACATTAATCACTTCATGAAAAATTAACATTTCCAATCAAATTTTAAGTTAAACATTTGGGTGGCAAATAAAGGGCTCCTCGTAGTACTATTATTTTTGCACTAAAATGATATCAATCTTTATTTTGCTCATATTGCCATGATTCTCCTAGCACACACTTTCCTAAGAACCTAATATATACATTAATCAGTACATGAATAATTAATAGTTCCAATTAATTTTTAATTCAAACATTAGGGTGGCAGATTAAAGGCTCCTCGTGTACTTTTATTTCTGTACTTAAATAATGTCGATTAAACAAATCACATTAATTGCAAACAAGGTTACATATCTTTCTGTACCTCAGAGTCTATTCGTTTATTAAGCAACGTCTAAGTGCTAAATTTGTCTTTTCGTTGAAAAGAATGGTGGCCATGGTTTCAGGCCGTTTGTATATGTATATGAGGGCTGTGACTTGCAAACTCATAGATAACATGACTGCTTATTTACAACGTAGCATATTTACAATGTACAGTGAAGAACTATACATAGGTAATCACAGAGTATGGCAGTTAGGAAATGTGCAATATACATCGAATTATTCATAACATTAGACAAAGGGCGTAATTTCATTATGTACAATGAATAATTCACAATGTTAACTTCAATCAGTGATGCAAAAATACACACTAATTGATATGCTCTATTATATATTTAAGAAAAACCAAGGAGTTGCAGAAAAACTGATGCAAAAAAAGTCTGTCATGGGCGCATGCACTTGCGGGTGTGTGCATGTGCGTGTGTGTGTGTGACTTGAAGTGTATTTTGACATCAGTGGCAAACCTTACTCTAGAGGTTAGGCATGCAACTGGATGTGATCACCATGAATAGGCCTTACTGCACACCGTAAACGTCTGCATGCTGACAAAGTATACACATGAGGCATGAAGGAACCCTATATTGTGTCAGATGACACGCTTGCTTGGCTCTCCAACTTTGATATGTCAATTTAGCTTTAAAAAACTAGTACGAAAGAAGAAGATAACCATGATTTATTGATTCTGTGTAGACCTTATACTTTACCTCTGTTACAATGACATGAATACATGAGACCGACAAAAACACCTACATAATCCCAAATTGCCAATAATCGGTCGGTTAAGAGATGGTTTTGAGTTAGTAAAACCACGTGACCTGTGTATTATCATGATTAGTAAGTGCAGTTTCTATATATAGAGATAGAGCTAGAGATAGAGATAGTCAGGAGATAGTCAGGAGTCGGCCGTATATGAAGCTTCCTCCATGCCAATAATTTTATGGTCCAAGTTGGCGTAATCGTCTTCAGTTTTATAGGCACCGCTGGAAAGACCGCCGGCGTTCTCATAGATAGGTTGCTCCTCATCCAACAAAATCTGCAGGCATAACTGATTTTCGTAGATGCCTTCAGCCTCAGTGATCTGTGCATTTGATTTCTTCCCGTATTCTTCATCCGAAGAATATGGTGTGTCCTCTTTCCCAGGCATGTTCGCTGGATTCAACGTCTTTGTCGATGTTCGGGATGCAACGCATCTGCCTTGTCTGCGACTACCATGTGTTTCAACGTGACCACTATGTGGTTTAGCCCCGTCTTTCTTCCCAAAATCCTGATGATTGATTGATTGATTGATTTTTATTCGACAAGCTTCCAACATATACAATAATAACAGATCAGAAATAAGTCAGCTTGAACAAGATAACCCACGAAAGCTCGAGAGCTTATTTCCAGTGGGGTCCCCTACAGACATGTACAAAATTAATAAGTGAAAATAGTAATATTTACAGACAGATGAGAACCATAAAAAGAATTACTTATTAAAGATAATGATAATAACAACATTAAACTGATGATGGAAATGATAAAGAGTACAAGAAGAAAAAGAAAAAGGAGAAGAAGAAAAAGAGGAGGAGGAAGAAGAGGAAAATAATGATAAATTTGTAGAATTTCTATAACGTACAAAAACATAAGTATATACAAAATGAAAAAGTATGAACCGGCAGAAGAATACAAATTTCAATCATATAACATGTCATTCACTTCTCTTCTCTGACTCTCAAGTATTAGGTATTCCTTTAATTTCCTCTTAAAATGAGCATAGTTTTCTATTTCCTTTACACCATTGGGAAGGGAATTCCAATGTTTTATGGCATTGTAATAAAACGAATTTCCAATACTACCTACTCTTTCTGGTAAGTTAAAGTTGAATCGGCTATTTCTTGTATTATAATCATGAACGTCAGTAACAAGATCGAAGTTGGATCGAATATAATGATTCGACCTAGTATGATAAATTTTATGCACGTGATGCAATACGAGTTGTTTTGATCTTTGGTCGACTTCAAGAAAACCAGCTTTAGAAAGTTCGCAGTAGCCAACATGAGTTCTTGGACCAGAACAGTTGATAAATCTCACCATTTTGTTCTGTATAATCTTCAACTTATTTTGATCTGATTTGTTTATGTTACTATACCATGCAGGGTTAGCATAGTCAAATAAACATTGAATAAGAGCAAAACAGAGTGTACGTCTTGCTTTTAAATCCATACAACTTTGATATCTGTACAAAAATTTCAGACGAGAATTTGCTTTTTTTACAACTGATTCTACTACAGATGAAAATGAAATTGCGCTAGCTAACATAATGCCTAAATACTTCACAGACTCTTTCCTCTTGATTACTTGATTATTGTGTGTCACTTTGAATTCAAATGACTTTTAGAACTACTCTTAGAACAAAACAAAATGCTTTCTGTTTTTCCGAAGTGTAAAGAAAGCTTATTATCAGTCATCCAATCGACACACGTAGACAGCTGTTCACTGAGCTTTTCCTCAATATATTTAGGATCAGGATTTGAACAGAGTAGTACGCTGTCATCTGCGTACAATAATAGTTTTAAGTCTTTTATACAAATACACATATCATTTATATAACTTGAAAATAGAATTGGGCCTAAAATGCTTCCCTGAGGAACACCGCATGTTATAGGCATTAGTTTGGAACGAATTTCATGAATGGCTACTACTTGGTGTCGATTAAATAAGTAGGATCTTAACCACTCTAAACTTGCCTTATTAAAACCCATTAGTTGTAACTTATTCAATAAGACGTAATGATTAACTGTATCAAAAGCTTTTTGCAGATCAAGGAGCAACATACCAACAAAGCGCCCTTGGGAAGTTTCTGTCCTCAAATAATCAGTCAAATGAATTAGACATGTTTCAGTCGAATAATCATGTCGAAAACCAGATTGAAATTCATAAATTATATCATTTTCTTTGAAGTATCTTTCAATTTGAACACAGACCGATTTTTCTAGAATCTTTGATGCTACACTTAAAACACTAATAGGTCTGTAGTTGCTAACATCAGTTTTATCTTTCTTTTTATAAAGTGGAGTCACTTTTGCTATTTTCATATCCTCTGGAAAAGTACTCGTCAAGATAGATAGGTTCATTAAGTAACATAGAGGCTTAAATAAAACCTTCGCACCATCTTTTAGAAATTTAGCTGGAATCATGTCTAACCCAGTACTTTTTGATACATTCAACTTACGTAACTCTTTGAAAACAAATTGTTCACTGATTGGTAATAACTCGAAGCTGTTTTCACGTATACCTTTTCTTTCGTAAAACTCACGAATACAATCATTGTCTGCGCTGAAAAAGTCTTTGGAAGGGGGAGTTTGTCTACTAATTTGGCAGCCACATTTGTGAATTGAGATGATAGCGTTCAAATTTCGATTCTCTGTATTTTCGTCCAATATTTTCTATGGGACCCAATTGCCCACCTGTCAGCATGCGAGTTTGTGGTTCCCACATCAGATTTCAGTTAAAGTACCGTACACGTTGTCGTTATACATGGTGTCATTTGCTGGGTCAGACAGATGCGAGGATCTTTGAAGATCCAAAGCACCGTATACATTCTTCCCATTTTCTTCATCTGCTTGTCCGATTGAACTTTGGAAAGATCTTTTTGAAAGCCGTGATTTTAAGTTAGAGGGCGACCTAAAGTTCAATGAATCATATTCGTTTTCATCATGGAGAGGAACGTTCCTATCCATACTTTCACGGGTACTTTTCTTTTCGTATGTCAAACGTTTCCATTGGAGCTCCTGGCCTGCCTTATCACTCTGAGGGGTGATTTCGTTTGTTTGGTATTGATTGATGAATTCATCATCAAGTTCAGTCAGTCCGGACCCGCCATTCACTGGCGTTGATGATCTTTTCAGGCACTGCCGTGTTCGACAGCTGCCTTGCAATCCCCTTGTGGAGCTTTCTGCAACGTCAGGTCCGTTAAAGGAAGTTTCCTCAACTTCTTGATAATCAGCAAGGTTATCAACTTCATAATCCGCAACTCGCGATTCAAGCGTGAAGTATGCAGCCGTTTCTATGACATCATCATGAGACGAAACGGGGTTGTTAAAGTCATTTCTATTAAATGAAGCGCTTGTGTCATAATTGGAGATAGCTCCATCTACTCCTTCATATTCTTCGCATTTCTTTGCCTGGGCTGGATTCGCGGCGAGAGGACTGTATGTGCCTCGAAGTGGACTACATATATGGGTCTCACGGGACTCATTGCAGGGTATAGACGTCCTACCGTCGAAGCGATTCCGACCTTCGTCGAATTCCTCATACTCGTTGTTCAGAAAAGGCTGAGGTGTAGGACAAATTGTTTCAGGTCTCATGCATGTATTGGGCCTACTCGATGAAGCATGGTGACTTGTCAGGAGATCTGGAGTAGGAGGTTGGTGATTCACTGATCTGGAGCCTCGGCTGTTTCCTGTGCCATTGTTGTCAGCATGCGATACCTGAGGGGGAGTCCTTTTACATGGTGACCTGTGGGTAGGATACCAGGAGTAGGAAATGAAACATTTAGTTGTATGCTCTTTGATATAAAGTGTTACTTATAATCATTGAATGTGTACAAATGTAAATGATTGAATGTTTCTAAAAGAAACGTATGCATACAACTGTGTTTGATTTCTTTTGGAGAGGGAATGCTTTTTTGTATTCGCTCCTCAAAGTTCCATATGAAGACAAGGGTCTTGTTTTTTTAACGTTAAATGTAACGAAAGATGATGTGTAACGAACACAATGAGACTAATATAATTTCAGATAAAATATGCATCGCACTATCTTCACCTCTTTCTCCATCTGATATATCCAGCAGCGCACACGCACAAAAGAACTGCCACTGCCACTAAGGAGGTTGCCAGCACTGCCTGATGAGACATCGGGCTCTCTACAAGATACACAGGCGATTAAGAGAGAGAGAGAGAGATAGAGAGATATATATATAGAGAGAGAGAAAGAGAGAGAGAGAGAGAGAGAGTGAGAGAGAGAGATAGAGAGAGAAATAGATAGTGAGGATGAAAATAAACTAAGCAGATATGAAGGACCATATTTAAGGGTGACAGAGTGGACGTTGCAAGAAATTACAACGGATACAGGTCTATTATCTTAATCATGTTACATTGGATTATGCTTGTCGATGAGCATACCAATTCTAACATTTCCCAGTAATGCTTAGAAACATATGAAATTATGAATGATTTTTATTGCAGATCGTTCACTGGTAATGGGAATTAGTCGGTCCCATTTCCGTATCGTTTTGCAGATAATACATAACGCCGTCGGCTCACGGTTAAAAGGTCACAAACGCCGTGTTTTTTAATGTCCACTTGGGGGTGAGATGACAACGTTATGCTAATAATACACCTATCCTCATTTCCGTCGTATAGTGTGTCTTTTACACTTTCTGAGAAAAGTTTTGTAAGATAATTGGTTTTCGTTTGAAAGCAACCCAAAACAACGTTGTGTGCTATTTACCGGGTTCACCGTTCTGTGTGGACGCGTGTGTCTTCTCATGCAGGCACAAGCATTCACTCCACTGCATTTATTCCCGTTGCATACGAGGTGCCATCTGGTTAACGTAGGACTGCGCCATCGACTGATGTGGTGTTTGTCGCACCACGAGAGAGTCATTTGGACAAAATGTGACTGCCAACTGAGCTAGGCAAATATTTCTGTGAGTTTTCCCTGTCTAGACTACTTCAGCAGGCATGTAATAACCGAATCAAAATGACGCAAATAATTCTTTGAATTTTTCCTGTCAAAACTAATTCAGCGGGCACGTATTAACGCAATCCAAATGACGCCTCCTGTCCAACGGGCCAATTATTTTCGACTTACTTTTTATATCTGATCCAACTTTTGTTGACGAAGGAGCAGGCATAGCAGTAACAGTGGTTGACAAAGGTCGCTCGTAAAAAGGTGATGGATTCCAAGCTTGTGTCAGAGGGTCCGATGTGTCGGCTGCATGAGAAGGTATGACGCTCGTTGACGCAGGTGTACTAGGTTGCCATCGCGTTGTACTTGGATGCATCGTCGAAGTCAATGTTGTAGGCACTGTGAACGTTCAGAAAAAAGAAAAAAAAGTTAGCGGAAACAAGAGCAAAGGGATTTTTAGGGGGCATGTGCCTGCCCGTCCAAAGCCAAGCTGGCATGTGTATTACACGTCGAGTAAAAAGAAAATGTACCCCATTTCAATGCAGCTAATTGACACCCGAAAGTATAGCTGAAACTTTCAAAACTTCCTTTGGCGAGAGTGAGGACTAAACACTTTTCGGACTTGTGACAAAACAAGTTCAGAAAAGTGAATTTTTGCGAGTAAATTCCACCAAAATCTCGAAATCGGAAATGCGGAAATGCACGGAGAAACCGGGTCCTCTATTCTTAACGTCACAACCGGGACCATGGGCTTAGTGAGAGTGAATGCTAATGATATGCCCACGTAAATGCTATCCTGGCAGAGCTTAGAGTTTTTCTTGTTAACGAATTTATGTGATAGATTTTCTGTATTTATTTGAATGAAGAATAACTAAGCAACGTTTTCCAGTCGCTAATTTCTTTTTATATCCTCACATTATCATTTTTGGTAGAGCTTTAAAACGGGTTTACTGCTAATTGGGAAACAAGTTTAAATCATATGCACGTATGAATAGGCGAGTGACCTATACATTATCTTGTCATCATTGCAGATAAGGTACAGGAGCAGTTTTGTGAAACGAATAGGCATAGAACGCTTGCACGAACGGTCGTGAAGCGAACGGAATCGGCAGGTAAGACCAGACCGCTGCTCTCGGCGGCTTGTGGAACATACGAGCGCTAGGTATCTGTATATCGGCAATTGCAAGAGAGTGAGAGCGACGTTACCAGCAAAGGAAAAAACACTAACAAAGAACTGCTCCTTGATCAGTGACCACCGGTGTCGGAATTTGGAATATCTCACAATGCACTCTCGTCCCTTTCTCCTTCATTACTTTCAAGTTCCTCTATAAACTCTTCAAAATCCATAAAAAGATCTTTTTAGTCAAACTCTCCAGCCATTATCAATTGATATAATTATATAATATGTAACGTACGTGTATTATGTGTAAAGCTAGCTATACCAAACGCGAGAACAAAGCAAAACGGCGGATCTACTTTACCGAGCACACGAACAATCTCACCAAATTCAACACACACAACAAAAATTACATGGTGAAAATATCGACTAATAGCGCATCGTTGGCATCCTTATGTCATAATTCTGAAACAGTGAATTGATAGTTATACTATCAAATATTAGGGGAAGGTGAAGAATTGTACATAGAGTTATGAATTATTTGTTTTTTCGGCCTTTGAAATAAAATAGCAGAAATTCGTATCTTGCTGCACATGCTTTTCTATGGAACATCTGGTTACGTGAATATACTCTTTCCCGGGCGTGACGTCACAAATAGTGGACCAGCTCCGTGACTGATTTTCTAGGCAAAAAGAGGAGGCTATTTTTCGACATTTCAATTTAGGATATCCAGTAGCCAGAATTTTTTTTAGTGATATGCTATGTAAATGAACAACTGAAAAATAACAGGCTTGCCGTAAGTATTAAATTAATGGACATTTATTGTCCTAGAATTTCAGCTTTAAAGAGGTATGTGTGTGTGTGTATGTGTGTTAGGGGTAGGGGGTAGCGTCGAATGTGAGGGCCATTTAAACTGACAATTTTATGATATCAAGCGGGGACACAGTTAAAGTTAGATATATCAAATTAATCATCACGAGATCACTAAATCGGCAAAAATAATATTTATGCTGCACGCAATGTAATAGTATAGATATAATGACTGCTATGAGAGGGATAGTTGTTTTAATAGGCTCAAGGGGACGTTACATCCTGTTTGTTGTATAAATGTTATTATTTTTACTGTTATTAATATAATGTATAATGTTATCATTATTGTCATTGTTATGATTATCATTAGCATTAGTAGTAAAAGTAGTGGTAGAAGCAATAGTAGCATAAATAGTATTGACTCTATTTGCATTATATAAGGTTCCATATTTTTCAGAAACAATTTATATATTTTTCTTTGAAAAAGTGCTAGATTACTAATTGTCTCGAATTGTTCATACTTAGACTACGCAGAATCACATTGATAACGTATGCTTGATCTTTTATGACTTGATAGATTTTTACAATCGTCTTACTTTTGGGTAGCTGAACTCTCGTACACTCAACTTGTTTAACATATCTATCTCATATCTATCTCAGCCTGAAATTGAATTTAGTGCGAACAAAGATTGGACCCTATTCGGCGTTTATATGTCGGATGTTTTATCCCCACATCATAAACCTCTTTCTCTCGTTTATGTAGAAATGCCACACGTATAAGTGTGCACTCATCCTTGTTTCCTTGTATTAAAGTCGCTCTCGAGGTAAAACTGTGGATTTAATAATTTGCGCAGAGTGACCCCCTTCGTCAGTTTTTCGTTTGGCATTTCTAATGATTAACATTGACATATATGAAATTAGAGGATGTTGTAATTTGGATTTCTTAGTATAGAAAAGGAAAGAAAGAAGGGAAGAAAGGAAGAAAGGAATAAAGAAAGAAATAAAGAAAACCCGAGCACAGCGGGGATCTTTTTCTGATACTGGGCTTGAGTACACTACGGGCACATTACGTTTTGATGTTAAACAGAGTCTAAGCATTAAACATACTTAACTCACTTCGCAGCTCAGCACTTAGTTGAGCCTGAAAGCCTTTATACTGATTCTGAGAATCACTGGTGAATCGAACCCAGAGAAAGGATCCCTTGGAGGTGATGTTGCCAGGAATAGACGATCCAAATAGAGACGCCCTCTCCGTTGATATTGAGTAGTCCGATGTCCATCCTTCGTACACCATAACTATGTCCCCATTCTGGGTTGAAAAATCACTAAAATGAAGCATGACTCTGTGTCCTGCAGGAGCAACTACCTGCCATATTGCGTCGAAATTATTGTCGTATGCAGAGGGATAGTTAGGCGATGTGAGGATTTCTGTTCCTTCCATATTCAAAATTATAGCTGTAACATCAAGGGATTTTGGTGAAAGTAGATTTAAATTTGAATGTGTTAAAATATGACAAAAGCAACAAAAAAAAAAGAAGAAGATTATCAAATCCCACAACTAGAAGATATTGAGGATGAAATCAATTATTATCTTGAATGAGCATTTGATGAAATGACAATTTCCGACTCACTTTCTAGAATAGGCTAACAATTGAGACATTTACATTAAAACATCATAGAGTGTGATAATTGCTTTTTTTATGTCACAATGAATGGGACAACTTTTTATAAAAATACGATGATTGAGATATAACATTTTTCCGGAATTGTTAATTAGTATAATAAGCGTAATTATGTTCTTTTGCACACTAGGTAGGTTACCAACTGTTTCTATTTCCCTTTACTACAGCCCTAGTTTAGTCAGCCTGATATTGAATTTAAGGCAAATAAAGAGTGGGCACTAATAGGCTTTGATATGTCTGATGTTTTATCCCTACACCATAAACCATAAACCTCTCCCACTCGTTTACGTATTAATGCCATCTACGTGTGCACTCATTATTGTATCCTTGTATTAAAGTCGCACTCGAAATCGAATTAAAATTGTGGATTTACTAATTTGTTTATTATATTGCGCAGAGTGAGTCCCTTCGTCAGTTTTTCGTTAGGCATTTCTGATGAGTAACACCGACAGATAGGAAATTGGAGGATGTTGCACTTTGGATTTCTTAGTGTACAAAAGGAAAGAAAGAAGGAACGAAAGAAAGAAAGGAAGGAATAAAGAAAAAAGACCGAGCACAGCGGGGATCTTGTACTAACACTGGGCTTGGGTACACTTCGAGCATAATACGGTTTGATGTTAAACATAAACTTAACTCACTTCGTAACT
The DNA here is from genome assembly GCA_037976565.1 of Mesocentrotus franciscanus. NCBI lineage: Eukaryota > Metazoa > Echinodermata > Echinoidea > Camarodonta > Strongylocentrotidae > Mesocentrotus > Mesocentrotus franciscanus. Next base: position 27,490,793 of record CP137678.1, read on the forward strand.
CAGCACTTAGTTGAGCCTGGAAGCCTTTATACTGATTCTGAGAATCACTGGTGAATCGAACCCAGAGAAAGGATCCCTTGGAGGTGATGTTGCCAGAAATAGACGATCCACATAGAGACGCCCTCTCCGTTGTTTTTAAGAAGTCCGATGTCCATCCTTCATACACGATAACGACGTCACCATTCTGGGTTGAAAAATCACTAAAGTGAAGCATAATTCGGCAGCTTGTCGGAGCTATGACCTTCCACAAGACGTCGGTATTGTTGAAGTAATTGTTCGGATAATTAGGAGACTCTATAAATGCCGGTTCCCCAGCCTGCAAGTGGATAGCTGCAATTAAGGGAAAATATGCATAATTCCTTGGTTATCTAACCTATGAGAAAATATGTGATTAAAATAATGAGTGGAGCCTTTTTTATTGGAAAAAAAACAGTCCATATGAAGTGTTCTAATGAAAATAGTATTTACGGACAGTTACAAAGTATTTAAAACAAATGCTTATTGATCACTTAAAGGTACTATGTCCCATTTGCAGGCCAAACAAATGAAAAGGTTAAATTCCAACGGCATTTGAAAGATAATACTAATTTAGAACTTCCCTTAAAACGAAAGGGCTTGAAAATGTCTTTAAGTGGGAAAATAACGAGCATTAGTTGTCGAATCGACTTAAGTGATCGCAATCATTTTAGTAATAGTATGATTTTCAGACCCTTGTAACGAATGGTCTTACGTTTTATGCTGCGCAAAAATTCAATCAGTTTATTTTTGGCCATTACAAGAAGTGGGTTATTGATGTACACAATTGCTTATGTACAGCTCATTTTATGTATGTTATTACCAAAGATCAAAAAAGAAGTCAGTCAGTCACTCAATAGTGTCTGACAGTGAAGTCCAGAAAGTAAACGGGTTTTCTTGCATAATTTGAATAATAGGACACTGTTAACGTTTAAATTTCACAGATAGGACATACGTGACATATTCATAATTCCTGCAAAGTTCTACAGAATTTGATGTTGGCTGCAAATGGGACAAAGTACCTTTAAGGCCCGTTCAGACAAGGCGCGGCAAAATCTTAACGTTTAAAAAAAATGTATGTAATGACGTAAAGTGTAAAAGCCTTCTCATTATGGATCTTATAACACAGAGCTCAATGAAACACGAAAGTCCTTGATTGTTGCGTGCAGTTGCCATTCATTTAAACGTTATAAAAACCACGACATCTTTTTTTTTTGCGGCAGTTTACCGCGCCATATTAGAACAAGCCTTAAGTAATTAAACCTAAGTATTTTTCTTGTTTCATTTAGTGTTAATGGAGGAAAATTAAAAACGGTTATAAAGCTTTACTTTATGTTGTCTTAATTCTATTCTCCCCCTGATTTCATTATTAAAAACAAATTTTTTGTCCCTCTGTCCAGTTGCTTCCGTCATCTTTGCCCATGAGACTGGGTCTTTTCTTAGAGGGTTTAAGAGACCGGCGGCCCACGAGAATGGCTACCCACAAGACCGACAGTTTGTTCTATCTTACCCTTTTTGAGTTTTGTTTGTTTTGCGAGTTGTCGGTATCATAGGCTTTCGTCCTCGTAGGCTAGCTAGCTGACGGTCTCTAGGACCTCTTTCCTGTATTATATCTGTTATCATGTATTACAGGTCATTTTATCATTATACCTGTCTGATAATCATCGAACCTCCGATTATCTATTATCCTATTATTATTTCCCATATGTCTGATTTTCCTTTCTCCTTCTAATGCAAGCACATTATAGGACCGGACTTGCATTTCAATCTTCCAAACCGCTTTTTATTGAAGGAAAATAAATATGTACACGTCAAAAATCAAATTTCTAGTAATACATTTTTAAAGGGATTGGGTATATCTTTGTCTCAGATTCTAAACAATCTCAGATTCTAAACAAAATCCTGGATTTAGCTCATGCTGCAATCATAATTATAAACCTTTAGGTCAGTCAGGATTCCCATGACATTTACAAGCCGATCGCCCGTCTGATTATCAAGATATTTATGATTGGAATTCGAAATTTCAAAACCGTTTTCCCAACGGTTTTTATTACACTACAGTCTATTGGGAAAATGAGTATGGTAAAGCCGGTCACTCAAAGATTTTTACTTTTTTGAGGCACTTCATGATCATTTTGAAGCGCAATTTGTTTAGGGCTTCAATACTTTTGTTTACACCATATTAAAGACGCTGATAACACGTAGGGCCATGCATCTCAATTTTGCATTGTTAAACAATGCCTTTCAACAACTTTGAAACCAAATTGAAAATCATAATTTTCCTACAAACAAAGGGATGCAAGTCACCATGCCCTCGGCATTATAGATATTGTTTTGTATTGCTATTGTTCCAACCTATGAAGGTAGATGGGATTACCATCTGGTCCCTTCAATATCTATGCAATTGCTATCATGCCCATGATAATTGGATTTTGAATAAATCTCTAAGATAAATTTTATATCTTAGAGATTTTAATAAATCTGTAAGATAGATGTTAATTACCTTGCCGACATATTTATCTGTCTTAAATACTATGTCCAAGGGAATGTGCTGGTGGGGACGATCTGTAGTAATTTATGGCCACACATGATATGCTGAATTATATACCTCTCTTTAGAAATATAGCCATCTGATTGGTCGGAATTGGAGTCATCATTTTAGCCATGCCCGCTTACCGGTCAATAGTCTTTTAAAAGATGCATGCATGCCCGCCTACCGGTCAATAGTCTTTTAAAGATGCACGCATTTCCCGGTGAACGTGCCGCATAAATAAATTTTGGTGAGATCCCCAGTGGTTTACGTGTAAAAAGTTGTTTGTGCAAGCGCGGATACCATACAGTTTTTGTGCGATTTGGTCGCTAATTTCAGGTTTTTTAATTGCTGAGATATCCCCATTGGTTTATGTGTAAAAAAAAATATATGTGCGAGCGCGGATACAAAATACCGTGAAGTGTGTGTGTGCGATTCCCGAATGATTGTAACATTCAGGCAACTTTCCAGACAGATTTACAGACAGTGTCTCAGATTTTCTGTAATGTTTTAACCAGTCTTTACTCAAGAAAAGGATAAGATAAGAATTCTTTGTAAATTTTTTTGTGAATTCGGTATATAAAAGATTTAAAGACTGCTTGAATATTCGATGCATATTTGTTTTTATAGGCTCTCGGGGACGTTGCCTCCTGCTATCACCCCTCGGCACGCCTCGGGATGATAGCAGGATGCAACGTCCCCGAGAGCCTATCAAAACAACTATCCATCTGATAGCAGTCATTATATATATAATATTAATGGGGAATGAATACTGATCACGAAATACTGACCCTTTGTGGTATCTTATCTGGATTGATAAAAGTATATTTTGTAGCTAAATTGTGTATCAAGATCAAAAGTCCTAATACTCGTTTCCATTATCAGTCCATATATTTACTCGTGCTTGGTTCTATTATGTATTGTACTATTTTACTATTTATTAAGTTGTCTATTGTTTCACATTGTATTTTAGTTTTTATTATGTAGTGCAGGGCCCTCTTGCAAAGCAGTTCTTACGTACTGAAAAGACTACCTTGTATAAAGAACACAAAATAAATAAATACATAAATAGCACAATCAAAAGGCCTGGAAATAAACCATACGTCTAAATACCATGTTCAACATTGAACTGATATGCCTTCAATACAATCCTATAATAACAAATTGACGGAGCAGGGAATACGACTTACTTCTATCTTGTCTGGCATGTGCAAATGGATTGCTCACACAGGTTGACAGAATAACTGCACAAACGAAGATGAATATTCCGGTCATATTTGCATTGAGTAAATCCATGTCTTGGTCAGCAGCCTCTTAATCTTAGAGATTAGTTTAAAAATCAAATCGTGAATCTCAGAAGTTGATTAGTCTGACGGTAAAAATGCCGAGTTGAATGTCAGCAGAAACAGGATTGCGAACGAATCTCCAAACTGTTGTTTCTAATACACGTCCAGTTGCCTTGAACATTTACCTGTCAACTTCCTCTTCAGTTATACCTTTCGGTTTCTATCGTAATGGATCCACAAAGTAATTTTACTTACAGAGAAAAAATGCTTAGTGTACAATGGTTAATTTATATTCACCTTTCAAGTGTTTCCGCTGCTATACTTTTGCTGTTAAGTTTTATCTGATGTTCAGGTTTCTGTACAATAGTATGTGGTATGTTATAGATATTCCTTGATAACGTTGTTGTTTGATTATGTTCATCCCTTTCACTGTACCCATCCCACTCACGGAATTCATACGAAAACAGAGTCAAAGAGACTTTCGGAAAATCAACTCTGGAGCTTTTTCAATTTCCTGTTGTAAACACCGTAGCAATCCTGTTTTGAGTACGAAATATATTTGTATTTGTCACATACTTCATTAATTGAATATAACACCAGAAAGTTAGGCTACTGCCTCAATACACGGGGCACTAAACTGCTAAAAGATAATACACATAATTATACATTAAAAAACCCAGGATAAACATACAATAAACATGGTATATGGAATCGAATATCACGTATTGTAATATTGTTAAAGGAGTATATCATAAATAATATGATTATAGTTCGATTGATAACAATACAAGAAAGATGACTTTTATCATGTACGAAACCAGTGAACAAATGTAACGTTCTAACATTTCTAAAAGTTATGGATTTTTATTTGTATTTAATGGAATAGTAGTACGCTAAACAGTGATTTAATCATCAACCTGCAACTGGAACATACTACAGATGGATAAACTATATTTCCAATGTGAAGCGTAGGCTGTATACAAACTAATGTTTACAGGTTTAAGAAATGTTATTGATTTATTTGGCAATATGCCTACTGGTAGAATCTTAACGGAATTTCCTATACCTGGCAGTGACTAGAACAATACAAAAACTGTTAAATGTTTTCTGAGAAAATTGGAAGGTCGGCTCTTAGGCTTTTAAAAGTACTTTCGAACTATTCTATGTTTACGCGGTCATGTAGGTTTGCATTTAAAACGGATCCATATCTAGTTAAACGGAAACTAGAAACACAGCCATTTCCGAAACGCCAGAGTGTGATTCTAACAATTACTTTATATTTTTGTTCTCGCAATGCTTATGATACTACATCAGTGCCCCATTAAACCGTCATTTCCGTATATTTATTACAGATATAATGGGAAATGCAGTTTTCTGCTTAAGTACAAAGGAGACAAGTTAACCATTAATATTGAAGCTGATTATAATGTTAATAGAATTGGTAGGCTTTATTTAAAAAAAAAATTGCATCGTAGCCCGGAGGCTGAATTGTACAATATCTTCATAATGATTTGAGCGGCATAGTTTAAATCTTCTGAAACTTGTCAATATATTATTTTCTTTATATTATTACCAACAGTTAAATATGCATTATCGAGATGTCACCGAGGCTATAGTTTTAACTTTAACCCGAAAAATAAGCAGTCACCATTTATTACGTAAACCGCGCCCCCGTGTAAATTCTCAGGAGAATTGTGCGGGTCTCACTGCACGTATCCATTGTTAAATTCATGCGCAACCATTGCGTCCTTGCATTCTACGCGCACGCATATGTATGCATCACGGTTCATGGTAAATATGTTTCGCTGCACTACCCAGCAGTCAGTATAATGTATTTCATGCTTGCAGTTTCTACCAATCACAGGCCTAGAATCCTCACATGTGGCACATAATAGTGAAACACACATTCAACCCCTTCATATTAAGAAGCAATTATAATTGTCTAGATAGATTACACTTTTTATGATAGCTCACACTTCATATTTACTATGATTCAAACAGTATACAATTAATAACGGAGCACTGTTAAGCCTGTTAGTGCAAATTTCCACGCCCCACTTCTTTAATCAAGACATTATTTCAAATGAAAGACCTCAATTTAGTTTAATGATAAGTTAAATATGCTTTTACATCTGTAAACAATATATATATATATACAATATATGCAATGTACAGTATCAGCCAGTGATATGAGGTAAATAAATTAATACAGTTAACAAGTAAATCACTCACAGCCCTTGTAAAATAGTTTTTTGTTTTTTGTAACTCAAGAATGAAAGGTGGACTGGTTGAAATAGACACTTTGTTGAATTTGTCTCAATGTAAACTTGAATAGTTCGCATTCTTAAGAAACATAAATCGGGACAAATCAATTTGTTCATACTTAATAGATTACAAAACTTTATAGGAGTATGAATAATTTATTTTTTCAATTCTGAATAATGGAGCAATAACATCTAAAATGCTAAACGTACGTATTATTGCGGGCCATGCTACCTACCTACCTGCCCTGCCATATAGAGTACCCCGAAGTAGTATAAATATATCTTAAACATAGAATTATACAAACTTATGAAACCTGTCAACATATTTTTCTCTGTATTATTATCAACAGTTAAAATTGCAAATAGTACTTCTTTCGATGTTTTTTCTACGACTATGTGAATTTTGCGTGCAATGAGACAGTGTGGGTCACCACCTTCTCAAGAACACATTTGTAGGAAATAATTACCGAGAACAACGCATTTTTTTGTCTAAGAAATTGCATTCTATTAATGATAAACGATGCAAATGAAGAAAAAAAAAGAAGAAACGGAACGAAAAATAACATACACTAAAACGCGCAATGTAGTATGAGGAGAAAGTGTTTCTTGCTAAATTCACGAGTTCATGAATACTTTTTGTTAAACCACACGCAAACCCTCTTAGAACTTAAGAAATTGATTACACTCACATTTCTATTACATATGTTATCTACAAGATTTACTAATTTACTTTCCCCAATTCTGAAGCACCAGGAGTGTCAAGTCTGACAGACATGAGCGCTATACAAGAACCCACTATTATTATCATTATTATTATTACAATATACAAATAAAGTTGATAAAAGCAAATTCACTGGTGCATTGCTTTAGAAATTAACCACATCGGGTCATCCTCTAAAATGTATTGTTACTCAGTAAACATTTGCCGGGCTAGGAGCTGAATTTACTATATATTTATATATAATAACTGCGTACTACTGGAAATCACCATACACTTCATCACTATATATAGGTTCAAAATCGATCTCACGTGGCGCCTCAGTAGCACTTCTTGCCTGTTCAATGGAGGACTCGTCCTCGGCACGAACCGGTATAGAATCTTGGTAGGTGTTATATACTGGTCCTTCTTCCATTTGATCTGCTGCGCTCGGAACTCCAGGTTCAGAGTTCTCATAACGTGGGGCTTTGGAATCCGCGGTTGATCTCTTAGGTTCTTCAATAGCATCGGCTATAGAGCTGTATTCATCATTCCCAAGTACTCCTGGACACTCTAGGACACCATAATCAAAGGCATCATCCGTGCTTGTTTCGCTTGAGTTTCCAGGAAGGGTCGGTTTGTAGGTTTTAGATTTGGTACCGTTTTGGGTAGTTTTGGGAAATTTGTCGCGATTGAAGTCAAGCGCGTTGTACTCTTCGTCATCGTAAAGAACAGCGTGCCCAGGTAGATTTTTTGCTTTCATGTCAGTTGGGTTAACCCCGGTGCGTTCAGTGCTATCCTGCCTGCGTTGTGGCTTAGAGTATAGCTGTCGGTTACTGTCCCCTTCGAAATCTTCGTATTCGTTGATAGATTCGTGTGCCTGTTGCGTCTCTTGAGAGATTTGACCAGCAGGGGTGCCGACAAGAAGATCAGGTTGGAAATGTGCGTTACCCTGTGAGGAGTATACTGGATTGTTGTACAACTTGTCTCCGTTGTCATCTGAGTCTTTATCCTCGACGACAGTACGTCTGTATATATTGAAACAATGCAAATATTATAAAATCAGTCATATTGATGTTGTTCACTTGACACGTAATAGGAAGATAGGTAAGTGATATAAGAAGTAATAGGCCTGATTAAAGTTTCAAAGCAATGGTGTTGTAGAGGAGTTGTGGAGGTGCTGTCGTCTATAGGATGTAAGTTTCCTTACCATGGATTAGGAGCTATGGAGTTTGAATGACAGCCGGGCTCTACAATTCTTTGGCAAGATATTTGCTACTTTTCACCCATTTGTAAATGGTCACAGCCAAACCAATACGAGTACTGTATACGAAGGCACTATCGTTATTACTTTAAATTAGGGGTTTCGATGCATATTGATTAAAAACAACAGAATATGAAGTCGCCAAATGAAAAAAATAATAATCATTAAAAGAATACCATAGAATATGGTTTGAATTAGTGTTTTTATCACCCAAAAAGTTGTTATTACCTTTTTCTCCAGAAGACGTAGCCAGTTACAATCAAGCAAATAAGAAGTACAATAAGGATTGAAGATACAGCAGGGAGAACCACGTGATTAGATCTTACGCTACCTGCATGATAGATTGAATACAAATGAAAATATTGAAAGTGTATTTCGTTAGGTTTCATTGATTCTAGAACCATTCAAAATGGACATCCACTACCACAAGTATTCGTGTATAAGCATTCGTCTGTCGCAAACAGAAAGTTTCCAAAATGGTAGCTACATGGTAGGCACAATGCATTGCCGAACTAGTTTGTAGAAATTCGCTTGAGGTCACGATAGTATATACTAACATTCCCAGATACGTAAATTGGTAATTGCTATTCAAGCATGCTAGAGCTCGCACACCCATTATTTCGTTTCTTCTTATTTTCTTGTTTTGTTCCTTCCTTGGATCCTTGTTTCAATAGGAAAGAACCGAATAAATCATTTTGTAATCGAATCGAAGAAAATGATAAATTATTGTTTTAGTAAACACATTATCTGCCATTGTCGAATAAGCACCGATATTTGTTTATGTTCTTTGTAAAGAATGAAAACACTTTAAGGTGAGCATGTATAACGGGCGGAACGTGCCATATTCATGACAACTATGCAACTATATACATCCATCGAATGGATGTATAGTTTTAACCAATCAGAACGCTGGAAACTATACGACTATACAACTATACGAATATACGGCTATACATCCATCGAAGCACTCGTGAACGCATGCATAATTTCCACCATGCAGGCCGAAGTGCCATAATTCTGTACAACTATACGACAATACATCGATTCGATGGCTGTATAGTCGTATAGTCGCACAGTTGTATAGTGTAAACACGTACAGTTTCCTGCTTTCTGATTGGTTCAACTTGTAAAAAAGTATAGTTTCCTGCTGTACTGTACGTGTTTACAACTAACTGTACGTGTTTACAACGTACTATACGACTGTGTAAATACGTACAGATTCCTGCGTTCTGATTGGTTAAAACTATACGTCCATTCGATGGCTGTATAGTCGTATAGTGGTATAGAATTATGGCACTTCGGCCCGCATGCTGGAAACTATACATGCGTTCACGAGTGCTTCGATGGATGCATAGTCGTATAGTCGTATAGTTGTATAGTTGTATAGTTTCTGCGTTCTGATTGGTTAAAACTATACATCCATTCGATGGATGTATAGTAAGGGTTTTATAGTTGTACGAATATTGACACGTTTCGCCCGCCATAAGAATGAAGATTAAAACACCCTTCCCTGTATTCTCAAGTATACTGCCATACATATTATATCTCGTCGCAGACTCAACATATTTGGAAATTGATGAAGACTTTCCAGACTTTCCAGACTTTCCAGTCTAAAGACTTTGCAGACTTGTGTCCTCCCGTACCAAATAATGTTGGGTGGTCTAAATATGATCTATTACGACCAAGGGGATTTGCAATTAAGTTAAATCCGTCATTATAAGGTTATGTGTGCGTTGTGTTTGGATATGAGGACATTTTAAACTGATAATTTTATCATATCAAGCAGGGGCACAGTAGTTAGATATGTAATTAAAGGAAACCTTACCCCAAAAATAAGTGTAGGTATCTTGAAAAATTAGATGTATTCCTGCCCTTTGATGTTCGAAATTCCTTACGAAAATGTACAAGAGATACACATATAAATGAAGATATATTTCGCATGATGTGATGCCTTGAAAATGTGACGTACCAGTTAAAGTTGTACGTGTATCATGCAACAAGATTTAGTTGGAAATACGTTTTAAATCAATAAAAACAACCTTTACTTTTCAATGAGGAAAAATCATAGCTGAGCAGATAGAAATTATATTTGGAGCACCAAATTATTTATGCAATTTGCGCTCTGGCAATTGTAGTACAAAAAATAATAGCAGGTGAATGAAATACTTCATCACCACACATACATGGGAAGGAAGCGTCAATAAATTTGAATACATTTACTTGAAAAACGACTTCACATAGTGCGTCACGTTATCAAGAAAATGGCGATGCCCATGTCGTGCTGAGAAACTGTACATTGTTCTTGCTTTATTCCTCTCTCATGTACTTTGGTGGGGTAAATTATAGAGATATCGACTGCTACGAGAGGACTGGGTGTTTTTATACGCTCAAGGGAAAAGTTGAATCCCCTGCCATCACTCCGAGGCGCGCCTGGGTGGGATTCAAGTTTCCCGCGGGCCAGTATAGAAAGAGCCAGTCCTCGAGTATTAAAGCAGTCGATATGACTTTTATATGCCGATCGTACGAATTAAAACAAAAATCTACCAAGAATTCTTACCTTAGCCTTTTATTGAGTTAAGATTGGTTAAAACATCACAGAAAATCTGAAACACTGTCTGTTAATCTTTGCTAGCAAAATGACTGAAAGTTTCAATCATTTGGGAATCGCAGAAAAAAAACACTGTATGTTGTCCGCGCTCGCACAAAGACAATTTTAACACGTAAACCAATGGGGATCGCAGGAGGATGAGGGTACAAATTAATGGATATTCCCTGTGAGCGGGCTGCGAGGGTACAAATTAATGGATATTCCCTGTGAGTGGGGCATGGCTTAAAATCACGACTCCAATTTCGACCAATCAGATGGCTAGATTTCTAAAGTGAGGTATATAATGTAGTTTAATGGACAAGAATATAATAAATTCCAGAATAAGTAAATTTATTCCTTGGGGTGAGGTTTCCTTTAATCATCAAGAGATCACTAAATCGGCCAAAAATCATAGTTACGCTGCACAATTCATTGTTGAATAGTTTCAGTCATTGTTCAATCACATATTAATAATGTGAAAGCAATAAGCACAAAACGGAAAGAAGAAGAAAAAATAAGGGGAAAAACTTTCATGCACCTTCCGATAAACCTGTACATTTGTAATATCTTTACTGACCTGGCACCAGAGTAGCAAATAACGAAATATTGAATCCTGTGTATCTATAAGTATAACCCCCTTGTAATCCGTCATCACTCGTGAATCGAATCCAGAGAAAGGGGCCAAGAGTTGTGATGTTGCCTGGTAAATATGTTCCAGAAATATTGGATCTTCTCAGCGTGGACCCCTCAAATTCGGATGTCCGCCCCTCGTATAGATAGAGAAAATCCCTAGATGTCTCGATCCAGATATCGACGAAGTGCACTACAACTTGGTGGTCCTCTGGAGCGATCACGAGCCAAATGAGGTTGAGATTGGTGTCATATTGAGCAGGGTAATTAGGTGACTGAAGGTGTTCCGTATTCCCGTGGTTTAAGTAGAGGACTGTACGTGATTTAAAAACAGCAATAAATAAGTACGTAATCATGATTAAAATAAGACAATTAAAAAGGATAAGTAGAAGAAGGAGAAATTGTCGGTACATTGTCTTTTAAATTTATACATTCGTGAAACACGACTTTTTTATTGTTAAATATCCGTTGATTCGAATACTTATTCCTTGAAGGTGTGAAGAGTAAAATCAGAAAAAAAAGAATTAGGCCTATATTCTAAGAAGTCATTTCTTTTATATCGCATTTGAAAATCTTACAACTCTTTTTTCCTTTTAGGAAAATGTCCTGTAACTTGTCTTCTCATCAAATTATTGTCCCATGCCTATTCAAGCTAAGCATTTGGTTGCAGTCGTAGTTAAGCTCAATGAAAACAGATTGAACAAAAACAGAACGGTTGCAAAGAATGATAGCTTGCTTTTTTCATCACATTATGAAGGATTTCTTATTTGAGGTTTGTTATATATTCCCGTAAAGTTATTTGTATATAATTCTAAAATTATTGTTATTTTATTTTTCCGTTTATTTTGTATCGATTGCCTGACCTTCAAATTACGGGTTTGTGAAAAAGGCTAACAAAAAAGCAACACGTGCATTTGTGCATCGATTGTATTCAATTTCTCATACAGTCGGTACTATGGAACGTATGAAACTCACCTGGTATTTTTGCGTTGAGCAGGGCCTGAAAACCTCTAAATCTGTTTCCTTCGTTACTGGCGAATCGAATCCATAGGTAAGATCCCATGCATGTAATATTTTCTGGGATAGACCATCCAGACAGAGACGCCCTCAACGTTGACCTCGAAAAATCCGATGTCCATCCTTCGTAGATGTATACGAAGTCTGAATTCCCCTCAGTTTCAAAATTGCGAAAATGAACATGGACTCTGTAGCCTGAAGGCGCTATCACTTGCAGGGCGATGTCGATGTTATTATCATAGTTTGCAGGGAAGTTTGGCGAAGATATGTTCTCTGTCTCAATGGTATCTAACATTACAACTGTGGTTTCGATAATAGACGAATGAAAATGAAACAAAATGTGAGAACATTTTTACGATTATTAAGATTCTCTTTAAAATACAAGTTATACTTCTGTTCCCCAGAATTGTTTTGGTATCTAATTCCTAATGCTGCAGTTATTGGGAAATGTGCATTCACTTAAACACTTTGTGTCATACTCACTAAAAGAACAGTGAAACGTATCATAATTCCATAGTCTGCAGGGGTGGGTTATCGTTGGTGGATGAAAGTTTGGCAAAGGAAAGCTTTTCTTCCTGTTTGGTAGAAATTGCAAATGTACCGACGCACCTACAAAATATATTCAAATATGTTACACTCTCTTGGAAATCCAATTCTGAAGTTGAATATTCTCTAACCTTTCGAACAAAAAATTATGTTTCACCAATGTAACCGACCTCCAACTCTTCAATAATTCTGAATAAAACTTTGCAATTAAATCGCATGTTCTATTCAGATTCATGTAGAGGCATTCATGGCCTTATGTTGTTATAACATGAACCGTCAGACGCATGTAACTCACCGGTTGTCTCTACGGTTGTAAGCATGACCTTGAAACCTGTGTAGGTGTTATACCAATTATCACTGGTAAAGCGAATCCAGAGGTAAGCTCCAACCGTGGTAATATTCCTTGGAACAGATGGCCCGGAAAGAGTTTCCCTCAGACCTGAAGACTCTGATGTCAGTCCGTCGTAGACATATACGAAATCTCTGTCAGACGCTGTATAGAATTCCATGAAGCGGACCATGATGCGATTTCCCGAAGGAGCCCTCGTATGCCATACTACGTCGATGTTGTTATCATAGCCTGAAGGAAAGTTTGGTGACGTGAGGATTTGTGTCTCATTTGTCTGTAAAGTGATAACTGTAACAAAAACAAACAAATATTCGACTTTTGCAAAGTTATCAGCGTCAAAATTATTCACACTATACAATCATGCCGTGTTAATCGGAGCAATTTATTTTATCTGATATTAGAAGAGGATGATGCTGTCCCCTTTGCAATGCCTTGTAATATAGAATTCAATTTGATTTGAAAAAATATAAAACGACTTTGATGACCTTTTTTCTCCAACATGTTTCCGTCTACACTTAATATAATAATTTATATATATTTCCAGGTCGATAATTCAAACACATTATGTCCTTTAATATTATGTACATTTATATAGCGCAGCTACTACATGTATATGAATATACTCTACTGCGCCTAATACAAAGAATCACTTTATTATTACTCCGGCTGTAGCTGAGTCACCATGATAAGGCGCTAAAAAGCATTCAATGAATTTCTTCATACCAGGTACCCATTTACTTCACCTGGGTGGAGAGTGTCAAACAAAGATTGTCTTGCCAAAGGAAATTCGGACATTTACATTCACTGAACAAGTCTAGGTGCTATCTCTGTACACACCCTACCCCCTGAAGCAGGTTCCGATGGCCCAGCAAAAGGTTTCGGTTTTGTACACACATCGACTTTCAATTAAATCCTGGCTTAACAATCTACATAATTATAAAGTTAAATTAAATAAGTGCATACAGAACATTTGACAAATCCTGGCGCGTCGGTCATGATCTGTACGGACCTATTGTTCAATGGTTCATGTGGCATGAATTCTGTTGAATTGATCACTCAGTAGGCGTAATTGGCGGGAGTGAAATAACGCCTCGTGTATGATTGCTTGTCCCCACTGCCTATCTTAGAGCGCCTTAGTAGGGCCCGGACACCTACAATATTTTTTAAATCTAACATGTATCTATTTATTCCATTACTTGTGAATTGAACATAATTACGCAGGGATACGACTCAACGGATGTTACAACGTTTACATATTGGCCATCTAGACAATGACAACCGCCTCTGTGATCTCGAGCTTTGTGACGCAAAACCTTCATTTTAATACGGTTAGGTTGTCGCTATTCTCAAAGGTTTCGAAGTTGCTAAAAATTGAGCACAATCTGGTATCTTGCAGGGATATTATTCTCGTATGCCTCGGGATAGTTCGGATTATTTTAATTAGTAAAAAATTGAAAGTTGGTAAAATAGTTTTGTGAAATTTTGCTTTAATTTATTTCCCTCACTCTTCGTCTATTTTACGCTAAAAATTGCTGTTCTGGACCAAATGGAATGTAATTCAAACCTAGCACGTGTGATGGACAAAATGTAGTCGATGCAAAAACTTATGAACATATTTATCTCACTTCGTTACCCAGTACTTAGCAAGGCCTGGGCCCCGTCTTATAAAGAGTTGATATCAATCGCAATTTATTTGCGATTGTTATCAATTGAATTAAAGACTGCAAACTTGCGATTGATTGGAGGACTTGCGATTGATTTGGATCAATCGCAAATCTTTATAAGACCGGGCCCTGGAATCTTATATTAGAATAGTCAAGTCACACACTTTATTCATTTTAAAACCCCAAAAATTATATCTGAACGCAAAGGAAACTTTACATGTATCTTTTCTCTCTCTCTCTCTCTATCCGTCTGAATCTTACTCTCTCTCTCTCTCTATGTCTCCCTCTCTATCCCCTCCTCCCTCCCTCTAAATCTGTACTTCCCACACTTTCCCGCCTCACTTCTGCCTTCAGCCCAATAGACTATTTCGTAGTTAGCACATGGGTCAAATGACCCCAAATATCCATAGATCTTTTACTCATGGAGAAGTCCCACTTTGTGTATTTTAGAATATTCAATGCCAAAGTCATGTATGTGCTTCATGAATAGCTTTTGTTTGCCCTCTTGTATCATAGAATGTACATTAGGTGCACAAATTAATAATGATTACATTACATGAGTACGTATTCATCTCGGTGGGTTTTACAATTTTATCACAAATGACCTTTATTGGCTCATGCGCAGATTGTAACTGGTCTATTCTCGTAATCTCTTCAGCATAGCTATCACCTTTTATCGCTCTATTTACCATCTCCTTCTGTCACCTTCTCATACATCTTTTTCATTCCCATCACCAACATCATTGTTGTATATGGAATTTATTAAGTTTTGTTTAAAGATTACTACACCTTCAAGCTTAGCTTATGTGGCAATCCCCTTTCATGACTATTTTATGTTAGTATTTTATTATAGTATTTTAGGTTTGACGATGTATTAATTATATAATTTGTTTATTATTATGATAAAGCTATAATTAGTTTGTAACCATGAACAAAATTAGGTAAATCAAATAAAATCACATCAATTCCTATCCTAATAAAAATATAAAATCGTCTGCTTGGAGCTACAGTGGCGTTTTTTCAATATACTTTATACAGAAATAACGCCCTTCTGTCTCTGAAAAGTCGAAATTATATATGTTTATAGCATTTATGCATTCCAGTTTTCATTTTGTAGAACCGAAACAAATCCCATGTGAAATGGGATGAATAGGAAGAAAAAAATGGGGGAAATCGTTTTGAAATCTTTTCTCGTCAGAAATAATGCAAACCCACGGTAATATTTCTTATTTCACGTGATGAAGAAACCTGAGATATGGTAAAACAAAGCATATTTTAATAAGCGTGATTTAAAATGGCTCGGTATTGCCTGCTATTGTATCTTATTGCATAATATCATTTCCCCAACCATAAATTATAGGTTCGTAATTTGTGAAATGAGAACTTTAATAAACTCACCGGGTATCACAGCATGAAGTAGGGCCCGGAAACCTGTATACCCGTGCATTCCATCACTTGTAAAATGAATCCAAAGATGTGAACCGATCGATGTATAAATGTTATCTGGGATAGATGGTCCACATAGAGACGCCCTCCACGTTGACCTTGAGTAATCCGATGTCCACCCATCGCGCACAGTAACGGTGTCGTTATTCTCCTCGGTTGTGAAATTGCTAAAACGAAGTAAAACTCGGTATCCCTCAGGAGCTCTCACATACCATATGGTGTCGATATAATTCTCATATGGCTCAGGATAGTTTGGTGATGTAAGAACTTCTGTCTCTTCCGTATTCAAAATAATAGCTGCGTCATAACAATACACAAAACTGTATTATTTATGATTACTGGGAAAATTGCGAACTTGCGTTATAATAATGCGAGGCATCTACGTGTTTAATAAAGCAATAGTGTCAAAGAAACGGTTGATTTTACGAAGTCCATTACCCGACGCTGCGTGAATTATGCTATAACCTGCTGTAGAGAGCTGTTTTTATTGTGCTCTATAACAGATTTATTCGAAAGATTTTCGTCAGATAAGAGCAAGAAGGGTGTTTACTTTCCTTTTAAAGTACATGCCTAAACGCCCTTCTGGCCCAAAAGAGAAGCTTTATTGTCGCCATTTTATCATTATTATCATTATGATTACTGTTATTATTATTATTATGATTACTGTTATTATTATTATTATGATTACTGTTATTATCATAAAGTTTAATATCATTGTTATGATTATGATTATCATTAGTAGTAAAAAAAATAATAATGTTAGAAGCAGTAGTAGCATTAGTAGTATTGAATTTATTTGCATTATATAAGGTTCTTTTTTGGGGGAAACAATTTTTAATTTTTCTTTGAAATAATGCTAAATTACTAATTGTCTCAAATTGTTCATACTTAGACTATGCAGAATTACATTTATAACGTATGCATGATCTTATTTGAATTGTTTGATTTTTACAATCGTCTTTTTTAGGGGGTAGCTGTACTCCATACACCCAACTTGGTAAACGGTAAACATATCTATCTCATATCAATCTCAGCCTGACATTGAATTTAGTGCGAATAAAGATTGGGCACTAATCGGCTTTTATATGTCGGATGTTTTATCCCTACACCATAAACCTCTTTCTCTCGTTTACGTAGAAATGCCACATTTATAAGTGTGCACTCATCCCTGTTTCCTTGTATTAAAGTCGCTCTCGAAGTAAAACTATGGATTTACTAATTTGCGCAGAGTGACTTCCTTCGTCAGTTTCTCGTTTGGCATTTCTGATGATTAACATTGACAGTTAGGATATTGAAGAATGTTACATTTCAAATTCTTTAGTATTCAAAAGAAAAGAAAGAAAGAAAGAAAGAAAGCACAAGTCTTAGCATGAAATATACCTAACTCACTTCGTAACTCAGCACTTAGTTGAGCCTGGAAGCCTTTATACCCATTCAGATAATCACTGGTGAATCGAATCCAGAGAAATGATCCCTTGGATGTGATGTTGCCAGGAATAGATGATCCAGAGAGAGACGCCCTCAAGGTTGACCTCGAGTAATCAGAAGTCCATCCTCCGCGTACAGATACAACGTCGTAATTCTCCTCAGTGGAAAAATCGGTAAAACGAAGCATGACTCTGTATCCTGCAGGAGAAACTACCTGCCATATTGCGTCGATATTATTGTCGTATGAATCGGGATAGTATGGCGAAGTGAGGATTTCCGTTCCTTCCGTATTCAAAATTAGAGCTGTAACATCAAGGGATTTGGAAGAAAGTAAATTTACATTTGAATGTGTTAAAATATGACAAAAGTTACAAAAGAAAAGAAAAAAGGATTATCAAATCCCACAAATAGAAGATGTTGAGGATGCAATCAATCAATATCTTGAATGAACATTTGATGAAATTACGATTTTTGATTCACTTTTTAGAATAGGCTTACAATTGTTACATTTATATAATAATTTGCTTATTATATTGCGCAGAGTGAATCCAGTCGACAGTTTTTTGTCTGATGAGTAATATTGACACTTAATACGAGCACAGCGGGGATAATTTACTGACACTAGGCCTTGGTATAACACGGGCACACTACGTTTCAATTGTTTAGCATAAGTCTTAGCATAAAATATACCTAACTCACTTCGTAACTCAGCACTTAGTTGAGCCTGGAAGCCTTTATACCCATTCAGATAATCACTGGTGAATCGAATCCAGAGAAATGATCCCTTGGATGTGATGTTGCCAGAAATAGATGATCCAGAGAGACGCCCTCAAGGTTGACCTCGAGTAATTTGAAGTCCATCCTCCGTGTACAGATACAATGTCGTAATTCTCCTCAGTGGAAAAATCGGTAAAACGAAGCATGACTCTGTATCCTGCAGGAGCAACTACCTGCCATATTGCGTCGATATTGTTGTCGTAAGCATAGGGATAGTAGGGCGAAGTGAGGATTTCCGTTCCTTCCGTATTCAAAATTAGAGCTGTAACATCAAGGGATTTGGAAGAAAGTAAATTTACATTTGAATGTGTTAAAATATGACAAAAGTTACAAAAGAAAAGAACAAAGGATTATCAAATCCCACAAATAGAAGGTGTTGAGGATGCAATCAATCAATATCTTGAATGAACATTTGATGAAATTACGATTTTTGACACACTTTGTCAAATTGTTACATTTATATAATAATTTGCTTATTATATTGCGCAGAGTGAATCCAGTCGACAGTTTTTTGTCTGATAAGTAATATTGACACTTAATACGAGCACAGCGGGGATAATTTACTGACACTAGGCCTTGGTATAACACGGGCACACTACGTTTCAATTGTTTAGCATAAGTCTTAGCATAAAATATACCTAACTCACTTCGTAACTCAGCACTTAGTTGAGCCTGGAAGCCTTTATACCCATTCAGATAATCACTGGTGAATCGAATCCAGAGAAATGATCCCTTGGATGTGATGTTGCCAGAAATAGATGATCCAGAGAGAGACGCCCTCAAGGTTGACCTCGAGTAATTTGAAGTCCATCCTCCGTGTACAGATACAATGTCGTAATTCTCCTCAGTGGAAAAATCGGTAAAACGAAGCATGACTCTGTATCCTGCAGGAGCAACTACCTGCCATATTGCGTCGAAATTGTTGTCGTATGCATAGGGATAGTAGGGCGAAGTGAGGATTTCCGTTCCTTCCGTATTCAAAATTAGAGCTGTAACATCAAGGGATTTGGAAGAAAGTAAATTTACATTTGAATGTGTTAAAATATGACAAAAGTTACAAAAGAAAAGAAAAAGGATTATCAAAGCCCACAAATAGAAGATGTTGAGGATGCAATCAATCAATATCTTGAATGAACATTTGATGAAATTACGATTTTTGACTCACTTTGTCAAATTGTTACATTTATATAATAATTTGCTTATTATATTGCGCAGAGTGAATCCAGTCGACAGTTTTTTGTCTGATGAGTAATATTGACACTTAATACGAGCACAGCGGGGATAATTTACTGACACTAGGCCTTGGTATAACACGGGCACACTACGTTTCAATTGTATAGCATAAGTCTTAGCATAAAATATACCTAACTCACTTCGTAACTCAGCACTTAGTTGAGCCTGGAAGCCTTTATACCCATTCAGATAATCACTGGTGAATCGAATCCAGAGAAATGATCCCTTGGATTTGATGTTGCCAGGAATAGATGATCCAGAGAGAGACGCCCTCAAGGTTGACCTCGAGTAATCAGAAGTCCATCCTTCGTGTACAGATACAACGTCGTAATTCTCCTCAGTGGAAAAATCGGTAAAACGAAGCATGATTCTGTATCCTGCAGGAGCAACTACCTGCCATATTGCGTCGATATTATTGTCGTATGGATCGGGATAGTAGGGCGAAGTGAGGATTTCCGTTCCTTCCGTATTCAAAATTAGAGCTGTAACATCAAGGGATTTGGAAGGAAGTAAATTTACATTTGAATGTGTTAAAATATGACAAAAGTTACAAAAGAAAAGAAAAAAGGATTATCAAAGCCCACAAATAGAAGATGTTGAGGATGCAATCAATCAATATCTTGAATGAACATTTGATGAAATTACGATTTTTGACTCACTTTGTCAAATTGTTACATTTATATAATAATTTGCTTATTATATTGCGCAGAGTGAATCCAGTCGACAGTTTTTTGTCTGATGAGTAATATTGACACTTAATACGAGCACAGCGGGGATAATTTACTGACACTAGGCCTTGGTATAACACGGGCACACTACGTTTCAATTGTATAGCATAAGTCTTAGCATAAAATATACCTAACTCACTTCGTAACTCAGCACTTAGTTGAGCCTGGAAGCCTTTATACCCATTCAGATAATCACTGGTGAATCGAATCCAGAGAAATGATCCCTTGGATTTGATGTTGCCAGGAATAGATGATCCAGAGAGAGACGCCCTCAAGGTTGACCTCGAGTAATCTGAAGTCCATCCTCCGTGTACAGATACAATGTCGTAATTCTCCTCAGTGGAAAAATCGGTAAAACGAAGCATGACTCTGTATCCTGCAGGAGCAACTACCTGCCATATTGCGTCGAAATTGTTGTCGTATGCATAGGGATAGTAGGGCGAAGTGAGGATTTCCGTTCCTTCCGTATTCAAAATTAGAGCTGTAACATCAAGGGATTTGGAAGAAAGTAAATTTACATTTGAATGTGTTAAAATATGACAAAAGTTACAAAAGAAAAGAAAAAAGGATTATCAAATCCCACAAATAGAAGATGTTGAGGATGCAATCAATCAATATCTTGAATGAACATTTGATGAAATTACGATTTTTGACTCACTTTGTCAAATTGTTACATTTATATAATAATTTGCTTATTATATTGCGCAGAGTGAATCCAGTCGACAGTTTTTGTCTGATGAGTAATATTGACACTTAATACGAGCACAGCGGGGATAATTTACTGACACTAGGCCTTGGTATAACACGGGCACACTACGTTTCAATTGTTTAGCATAAGTCTTAGCATAAAATATACCTAACTCACTTCGTAACTCAGCACTTAGTTGAGCCTGGAAGCCTTTATACCCATTCAGATAATCACTGGTGAATCGAATCCAGAGAAATGATCCCTTGGATGTGATGTTGCCAGAAATAGATGATCCAGAGAGAGACGCCCTCAAGGTTGACCTCGAGTAATTTGAAGTCCATCCTCCGTGTACAGATACAATGTCGTAATTCTCCTCAGTGGAAAAATCGGTAAAACGAAGCATGACTCTGTATCCTGCAGGAGCAACTACCTGCCATATTGCGTCGAAATTGTTGTCGTATGCATAGGGATAGTAGGGCGAAGTGAGGATTTCCGTTCCTTCCGTATTCAAAATTAGAGCTGTAACATCAAGGGATTTGGAAGAAAGTAAATTTACATTTGAATGTGTTAAAATATGACAAAAGTTACAAAAGAAAAGAAAAAGGATTATCAAAGCCCACAAATAGAAGATGTTGAGGGTGCAATCAATCAATATCTTGAATGAACATTTGATGAAATTACGATTTTTGACTCACTTTGTCAAATTGTTACATTTATATAATAATTTGCTTATTATATTGCGCAGAGTGAATCCAGTCGACAGTTTTTGTCTGATGAGTAATATTGACACTTAATACGAGCACAGCGGGGATAATTTACTGACACTAGGCCTTGGTATAACACGGGCACACTACGTTTCAATTGTATAGCATAAGTCTTAGCATAAAATATACCTAACTCACTTCGTAACTCAGCACTTAGTTGAGCCTGGAAGCCTTTATACCCATTCAGATAATCACTGGTGAATCGAATCCAGAGAAATGATCCCTTGGATTTGATGTTGCCAGGAATAGATGATCCAGAGAGAGACGCCCTCAAGGTTGACCTCGAGTAATCAGAAGTCCATCCTTCGTGTACAGATACAACGTCGTAATTCTCCTCAGTGGAAAAATCGGTAAAACGAAGCATGATTCTGTATCCTGCAGGAGCAACTACCTGCCATATTGCGTCGATATTATTGTCGTATGGATCGGGATAGTAGGGCGAAGTGAGGATTTCCGTTCCTTCCGTATTCAAAATTAGAGCTGTAACATCAAGGGATTTGGAAGGAAGTAAATTTACATTTGAATGTGTTAAAATATGACAAAAGTTACAAAAGAAAAGAAAAAAGGATTATCAAAGCCCACAAATAGAAGATGTTGAGGATGCAATCAATCAATATCTTGAATGAACATTTGATGAAATTACGATTTTTGACTCACTTTGTCAAATTGTTACATTTATATAATAATTTGCTTATTATATTGCGCAGAGTGAATCCAGTCGACAGTTTTTGTCTGATGAGTAATATTGACACTTAATACGAGCACAGCGGGGATAATTTACTGACACTAGGCCTTGGTATAACACGGGCACACTACGTTTCAATTGTTTAGCATAAGTCTTAGCATAAAATATACCTAACTCACTTCGTAACTCAGCACTTAGTTGAGCCTGGAAGCCTTTATACCCATTCAGATAATCACTGGTGAATCGAATCCAGAGAAATGATCCCTTGGATTTGATGTTGCCAGGAATAGATGATCCAGAGAGAGACGCCCTCAAGGTTGACCTCGAGTAATCTGAAGTCCATCCTTCGTGTACAGATACAACGTCGTAATTCTCCTCAGTGGAAAAATCGGTAAAACGAAGCATGATTCTGTATCCTGCAGGAGCAACTACCTGCCATATTGCGTCGATATTATTGTCGTATGGATCGGGATAGTAGGGCGAAGTGAGGATTTCCGTTCCTTCCGTATTCAAAATTAGAGCTGTAACATCAAGGGATTTGGAAGGAAGTAAATTTACATTTGAATGTGTTAAAATATGACAAAAGTTACAAAAGAAAAGAACAAAGGATTATCAAATCCCACAAATAGAAGATGTTGAGGATGCAATCAATCAATATATTGAATGAACATTTGATGAAATAACTATTTTTGACTCACTTTTTAGAATAGGCTTACAATTGTTACATTTATATAATAATTTGCATATGATATTGCGCAGAGTGAATCCAGTCGACAGTTTTTTGTCTGATGAGTAATATTGACACTTAATACGAGCACAGCGGGGATAATTTACTGACACTAGGCCTTGGTATAACACGGGCACACTACGTTTCAATTGTTTAGCGTAAGTCTTAGCATAAAATATACCTAACTCACTTCGTAACTCAGCACTTAGTTGAGCCTGGAAGCCTTTATACCCATTCAGATAATCACTGGTGAATCGAATCCAGAGAAATGATCCCTTGGATTTGATGTTGCCAGGAATAGATGATCCAGAGAGAGACGCCCTCAAGGTTGACCTCGAGTAATCAGAAGTCCATCCTTCGTGTACAGATACAACGTCGTAATTCTCCTCAGTGGAAAAATCGGTAAAACGAAGCATGATTCTGTATCCTGCAGGAGCAACTACCTGCCACATTGCGTCGATATTATTGTCGTATGGATCGGGATAGTAGGGCGAAGTGAGGATTTCCGTTCCTTCCGTATTCAAAATTAGAGCTGTAACAGCAAGGGATTTGGAAGAAAATAAATTTACATTTGAATGTGTTAAAATATGACAAAAGTTACAAAAGAAAAGAACAAAGGATTATCAAATCCCACAAATAGAAGATGTTGAGGATGCAATCAATCAATATATTGAATGAACATTTGATGAAATAACTATTTTTGACTCACTTTTTAGAATAGGCTTACAATTGTTACATTTATATAATAATTTGCTTATTATATTGCGCAGAGTGAATCCAGTCGACAGTTTTTTGTCTGATGAGTATTATTGACACTTAATACGAGCACAGCGGGGATAATTTACTGACACTAGGCCTTGGTATAACACGGGCACACTACGTTTCAATTGTTTAGCATAAGTCTTAGCATAAAATATACCTAACTCACTTCGTAACTCAGCACTTAGTTGAGCCTGGAAGCCTTTATACCCATTCAGATAATCACTGGTGAATCGAATCCAGAGAAATGATCCCTTGGATGTGATGTTGCCAGGAATAGATGATCCAGAGAGAGACGCCCTCAAGGTTGACCTCGAGTAATTTGAAGTCCATCCTCCGTGTACAGATACAACGTCGTAATTCTCCTCAGTGGAAAAATCGGTAAAACGAAGCATGACTCTGTATCCTGCAGGAGCAACTACCTGCCATATTGCGTCGATATTGTTGTCGTATGCATAGGGATAGTTGAGCGAAGTGAGAATTTCCGTTCCATACGTATTCAAAATTATAGCTGCAACATCAAGGGATATGGATGCAAAATATATTAACAATTGTTTAAAAAACGACAAAAAAAAGATTATCAAATCAGACAATTAAAAGATGTTCTGTATGAAATCAATTTACATCTTGAATGAAAATTTGATAAAAATGACGATTTCTGACATTCGAAAAAAAGCTTACAATAAGTTAACGAGTGTGATAATTGCTTATTTTTTTCCCTGTTACAATGAATTGGACCATTGTCATGAAAACACATTGATTAGTTTATAGGATTTAAAAAAAGAATTTTCCGGTTTTTGTCCGGTATTGTTAATCAGTATAATGGGCGTATGTCCTATTTGTGCACAGCTTCAACGTCGTTATTATCCTCGGTGGAAAATTCACTAAAATGAAGCATAATTTGGCAGCTTGTCGGAGCTATGAACTTTCACAAAACTTCGGCATTGTTAAAGTAATTGTTCGGATGATTAGGAGATTGGATAAATACCCGTTTCCCAGGCAGCCAGTGGATAGCTGCAAATAAGGGAAAATGTGCATAATTCGTTAGCTACTTAACATATGAAAAATATGTGATCAAAGTAATGAGCTAAGCTTTTCACAGTGGAAAAAATGCATAATCCATATGAAGTGTTCTAATAAAAAAAATAGCATGTACGGGCAGTTACATTGTATTTAGAAATTCAGCTTACTGATCATTAAAGGCTCGTTTAGACATGACGCGGCAAAAACTTGACTTACAAAAAATTATACAATGACTTTAATTAAGTGTAATACCTTTCACATTTATGGATGTAATAAAACAGAGCTCAGCGGAAATGCGAAAGTTCTCATGTTGCGTGCAGTTGCCATTCATTTACACGTAATAAAAACCACGACAGCTTTTTTTGCGGCGGTTTACCGCGCCATATTTGAACAAGCCTTGAATTATTCAAGTTTTTCTTGTTTAAATCAGTGTTAATGAAGATATTTTTTGCTTTACTTTATGTTGTCTTAATTCTATTCTCCCTCTGTCCCGTTGCTTCCGGCATCTTTGCCAACGAGACTGGGCTTTTTCGAGGGTTCAAGAGACTGATGGCCAACAATATTGGCCACCCACAAGACCGACATTTTCATATCATACCCTTTTTGCGTTTTGTTTGCTTCGCGAGCTGACGGTCTCGTGGGATATCGTCCTCCTGGGCCGACGGTCTCTGGGACCTCTTTCCTGTTTTTTCAATGTCATTATGTATTAAAGATCATTTTAATATCATAACTGTCTGATAATCATCAAACCTTTGAATATCTATTTATCCTATTACCTCCCATTTGTCTGATTTTCCTTTCTCTTTCCAATGCAAGCAGATGCTTCACAATTATTACACTAGCTTTAGCATAGCATTTAAAGGAATTCATTCCCATTTACATCACCTTGGTTTAGTGTGGCAAATGTAGATTTAATGTCTTGCCAAAGGACATTAGTGCCGCGGCGGCACTCGAACCGCGGACCTTGTGATCCATAGTCCGGTGACGTATTCACTCGACCACCCCACCTCTACCACATTACCACATGGCCACACATGATTATGCTGAAATATTAATGGTGATTGAATACTGATCACGAAATACTGACCCTTTGTGGTTTCTTATCTGGACTAATAAAAGTATATTTTTTAACTAAATTGTGTGTTGTGTCAAAAGTCTTAATACTCGTTTCCATAATCAGTCTAAATATTTGCTTATGCTTTGTTCTATTATACATTGAACTATTTTACTATTTATTAGGTTGTCTACTGTTCCGCACTGTATTTTAGTTTTGTTATGTAATACAGGGTCCTCTTGCAAAGCAGTTCTTATGTACTGACGAGACTACCCTGTATAACGAACAAAAAATACATAAATAGCACAATCAAAAGGCCTGGAAATAAACCACACGTCTAAATATCATGTTCAACATTTAACTGATATGCCTTCATGGTTAAACACAACAATCCTATAATAACAAATTGACGGAGCAGGGAATACGACTTACTTCTCCCTTGACTGGCATGTGAAAATGGATTGCTCACACAGGTTGACAGAATAACTGCACAAACGAAGATGAATATTCCAGTCAAATTTGCTTTGAGTAAATCCATCTCTTGGTTATGAGCCTCTTTATCTTAGAGATTAGTTTAAAAATCAAATTGTAACTTTCAAAAGTTGATTAACCGGACTGTAAAAATGCCGAGTCGAATGTCAGCAGAAACAGGATTGCGAACGAATCTCCAAACTGTTTGCTTCTAATACACGTCCAGTTACCTTGAAAATGTCCTTGTTAACTTCCTCTTCAGCTATATCTTTCTGTTTCTATCGTAGTGGATACACAAAGTAATTTTACTTACAGAAAAATACATTCTCAGTGTATAATGGTTTATTTATATTCACGTTTCAAGTGTTTTCGCTGCTTTACTTTTGCTGTTCAGGTTTCTGGTATGTGGTATGTTACATATATCCCTTCAGTGGCGTAATGAGCAAAAAAGTTTTTTTTTTTTTTTTTTGGGGGCTGGCATACAAAAATCTGCATCACCCCACTCTTACATGCAGGCCCCGCTGAACGTTTTTCAAAGTGGGTGGGGGAGCTAAAGTATTTACGATCAAGTATAGAGCGTAGTGTAAATTGGGGTGGGGTCTAGGGGCAAAGCCCCGGCAGGGTTCAAGGGGCAGAGTCCCGGAAGCTCAGGGGGTATATATGGGCATCTAATTACGGTCAGATGAGCATATTTTGATACCTCATTATTTTGTGACACTGGCAGGTCACTATTCTTTCTTATTTTCTCTCTTTCTTTGCTATTTCTCTTTAGCAGGTGCGGATCTAGCCTTTTGCTAAGGGGTGACCAAATGACGATCTGCATCACCCCGCTCTTACATGCAGGCCCCGCTGAACGTTTTTCAAAGTGGGTGGGGGGAGGCTAAAGTATTTACGATCAAGTATAGAGCGTAGTGTAAATTGGCGTGGGGTCTAGGGGCAAAGCCCCGGCAGGGGTCAAGGGGCACGAAAGAAGAAAGAAGTACACGAAAGAAGACCATGCTAAACTTCAAGAGTTTTGCATGAAGAACCGATAAATTTTGACAGCTTATTTATCTCATTTTGTTGGAAGCATGTGATATTCATCAAGTTCTCCAACTTTTGACTCTCGGGATGCCGAAATTGTGACTTAAATCATCAATTTAGCGACCATTTTGTTTGGAAGTCTGTCTTAGTTTGGTTATACGAAGCGTAGCCTTTTCCCCAACGGGCCGGCTCAGGCGATCTTGCGGTTCATGTAAGCAAACGTAAGTAGGCCTATACTCTCCTATATTGTCAGCATACAACAAGCAGGTTCTATTGTTCTCACTTGAGCGCGTTCACCCTTATTGCGTTCCGTCTTGATTGCGTTCTGGGTTTAACAAGGTGCTATTGTTCAGAATTGACTGTATGCCGTTTTCTACAGAGTTTTCTTTGCATGCATGATCAGACACGATGTCCAAGCAGCAACATTCCTCTATTTCTACGAGGCAAACGAGGCATTCAACTGAATGCCTCGTTTCATTCAACTGAAACCCCGCAATCAAATGTCTCTTTCAAAGATATCATACATCATGAGGATTTTTTAGATGCGGTGAAAAAAGCTGTGAGAGAAGCTGTAAGCGACGAATTGAAAGATATAAAAAAAGAACTTGAAAAAGTTTCGCACCAACTAGATTTGTATGAATTGCGAATCGTCACTCTTGAAATAGAAAAGGATTTGAACTCATCAAAATTGGTAGCTATGGAGAGGAAATTATCAGAGCAGAGTGAAGAGATTCGAAGCCTACAAAATAAATCCCAGGAAGCCGAGCAATATTCAAGACGGAACTCAATTCGTATTTTTGGCTGCCCTGAAGCAGAAGGGGAAAGCACGGATAGTATCATACTTGGTATTGCTAAAGATAAATTAGGAGTGGACATTAGCAGTATCGATCTTGATAGAAGTCATCGGACGGGCCCAATGGGGCGACCAAAACGGAACCCATCACAACATGTGCAAGGATCATCGTCGTTGAATTCGTCCGAATCATTGCCGACAAATTCTCAGTCTCGTCATCGCCCGATCTCGTCAAGTTCGCAACGTACCGCGCTCGCCAGGCCGTGTTGAGAGCAAGACGGAAACTGAAAAATTCTGGACTCTCAATAGCGGAAGATTTGACTTTAGCTAACTACAAGATACTGAGAGCAGCCATAGAAGCAAGTAACGTCACTGCAGCTTGGTCGCAAGACGGACGAATTTTCGTAGCCCTACCAGCAAGTAATGGAAAAACTGCTAAGAAGCTTATCACGTCCGTCGAAGATCTGAAAAAATTGTGAAACGGTGATTTGATGTACATCTCTAACATCTAACGATGTTGACTAGTGATATATATTTTTTACGTCATCCTGGGAGGTGTATTGACTCAACGAACAACAAACTCGTATTTTGTTTATTTTTATTTTTATTTTTAATATATAACCTTAATTGTTATTCTTTTGACTTTGAGTGTTTGACTTTGAATGTTTGATTTTGAATGTTTAAACAGTTTTTAAAGCTAAATTTGAAGCGGGATTGTAATGTTAAGGAAGTTTCCATGTGGGTTGTGTAGAAAGTCTGTAAAATCAAACCAAAGGGGCCTTTTATGTACACAATGTAAAATTGGATCCACATATCATGTGCTAGGGTACCTGTAAAATTATATGATGATGACACGGAAGTATTCTTAGATTGGGAATGTCCACAGTGTACGATGAAGCATTTACCTTTTTATGGAGAAAGTGCAAATTTTATCAATGTACAATATAATTCAAAGAAAAAATTAGATGAACATATAGTTAATCAGCCCGGGTTGAAGTACAATCAACTATCACTGAATGGATTAAAATGTCTAAGCTTAACGTTGTTAGTCTCTTAAAGCATTTCGATGAAATTAAATCAATTTTGTGCAGTAATGACATACATCTGTTAGCCATAAATGAAACCAGATTAGACGATAGTGTGTATGACATAGAAATCTCCATACCTCAATACTCTGTTATTCGAAATGACCGCAATAGAAAAGGTGGAGGAGTAGCTATATATGTGCATAATAGTTTGAATTTTCATCAATTGACGATAGATTCCACCCAAAATTTAGAAGCTTTATTTTTACTGATTGATTTAAAAAAAGATAAACCTTTCATATTTGTTACATGGTATCGGCCTCTAAGCTCCAAATGTGATATTCTCAATTATTATGAAGCTATGTTAACATTTCTTGAGGGATATAACAAACCAATCATTCTTATGGGAGACATCAATTTTGATATTTTAAAACAACCTCAAACAAGTGGATGTAAACGATATAACCAATTAAATGCTATTTATGGTTTGAAACAAGTAAATAAGTCTGAATATACAAGAATTACTAAGGAATCTTCAACACTTGTTGATCATTTTATTACAAATTGTACTGAGAATTTAAATTCTTTTGGTGTAATTCATAATGGTCTCAGTGATCACTCCATGACTTTTTTAATCTGGAACACTCATCAAAATGATAAGTGTTCGGATCCAAAGTTCGTCACATTTCGTAAATCAAAAGGTGTAGATTTAAATGCTTTTAAAAGTGAAATTAATGAGCTTGATTGGTCTGATGTTAAAGAAATGAACAGTATAGATGACGCCGTGGATGTATGGCAAGAGCTTTTGTTGGATGTAGTTAATAAGTACATGCCACTCAAAACTAAAAGAGTAAGAAAGAAACATTCACCGTGGTTGAATGAATAGATTTTTGAACTAATGAAGAAGCGTGACCAAATTAAACAGAAGGCAAAAAATACTAACAAAGATGTTTATTGGAAAGAATATAGACAATTAAAAAAGTTACATTTGAAAATAGAAAACTTAAAAGGAAATACTTTATCGAAAAATTAACTGAAACTATAGACAGAAATCAAACATGGCCAACTCTTAAATCTCTCCTACCCAACAAGAGCTCTAAATCACCTATCCCTGTGTCACATGATACTTTTGAAACTGCAAATTATTTAATAATCATTTTGCAAATGTTGCTAATGGCTTACATTCATGTAATGGTGCTAATGTGTCACAGGTATGTAACGAGGCAGGTCTGGAAAATGATATACGAAACCCACTATCTTCTGAAACAAAATTTGAATTTTCTTTAGTTTCTGAAGCAGATGTGTTAAAAGAAATATATAGTCTAAAGAATAAGAAATCGGTTGGTTTGGATGGAATCAGTTCTTACATATTGAAAACTTGTGGAACGGAAATCTTTAGAATTATAGCATACCTTATAAATAAATCAATAACTGATGGGGTATTTCCTTCCCAGTGGAAGATTGCAAAAATCATACCATTGCACAAAAAAGGCGACAAATGTCAGCCAGATAATTATAGGCCTATATCATTATTGCCCTGTGTTTCGAAACTTTTAGAGAGGGTTGTTCAAAAACAATTACTGCATTACTTGAAAGACAATGATGTATTAGTGAAGGAGCAATCGGGCTTTAGGCCGAAACATTCCACAACTACTGCACTAATCAAAGTAACTGATGAATGGCTTGAAGCAATTGATCAAGGGAAATATACTGGGTGTGTCTTTGTCGATTTACATAAGGCGTTCGATACTGTCAATCACCAAATTCTCATTAAAAAACTTTCTGATATTGGAGTCCAAGGAACCTCATTAAAATGGTTTCAAAATTATCTAATGAAAAGACGTATTAGAACTTCCATAGGACGAACATTGTCTGATGAATTGACCCTTGATTACGGAGTACCTCAGGGCTCAATACTGGGGCCACTACTATTTTTAGTTTTTATAAACGATCTGCCTAAATCTTTCACGAAATGCAATTTGCACTTTTATGCAGACGACACGGTTATGTATTATTCCCACAAAGATTTAGATGTGATTCAATCAGTTTTAAACGAAGAGCTAGGTAATCTACAAGCTTGGATGAATGCAAATAGACTCTCTGTGAACTCCAGTAAAACAGTATGCATGCTTTTAGGGACAAAGTTTATGCTTTCTAAGCGTGATATTCTGAATTTAGAAGTAAATGCCACTAAGCTAAATCAAGTAAAATGTTTCAAATATATTGGAGTAAATGTAGATTGTGAACTTAAGTGGAATATTCATTTAGAGCAACTGAACAAAAAAATTGGGAAAATGATTGGTTTCTTGAGGAGATTGAGATATTTTATTAATGAGTCAAATCTGAAACTAATTTATACATCTGTAATTATGCCTCATTTTGACTATTCGGATACTGTTTGGCAATCTGCAAATGATAATCATTTTGATCAACTTCAGGAGCTTCAGAATCGGGCAGGAAGAATTATTCTACAGGTTAAACCTTATGAGCATATATCTATTCATCAAATTCACGATACCTTGAATTGGGAAACTCTAAAATCTCGTCGTAGGAGACATATGTACTCGTTATTGTTTAAAAAGTTTCATGAGCTAACTCCTAAATATATGACTGATAAATTTGTTTTTAACGAAAATTTTTACGGGCTAAGATATAATGAAAATGTAATGCTTCCGAAACCAAGAACCAATCAGTGTAAACGTACATTCTTGTATCGTGGGTCCGTGTTATACAATAAACTACCTATTAAGCTCCGTCAGTTAGGCACACTAAATTTGTTCAACAAACATGTTCAAAAATACTTTAATTATTTTGATATATGAATTTCGCAATCTCATTGGCTTTTGCCCTGAACATAATGTAATAACAGTCTAAATTAGATAATGTGTAGAATATTTTAAAACTAATTAGATCAATTGTTAGCAGGGTGGGTGATAAGGGTGGGGTCGTATTCGGTTACATTGGGGATGGGAGGATATTTGAATAGATTTTAATGATATTTGTTTTTTGTTTTATGGTTTAATTTAATTTAGTTTAGTACATGTACAGTGTATTTTAATTAAGCCTTACTATTTAGTAATATCATTACTTATTATATTATCATTATGTATATATTGGACTCCATGGAAGAACAGAGCCATTAGGTTAATGGCTCTGAAATGGACTATCCAACCGTTTTATCATTCTATCATTGTTATATAAGTCTTTGATTTTGTTATATTGTGTTATTGTTTTTATGATGATTTTCGGAAATAAAACAAACAAACAAATGCTGAGCATCGTCCACGAGCCGCGAAGCGGCGAGGCGATTTTTGTTGTTGTTGTTGTTGTTGTTGTTTTTTTTTTTTGGGGCTATTTTGAACCTCCCGGCCCGTATGTGATGTTTTCCTGGCATCTAATACCACGATGGAGTCCATAAAAAGCAGTGCTTGATATCTCCTCTTTTCCTTTTTTCCTTCTCTCTCTCTCTTTTTTTTTTTTGGGGGGCAAGGCCCGCTCGCCCCTGGATTCGCGCCTGTGGAACATTCCCTCCGGAAATGACCCTCCTCGCCACATCCAAAACAAACCCTGGGCGCATTCCCCCGCGTACCGACTAGAGCTGCCGCGGTCTTTTCTAAGCTCTTCTCTATATAGGCCGGACACACGGGTATCCAGACTTTTCGCTAAACTGGATACAAGCCGTATAATACGGTTATCTACTAGTGTTACTGTTAGTGGACACTAAATTAATAGTGACTATAAAAACATAATTATGCTCTTCCTGGCTATTTGGGAATGTGTCAGTTTGCAACAGAAATGGAGAAACGCGCATTTTTGTTGAAAATCATGTGATATCACGAACATTTATAAATCACTTGTATGGAATTGAAAATAAGTCATGGTTTAATTTTATTTGAGGGCTAGCGCCCCCAAGCCCCACCAGTACGCCAGTGCAATTCAAAATATTACTACTGCTGCTACTACACCTTTCGCTGGTTTACGATAACAAAATAAAGTATTATCATATTATTATTGTTTGACTTGTGTACAAATTTGGGAGAAGTTGTTTCAACAAAGGTAGTCTAATGTATATGACGATAACCGCGTGTCACACACGCACATGCAAACCCACAATAACTAACGGATTATAGTCTTCTCGATCGCGTGGGACGTTTAAAATGATCTCAAATGTACAAAGAACAGTATATTTGAGATCTTAATGTTTATAATTATGTTGTTATTTGTGCATCATCCCATGTTCCCTTTTCACCTGGTCATATGTTTAGATTTCAGTTTAGCTTTGAATAAGGAGTTGCTTGCCATGACAGTGTATATGTCATGTCTTATATCAAATTACACCGCATCATGCAGGGCTCCCTCTGTCACCATTTTCTTTATTCTTGGGGTTCGTTCATCCTTCTTCTGTTATCATCCTGATTCATGTGTAATGGACAAGATTTCAGATACTTTCGAAAAATCAACATGAAACAATTTCAATAGCTTTTTCCCATCACTTACTGAAAGGTGTGAACATTACAGTGACATGTTCCTCAATCCCAACATAATTTCTATATCATGGTATAAGAAGTTCCCTTTACTTGAATGGTCATGAGTCTCATCAGTCGTGTTACTGTAATATATTGGTATTTTGTTCTTTTTTCCCTGTTTTCCTATTGTTGCCACGAAACCAAGATCTTTCCATTCCAGATACCTATCAAACATTTCTTACCAAGGCAGTTATAAAGCCACAAAGCGGTATTTACATGATTCGTTTTATTATGCTATAATCAGTAGCATAATTTAATTGGGCAAGGATGCAATTTGACCCCCCTCCTCCCAACCAATTTCAACCCAAGTATAAACATTGAGTGATTACTATTATTATTATTATTATTATTATTATTATTATTATTATTATTATTATTATTATTATTATTATTATTATTAAAGTTTTAGACATCACATGCGACTGGGAGGCGATTGGTTAATAAAAACCAAAATGTATTTATTACATCCTCATACACTCGTAATCATATATGGTCTTTCATATTAAAAATGCCGAGTTGATTTTCAACAGAAACACGATCGCGAATGAATCTCCAAACTGTTGTTTCTAATACACGTCCAGTTGCCTTGAACATTTAATTGTTAACATCCTTTAGTTCAGCTATAAATTATGGTAATGCTTATATCGTATTGGGTACACAGAAAGGAGTTTTTCCTCACAAGGAAATAATTTCTCAGTGACATTTACATCTAAAATGATATATTTATATTCACGTTTCAAGTGTTTCCGCTGTTATAATTTTTCTTGGTATGTCTTTTCTGATGTTCAGGGTCCTCGTATGTGGTATGTTATAGATATCCCTTGATAAAGTTGTCATTAATTCATGTTTATCCGTTTCCCACTCACGGAATTGATATTTATATGTTGGGGTTGGGGGTGGTCCCTTTCACACCAAAGACTTTTTGATATCTTAAATCGTTAAATTGAATTTCTTTGCTTTTAATCATAATTCAAAACCAGAAAGGGGCGGAGAGTCTTTCAAAATAAGGGGGGGGGGCACTAACAAAAAAGTTCACACTTTGGTACTTTTTAATAGTTGAGGTACTATTTACGGCTTGGGAGCCGTAAAATAGTAGTTTTTTACATCGGTAAGCAAAATATAAACAATATATAAAATACATTAGTGCAGTAATAGGAGGTAACAAAGAAATCAAAACAGTTAAGACTAAATTACTGATAGGCCTAACCCTTGTAAATTTGATGCTGTTTTTGTTTTTAGTAACTTAAGAATGAAAAGTGGACTCGTTGAATTTGGGACTTTGTTGAATACTTTTAGATGTAAGCTTTAATATATCACATTATCAAGAAACATAAATTGGGACAAATCAATTTTTCACATACTTAGAAGATTACAAAACTTTGTGAGAGTATGAATAATTCATTTGTCAACTGTAAAGAATGGAGCAATAACATCAATACATTCCCAAAATGCTTAACGTACGTATTATTGCGTGCCATGAAACCTACCCACCTCTCCTGTCATAGAGTACCCCGAAGTAGTAGAATTCGATCATAAACATAGGATTATAAAACCATATGAAACCTGTCAACAAATTTTTCTCTGTATTATTATCAACAGGTTAAAATGGCAACTAGTACTTCTTTCGATAGTTTTTTCTACGACTATGTGAATTTTGCGTGCAATGAAACAGTGTGGGTCACCACCTTCTCAACAACACATTTGTAGGAAATACCTAACGCGAACGAAGCATATTATTTTTCTAAGAAATCGCATTCTATTTGTTGATGTACCATGCAAATTAAAAAAAGAAGAAGAAACGGAACGAAAAATAACATGCACTACAATTCGCAATGTAGTATGAGGAAGAAGTTTTCATCGCTAAATTTAAGAGTTCCTGAATACTTATTTAAAATCAACCCCCAGAACCCCTCAGAACTATTACATATGTTATATACAAGATTTATTAATTTACCTTCCACAATACAAATAAAGTTGATGAAAGCAAATTTACTGTTGCATTTTTTTAGAAATGCACCCTGTCGGGTTCTAAATTTCATCCTCTAAAATGTATTGCAGACATTTGTAGGCTAGGACCTGATATTAATTGATATAAAATAACTGCGTACTACTGGAAATCACCATACACTTCATCGCTATATATAGGTTCAAAATCGACCTCACGTAGCGCCTCTGCAGCACTTCGTGCCTGTTCAATGGAGTACTCGTCCTTGGCACAAACCTCTAAAGAATCTTGGCAGCTGTAATATACTGGTCCTTCTTCCATTTGATCTGCTGCGCTTGGAGCTCCAGGTTCAGAGTTCTCATACCATGGAGCTTCGATATCCCCGGTTGATCTCCGATGATATTCAAGGGAGCTGGCTGTATAGCTGTATTCATCATCCCCATCTACTCCTGGAAACTCGAGGACACCATAATCAAAGGCATCATCCTTACTCGTTTCACTTGAACTTCCAGGAAGGCTCGGTTTGTAGGTTTGAGATTTGGTACAGTTTTGGGTAGTTTTGGAAAATTTGCCGCGATTGAAGACAATCGCGTTGTACCCTTCGTCATCGTAAAGAACAGCGTGCCCCGGTACAGTGTTTCCTTTGATGTCAGTTGGGTTATCCCCGGTGCGTTCAGTGCTATCCTGCATGCGTTGTGGCTTAGCGTATAAAACGTTCGGTGTCGCCCGTCGGTTCTTACGACCCTGGTTATTGTAATCATCGTTGTTCAGATTTCTTGGCAATGGGTCAAGGGGCGCTGTTTTAGTTTGTGGAGTGTGGTTGAAATGAATGACAGGTTTCCCTTCCGGAGTGGCTGAGGAAGGACGAAGATCTTTCGCATTATCATCGTATTCGTCATCGATTCTGGATCCTTCAAGACTATAGTAGGCAGGTATATTTGAAACATTACTCTCCGAAGCAGTGGCTGAGGAAGGACGATGGTGGAGAGGGAGATCTTTAGCATTGTCTCGGTTAATGTCCCCTTTGACTTCTTCGTATATGTCGATAGATTCTTGAGTCTGTTGCGTCCCTTGAGAGAGGTGACCAGCAGGGGTGTCAACAAGAAGATCTGGTTGGAAATGTGCGTTATCATGTGAGGAGTATACTGGATTGTTGTACAACTTGTCTCCGTTGTCATCTGAGTCTTTATCCTCGGTGGCAGCTGGTCTGTATCTATTGAAATAATTCAAATATTATAAAATCAATCATATTCAGGTAAGATGGTAATATTGGTAATCACAATAACGTTAGAAGGCAATGGTGTCGGAGAGGTTTTGTAGAGGTGTTTTGGGGTAGAGGATGTAAAGTTGCCTTTTAAACTGTGAATCAGAAGGTATGGAGTCTGAAAAACGGCTCGGCTATATTGATTTAAGGCATGAAATTATTCTACAATTGCCATTCTCCACCCCTGTGCAAATGGTTACCTGATACGCTTGTGGACTAGTGACTTTGACTGCTCGGCTAAGATAATGTCGAACGGCCATGAGTGTTGCAGCGTGAGCACTTTATAAGAAGCTATTATTGTTATTGATTATATGTTTCGGACGTCGATACTTAGCCATTGCAATTACCCAAATATTAAGTCACCCCCTCAAAAAAGTGAAATATCAAAGACTGTCGTTTGAATTAGAACCGTCAGCCGTTTCATGACACTGTGTTTTATGACCAAATAATTGTAATTACCTTTTCCTCCAGCAGACGTAGCCAGTCACAATCGAACAGATAAGAAGGACAATAAGGATTGAAGATACAGCAGGGAGAACCACGTGATTAGATCTTACGTTACCTGCATGATAGATTGAATACAAATGAAAATATTGAAAGTGTATTTCGTTAGGTTTCGTTGATTCTAGAACCATCCAAAATTGACATCCCCTACCTTAAGTATCCGTATGCAAGCATTCGCATGTCGAAAACAGAAAGTTTCAAAAATGGTAACCACATGCAGTACTGGTTTGTAGAAATTCTCTCAAGGTCACAACAGTATACTAACCAGGGGCGGCGATTTCTTTTCATGACAGGGGGGACGAAATGCGAGGGACGAGGTAGCAGTGGCATAATGAGCAAAAACGTTGGGGGCGGCAGAAAAAAATCCGCATCACCACCACTCTTACATGTTACATGCAGGCCCCACGGAACGTTTTTCAAAGTGGGGGGCTAAAGTATTTACGATCAGGTAGAGCAAAGCTAGCGAAGCAAGTGGAGCGTAAATTGACGTGGGGTCCAGGGGCAAAGCCCCGGCGGGGGTCAAGGGGCTGAGCCCCATGAAGCTCAGGGGTTTTTAGGCATTTAATTAAGGTGTGATGAGCATCCAGGGGGCGGAACCTGCGGAAGTTCAGGGGTTTTTTTTTAGGCATTTTATTACGGTCAGATGAGCATATTTTTATACCTTATTTGTGACACTGGCATGCAGGTCACTAATTTGAGTGGGGTCCAGGGTGCGGGGCCCCCAGAAGCTCAGGGGTTTTAGGCATTAAATACGATCAGATGAGCATCCAGGGGCCGCCTTAGGGCCCTGGTGGGGTCCAGGGGGCTGAGCCCCCGGAAGAAGAAGGTGACGGAAGTGACTACCCCTCACAGGTTTTTGAAGTTTTGTTGTATTAAAAAATTACATTCCTTTAATAGCAAAACTATAGTATAAAAACATGCAATCTACTTTTTTCACACTTCACTTTTCTCGGTATTTACTTGTACATTTTGAAGGATATTATGCGAGGGAGCGTAGCTACCGAGTGAGAAGAATTTTGCATTTTTATTTGTCTAAACGCTGCACTGTTGGGCCCTCCAGAGCCTAAAAGTGTGTTGAAGCCTTCAGTCAGTATTTGCTATACATTTTTTTTTGCACTTTTTCAAATTTTCAGGGGGGGACGATTTCCCCTAAAATAATTGAGAGGGGGACGTGTCCCCCGTCCCCACCCCCTGGGATCGCCGCCCCTGATACTAACATTCCCAAATATGTAAATAGGAAAACGGCGTTTCAGCATGCTAGAGTTCATACACCCATTATTTCGTTTCTGCTTATTTTCTTTTTTGGTCGTTTCATTTGATCCTTGTTTACATAGGATTGAACTAATGAAATGATCTTGAAATTAATCAAATTAAATGATAAAATATATGTACACATATATATATATATATATATATCTATATATATGTATGTATTTGTATTTATTACACTAATCTGCCATTGTCGAATAAGCACCAATATTTGTTTAGGTTCCTAAATAATGAAAGTACTTTAATGTGGGAATGAAGATTTAAATACCTTTTCCTGTATTTCCAAGTAAGCTGCCTGTAGACATGATATATTTCGTCGTAGAATCAGTATATGTTGGAATGGATGAAGATGTGACTGAAGGTGAGATGTTGGGTGTCAAGGTGTGGTCCCTTGTTACGTGTGGAGTTGCAGAGGTAACGGCTTCTATGTACACATGGAAGATACGAAGAGACAACATTTTATGTAGACAATTCACTATTTGGACGACATGTCCGAAACAACTTAACTCAGTGACTGCATTTAACGAGCAGCATGCACCTTCTTCTTCTCGGGTCACTATGCCACAACGTTCACTCTTTTAATTAGATCGTCCAAATCCAGTGTTCGATGCATTGTATCGCGCAGGGGTTAATGTTTCCTGATCTTCTTATGTGCAAGGGTCTATTTGTTTATGTTGTCATAATTTCTTTTTTTTAGTTTAAATTTGGGATTCCATCACTAATGGCTAATTATTTCAGGGTTTTTTTTCTTTTTGGTAAGGAATCGTGAATAATTTTCTTTCGTGTTCAGTGACATGTCGTTTCTAAAGAGTTCATGATTTCCGAAGGTTCATAATTTCGAATAGATATCATTCATCATTCAGTGAATAAAAGTTCGAACATCACAATTCCAAGAAAATGAAATACAACACCAATATAAGCTCTTTTTCTTGTTTGTAAATTGTGACCCTTGTTTCATTATTGGAATTGACGCTATCGGAATATATCTTGTATCTTTTTCGGAGTTATGAGCCTTCGGAGTAATAAGCCTGCGGAGTAAGGCAATACAAGTTCGGGATTGCATTGTATTTATTCAGTCACGGTAAAAATTAACAATAAGTCAATACAGACTGCTTTTCAGTGAGTCCGTGCACGTTGTTTACAAAAATTAACACAACATCACCGACAAACAAACGTAGAACAAATTTGAATATCTTCAAACAAATATTTAAAAAAAATGAACATACCGACCAAAAAAAAAAAAAAATCAATTTATACTGATCCAATCGTCGAGAATGTCATGGGACAAAACATTTGTACCTTCTGTATATTCTGTGAACTCTATTAACTTTGCGGAATTATGCATCCGCCAATGTGAGGAAATTGTATTTTGGAATAATGAACGGTGAGAACTATAAACCTCTAGAAAACAAATCTGACTGACCTAGGAGGCAACAAAGCATTATATTCGTCCTAGCCATATCCCGAATATATGGTACGTATTACCTGTTGTTGTAGTTATTATTGCTGTTACTTTGATATTATCAACTCGGATGGTTGTGTAAGAAGACCCTCGGACAGCGGTGAAAGAAATCTAAATACAAGTTCATGAATTAGATGGAAAAGGGTTAAAAATATCCGTGAAAATGAACAATAGACGATGATGTAGCCATAGACGCCCCTGTTTATTGTTTTTTCTTTGAAATTATTCAAATCCCCTGGGGGGTGATTCACTAACAGCTAAAATCGATCCCAAATGAGATAAAATCGCTCTTAGGCTCAATATCACTCCTAAGAGCAATATCGCTTTTAGGAACTGATTCACTAAGGCATTTGGGATTGATTTTAGCCTTAAAATCGCTATTAAGGCTAAGAGTGATCCGGATCACTCTTAGTCTTACTCTTACTATGTATTAGACTACACTTTCTGGGAAAGTCAAAACTGTCAAACTGAAGCTAAATTAGAGCAAACAAGAGGAAGATAGATATTGACTTTATTGTTAGTCACTGTTAAAGTGATAGACTAGATCTAGACTCTAGATCTAGGCCCTAGATCTAGACTATATCGAATCGTTTTGATTTAGTCTATAATAGGTCTAGATCTAGGGTCTATGATAGGATTAGACCGAAGATTTCTGTCTCTTTCGTTCGTTCTAAAGAGAGGAGCCGACCCTACCCAAATCAGAGGCTAACGAACGAAAGAGACAGAAATCTTCGGTCTAAAGAGAGCCGACCCTACCCAAATCAGAGGCTAACGAACGAAAGAGACAGAAATCTTCGGTCTAGGGACGGTAGGTCTAACTTACTAGGGTCTAGGCCTAACCGCCTAGCCTCAGTAGGTCGGGTAGGGCCTAGATCTAGACTAGGCTAGATCTAGGGCGGCTAGGCCCTAGGCCTACGTTAAATCCGGCATTTTACTCGAAACAAGCATAAAGAAAGACAAAATATACCCACAGAAAATCGTATGAATCCTCACACTGCTAAATGAAACAGTCATGAATTATTTTGTGTCATGTGTTATGCGAAATTTCACTCAGCTAGCTTTCTTCTAATGTTAAAAGTAAAACGAAATCAACATAGAAATGAACGTCATTGACAAATTAAGCGACGATAGCTAGCTAATTATCGTTATGTCGATCGGCTACGCGATTGATTGATGCCCAGTGACGTGACGTGTCCAAAATTTTAGTCTTTTGATTGGTTGGATTGATCGCGTACATGAATATTCATATGCGCGCATGATTATTCACGCTGGGATTGATCCCAGCCTAAAAGCGATTTAGTGAACCAGTCAGGTAGAATCGATTTTAAGCTGGGATTGAAATCAATCCCCAAAATTGCTCTTAGGAACGATATCGTTCCCAGTTAGTGAATCACCCCCCTGGTTGCATAATTACAGCAATTCAGATGCTTTTTAGCAGTCACGTAAAATAAGCCATCTGTACTGATCCTGCCGTGTGTCGTTCTAGTATAGTCATGTTTCTGTACAGTGACTGTACACTCAACCAATAATGTGTAATCGTCCATGACCTAGCATCGTTTATCCATCCATGAATGAACCTGCATTCAATCAGCAGATGTATGAGTCTTATTGTATTAAAAGACAACCAACGCTCCTTCTCACCCCTTTCCTTTTCTTCTCTGCAAGTCACTCTTCTGCTTTTTAATTTGTATTGTTATATCTAAGTTGAGGGCTGCGGGCACGTCAAGCTACTTTGCTTTAATATGCTGTAGCCCCCCTGCATCTAATGTATGCTAATTATGCATTCAATATATTTTTTTTAATTTCGTACATTTTTTGTATATATACATATTATATATTGTATCAAACTATATTATGTTCATGAAAATGTATGATGAAAAACCAATAAATCAAATCAAATCAAAAGGAATTACCGTATGGACCTAATTTCAACCAATTTGCACTACGTATGGGATTACATAGAGGAAAGTGTTATTTGCCCACGAAGCAGTGGGCAATAATGAAGCCATAGACGCCACTGGGTATTTTTTTCCTGAAATAAAGTCGGGACGATCCAAAAGACTTTAAAAATAAATCAACCTGGGGTGATTTTAATAGCCTTCTGCCTCACTTTTTGAAATGTGAGAACAAGCCATTCACAAGTTCTTTAATCCGAACATGATTTGTACAGGCGTTTTTTTTTACTTGATTTCTTGAAGGTCTTTGCGATCGCATTGCACATACCTCCACAGGGTTAGAACCGCATGTGAATTCGATTTCTGTGGAATACCAGTAAGTTTCGTCGTTGTCTAATATTAGGACTGGATCCCCATCCTCACACGTTGTGACTTTAAGATATCCATTAAAACGAGGCGGATCGTAGGTGTAGGAGAAGAAATGGAATGAGAGTACACCACGTCCAGAACTCGGATACGATGCAGGTGGAAGAATGAAAGTGGCAAACGTTCCAGATGTATCACCTGCTCGGTTAATAATCGGTCTGTAGTAACGGTTACCAGCTGTTAAATATGATAGATGCAAATTGTTGATCAAGATCACGGACTTAATCATTATTTTTTTCCGGGGGATTTTTTTTCTAAGACTAATTAACCAAAAATAAATTATTAGTTCACTTCCAATAGATAACACCGATTTCACTCACTTTTACGCAACGCACAGTACGATTCGCTGGTCATTGCGAAAGAGCTAAAAACCAAAAATGTGTCAGATGTTGTCAGCTTGAGGCTTTCCCTAGAGAGTAGCGAACGAGCGACAATTAAAGGGATAGTTGAGTTTTGTTGCAGAGGGCGCTACACAAAATAGTCTTTTTCTGAGATAATGAAAAAACTGAGTGTGAAATCTGAAAGAGCATACAATTTAAAAGACAAAATCATCTTTGGTTCATCAAAATCGGTTCAGAGACGGCTGAAATATCCATAAGTACAACCATTTCTAATATTTGTGGTGCCCCACAAATATTCGGTAATTTTGAATCAGCCGTTGAAAAACAAGATAGCGCCTTACACGTTTTGTTCCAGCCAATGCCAATATTGGCTTTTTGTTGGCTTTTTCGTGTTGGTTATAATACGCACAACCAGCCGGCCCGTGTATAGTTATTAATTAATTAATTAATTAACGGTCACCGTATTTTTTTTTAAAGTGGAGCTGAGTTGGTATGATCGTATTCAATTTGAATTCACACTTTTAGGGGTCTAAAAGTACCTTCATAGCAATTTTAGGTTCTAAAAGGGCACTAGAAATGTCATAAATAAGAATAAGAGCAATAACCATGCACTTTGGAGGCCTTTGTGGTCTTAAGCAACTCAACAATCCCTTTAATGTTTGTAATACCGAATGTTCACATTTTAGAGGACTAGAAAGTTTGTTTATTGTTGATTTTTTTTCCTTTTTTTTACACGTAATATTATTTTCTTTCTATATCGATCTTTTCAGGAGGAGAGGAGTGAAATTGTCCTCATCCGCCTCCAGGGTGCCTCTAGATCGAGTCCGTCCCAGAAAAATAAAAAGTTGGACAAGTTATCCTCAAATAAATATTTTTAGACTATTTTTCAGGAAAACTGCTGAAAATTCCTTTTATTAAACGACCTTCTTAAAATCTGAAAATATGTGTGTGTATTGGGTTTTTACAGACGTGTATCAATCAGATATGATTATTTACGTCTGGGGACCGACCTTTAACGTCACCATCCGAAAGACGTGACTCAGTTTCGAACCTGCGTCCTCGGCTGAATCGGAATGAAGTTTGTAACTTCCACTGTTAGCTGGATTACAGGCGCACGCCACAACGCCTATAATACACTCGATTTATGAAATAGCAAAGACAACATTTGTAAAATGGTACAAATTTGAGACTTGACAAGAGTAGATATTTGTGCTGGCTGGTATCGACAATTTAAGATCGGTTAAAAGTAGACTGTTGTATAAAAAAAAAAATATCCCCAAAGACATATTTCTTAATATTTTAAGGAAATTTCCATACATGTGGATAAATTATGGTCTCTTCTATCATTCAATAAAACAATAGTTTACGCTTAAAGAGAAGGTTGAGTTCTGGGGAAAGGTGAAAAATTATTTATGAACGTTTTCATTGTTATTAAGTGTGGAAGAACATCAGAGAAAATGTTCCCTGAAAAGCATGGCTCTTTAAAGTCCTTCATATTCTAAATATGACATGTAACAGCTT
Organism: Mesocentrotus franciscanus; assembly: GCA_037976565.1. Classification (NCBI taxonomy): domain Eukaryota; kingdom Metazoa; phylum Echinodermata; class Echinoidea; order Camarodonta; family Strongylocentrotidae; genus Mesocentrotus; species Mesocentrotus franciscanus. Next base: position 27,535,419 of record CP137678.1, read on the forward strand.
AAAAATGAGGACTACATTTTTATGCCACATGTTTGTGTAGTCCCATATACATCTTTCCGTGTACAGTGCTTGTTACTTTTACCAAGACTAGGCCTAATTTCTTGTTACATGTATTTTGATTAATCCAGAACCTTGCAGTACACACCAATACTTATATGCTAGATGATCAACCTTTTCTGATCGATTCCACACCGTTTCTTTCGCAATCGCATGACCAGAACTCAACTTTATCTTTAAGTGATCTATAGCCACTTTGTGAAAGGGTGGGAAATCAACACTTGGCAATTATATTCTGGCTAGTATCAGCAAGTGTTGGATGTCGTGAAAATGCTGAGCAATTAACAACATATAAAAGAACAGACTTTGCTCTCTGCATTTCCTGGTATAGCCAATATAAACTTTAACCCGTTGACTACTGAATCTCCCTAATTTCCATAGAATTAGTACATGAATAACCCGTTTCCAGTAGGCAATATATCAAATTTAAAAACTAATCAAAAAGTAATACCTTATAAAGTACTGCAGTTGTTCACTCAGTTAAATTGAAACAATTGTTGTTGTCTTTCGGTAATTAAGGTTGATTTATAGATTGACCAAAAGATAAATTATCATTTCATCGCAGACAGTGGAAATTGAGAAAGATTTTTACAATAAGAAAATGGAAATTTCCACAATATACATTCATATAATATGCGGTAGGTCACCTACCATAGTTTGGAATAAACCAATCTGTATAGTCTGCGGAGCTTTGGGAAATTCCACACTCACCAGATTTGAAGGTGCAAATCCATGCTGTAATTAAAGGAATAAATTGTATTTCATTATGAGATGCTTGACATTCTAAAGATTACGTCATACAGTTTTGGATGGCGGATGTTGTGGTGTAGTTGTTCATTTACCTGACTCTCAGTCCAAGGGTTAAGGGTTCGAATCTCAACTCAGATATAACGTCTTTTGACTTGAGCCATTTGCCAATCTCCTGTCAGGCCTAAATGGGTACTTATATATTAATATTAATTGCAGGGCAATCAGGAAGACCACAGCTGATGCTGATGGGGCTTCCATGGATAAAATAAAATTGTTATTATCATTCCAGTCAGTATCATATACCCTATCGCGAAATGTAGCTCCTATAGCTCCGTTGAAGTATATGAGGCTAGGCCTGAGACAGGCAGGAAGTTCTATAATACTGACTAATTTAGTCAATAATATATTATTCGTCAATGTCTAGATATCATCAACATGACATTGTATACTTTCCGTAACAATTAGTTCGTTTTCTTTTTCTTTCCCTTTTGAATGATCCTCCGTGGGGGAGTGACCAGCTTCATTATGAGAGAATAATCTAAAATCAAAATAGAATAGCCATATTTCATAATACGAATGCAGGATTCAGTCACGCCAATGTCGTTTTAAATGCATCTGTAAATATTTCTGAGGAAAACATATCTTCCACATTCATCTTTCACACTCTCGGACTCATCAACAGTTTGACCATTTTTCTCCCCAATCATGCCAATAGGCCATTTTCGTAATTTATCCAAATGTATGCATATGCCTTCTTGAAGCGGAAGCGCCTATATACCAATTATTTGTTATACCATTCACTTATTACGAACAAATGTATATCGATAGTCAGAATTCAAATTGCATACATTAGTTGTTGCTCGGTAGGACAAACAGTATGAGTATGGCTTCCCCTACCTAACAACACGTAATAATGCAATTTGCATTGTGACTATTTAAATACAATTATCGTAATAGGTGAATGAAATAATTCGTATCGAGGCACTTAGGTATAAATTTTGTCACACTACGAAAATGGCCTAATGTATTATTATTCCTGCAACATAGAAGAGGGTTTTGTATTAAAACAGTGCTATTTTCAGTCATTAAACCAATCTTTAAAATATACACAACTGTAATAATAACTACATTAACGGTACTTACGTGCAGGTTGCGCCTTTGCAAAATTCATTAAGATCAGCGAAACAGAGATTGCATAGTAAATGTCCATTTCGCTTCCTTGATCAAAAGTGTAAATGAAAGTGTGAATAAAATCAATTTCAATAATTTTTGTCGATGTCACTGAAAATTCCGTTCTCCAGGAATGTAGGTCAAAAGGATACTTTTGATATCGTGCTGATACCTGTAGTTGTGGTTACATTGTAATTCTAATATTGACCATGAGGCGACGATATTAGTGAATAGTGGTAGGTATGATCCTTTCTTGTTGCAAATCCGGTAAGCAAGGAAACAAATATGTGATAAATATCATAGTTGAATAATTCCCCGCTTTCGTGTCGGATAGGCTTATCTTGATCGAACAGATTCCACCATCCGAAACACACGCTCTCCCTCTTCTTCAACCGCGCATAATCAGAACATATAGATATGACTTCATCCTGCCTTGTACATTGAACTTGTACAATGTTTGGGGGCGAATCATTTGGGACAGTTTTCAAAAACCGATAACTCTACAACATAATTATTGAGTTAGTTGATTCATAAATTTAAAGCAGCATTTATAAATTCAACAATAAGTTTGTCTGCTTCCTTTTATTCAAGCCATTGTCTTATGTTCTTTAAATTGTAAACTTTAAATTCAGGTTAAACAGATAAGAATTGGTGAGTTGCCCTCCCCCGTTTATCAATTGTGAATAGACCGTCTAAAATCAGTGATATCTGAACCGTTCATATAATCCGCGGATGAGTGATTGTGGTTTAAGCAATTTGCATATTCGACCACACAAGAGTTCCAATGATTTGTCGTTGTCACTGACACACCCTTCTCCAGGAATGTAGGTTCATAGGATACTTATGATATCGTATTGATGCACGTAGGTGTGCTCACGTTGTAATTCTAATATTGACCCTGAGGGAACTATATGTTTAATAGTGAATATTGTTAAGTAAGATCCTTGTTGCAAATCCGACTTAGCTTGATCAAACAGCTTTCACTTTCCGAATGAAATATGCATCGAACAAAGAAGAGTGAAGGTTACAGCAAGGTTTAATTTTTTGTTTAGCGGGCGACGTTCTTCTTCGGAACTTTCAATTTTTCATCACACTTTTCCCAATATAAAGACATTTATGAGGAGGTTCTATTATGCAGTTTATACTGTGCAGTGTTGATTCGATGGAAGGTTTTCTATTCTTCTTTACAGAGACATTGATTAGAAGCGTTTAACCAACCTGGTACGAGTTGGGCACAATATGGCAAACAGTGTTTTGCTGTGCAAGCCTTAAATCAAAAGAATATACGCCATGGTGTGACCAAATGAAACCGAGTTGGGCAAACTCTGTGTATAGTTGGCTGTGCCTCTTTACACAAACGCATGCCCTCCCTCGTCTTCGCATGATCAGAAAATATAGATATGACTTCATCATGCCTTGTACATTGCATGTACTTGCAAAATGTAGGGGGGGGGGGTGGGTGGGGCAACGAATCATTTGGGACAATTTTCAAAAACTGATAATTCTACAACAGAATTAATCAGTTGGGTGGTTCAGGAATTCATATCAGCACTTATAAATTCTACAACCAGTTTGTCTGATTCATATCATATCATAGCATACCTCTCCCCCCTCTCGTTAACAATTGTAGACGGACCGTCTCAAATCAGTGATATCTGAACCCACATCCGTGAACGAGTGTCTTGGGATGACTATCTCGGCCAAATATCCTGCTAATTGCAACTGCGGGCTGATGAAGACGCAAATTAGCTGGATAATTTGCGATCGGGATAGTTAAAATAGCGAGTTATTTGGCAATCTCGAGCTGATGAAGACAGGCCTAGTAAACTGTGGTTTAAACAGTTTGCATCTTTGACCACACAAGAGTGATAAAAGTGTTAGGTTCCGGATCTATCCAAATGAAAACATTGAATGAAAACCAAATTGAAAATCATTTACGAGCTACGAATCCTTTCGCTTGTATCCTATTTCAGTTTGGTCATTGAGTTCGTTGACTTTATCTGATTCCCCTGCTCACAAATCTACAGAATATTTAAACAAAAATTATTTAAAGACATATCCAGTATCAAACATGATCAACAAAGGCCTTTTTCATCAACATTATTAATGCATTTTTTCATCACCATTATTAATGCAACAAGAATGCCAAATATATTATAAATGGACGATGTAATAGAATATCAACAATTACATTAGCGTATCATGTTGATACCAACAAGTGAAGAAAAGGATGGGATAGAAGAGGTACACTTGAAAAATGTTGGAAAGAGAGAGAGAGGGAGAGATGTAGAAAGAAATAGAGAAAGAGAATAAGAGAGATATAGAGTGATAGAAAAAAAGAAATAGAGGGTGAGAGAAGAAGAGAGAGAGAGAGAGAGGGGGGGGGGAGGGGACAATATAATACAGGCGAAGAAAAAGGAGCTTTTAATTTGTTACAAATACAATTTTCATTAAGAGCAGTCAGCAAGGTCTGTGCATTGGTCTTGCATTTGCATTCTCTCGAGTTGATACAACGATTTTTGTTAATGTAACTCGAAAATACTTTTCAAGGTAAACAAGTTATACATATATTTGAAATTTGACTGAAAAAAAGAGAAAGAGAGATTTGCATGAACAGTCAAAGATTAAACAGAATATTTGCAACTTATCAAATTATTTACTTAATATTTGAATATCATATCCTGCTTAATAGTTTCCACTTGATAACAGCCTTTTGAAAAGGAAGTTTATTAACGATCACCGGAAAATACGTCACCAGGAAATGTTATGACTGCAGCTAACCTTCATCGTTTTGTAGTTTGAAGGTAGTTTCCTCATAAATAAAAGTACAGTATCTGCAACTGAAGGAATTGCTAGCAGAAGAATTAAGATGCAATAAAGTAAAATGATGATAATGATGATGATGATGATGATGATACTACTACTACTACTAATAATAAACATACTACTAACACTAAAGATAATATAAATAAGAATAAGAAAAAAAAGAAGAATATTGAAATCATCAATGAGTTGGGACACACACACCTTCGCTCACTCCCATTCCCACATAATTATCAAAAATCAATAATCAGAGCAATTCTATTTCATGACACAATATTTAATTCAACAAACATGACACACGCTTTCTCAACCATTAAATATACACACACAGCGTCCGCGCGCAGATCTTGCATACGCATGCGCACGTACACACACTTGTAAGGACGTTAAAAAAAAAATTATAACTCAGCTACATGTAGGAGGTTTTTAAATAAAGTGTTCAATGACAAAATGTTGTATTTGCTTTCAATAGGAGGGGTGTCAAAGAACGAGGTGAAACTTAATCAGTATATTATAATGACGTCATTCAAGGCCTCAGCTTGGTCCCATGATTCACCAGTCTATTGTGGCACATTTATTGAGTTGATTTAGTCTCGCATCGGTCGCTTGTTGCGATTTGTAAATATTAAAACTATTCCGGTTAATATAAATTGTGTGATTATGAATATAGTACTTCTTTACAAAAAGGTAGAGTTTCTGATGTATTTTAATTCTGTTGGAGGATCTGGTATGTCATTGTTGTTGGTGTTCTTGGATTGTTACTTTTCAGATATGGGTAAAAGGTATAAAAAAAAGGTTTATGTGAATAAAACATTTTTCCTTTAGGTAAAAAAATGCTAACTTCTGATTCAGAACTATTCATATTCAAACCTAGTAGTTGATAAAAAATAATTATTTATTTCATGACAACGATTTTTACAACGATTTTGATAATTAATTGCTAACGTTCAGAATATAAAATCAAATTTCATGAACTTCATTTCGAATATAACCATTACTCCTGCAATTATAACATTATATACACACACGTATTTATCTGGGTATATTTCTTAATAAAGTTCATTATTTTTATCGCTACTGGTCCTTATGGAAAAAAGCATTTAGTTGATAATGTATCATATTGATATATACACTAAAGCACCAGCTACATGTACCAATACGTGTTGATTTTTAGGTACAATAATATTCAAAGCAAATGCGATATATCTGAATTTCAATCATCGGCAAGGCTGATCTCTCTAGGAATTCCACGCAAAGCATCATGGGATTGTCCTTACATAAACAGAAAACGAAACAGGACATTTATTATACTGAGTAGGGGAGGGGGGCGGATGTTATAATTAACGAAGAAGGGGGTGAAATTAAGCAGAAAGAATGGGATACAGATGAGCACAGGAAGAGGAATACTTTTACTTTGGATATTCTATAGCTAGGAATGAAGGAGAGGGAATGAGAGGTGTGCAAGCCCTACAGAAAGTGATGTAGTGCGGTTACGGGGGTAATATAGACATAAACCGTTACATGGGGGCATTGTTGTCATAATCGGAGGGGAAAACCGGTCTTTAACCCGGCAGATGAAACTCAAGATAGTAAAACAAACCAATAAGGGAATAATGCGAGAGGCGGGTTTGGGGGATGTCACACACACGTTGCCCCACAGTTATCATATTTTCAAATTTTCTAAGGGTAATTAAGAAAAGGCCTGACTATATTCTGATTTGACAGCGCATGCTACGAGAAAAACGTACAACACCCCCTCCCCAGTGACGTTCCTGCCCGTACCAATGCCACTGCCTACATTGAATACAAACAAAAATAGTAAATGGCTTTATCCACTACGATCATTCTACATGCACTGTCATTCACAGAAGCTGGGTGCCATGATAAAATTATTGAATAAAACGATAAATAGGAACAACAGTGCATTGGAAATTATAACACTGTATGAAAAACTGCTCAAAATCTTTCTTGTATTAAGTTGTCTTAGAAATGAAAAAAAAAAAAAATGAAATAATTACATTCCATGTATACAATGAAAATGTCGTTGCATTTCTGTACAAGCATAGCAAATTAATTTAGTCAAAATAAAGGCAATCAAATTGAAAAAGTAAAAACAATACGACCGAACCAGATACATGCCAACACAAGCTACTGAGTCTGCTATTATATTACACGATAGTATATCACCCATATAAAAAAGCATTGTACTTAAATGGTTTCTTTAGATTTAATTCTTTCACAAAAACACAATGGCGCATATTTTCCCTCATACAAACCACCCTTACACACACCCACACACACACATACGCGCGCGCACAAACGCCCACACACACACAAGCAAGCGCGCTCATTCACACGCATCCACCTTCACATTCGATATTACATAAGCTGATAATATACGCACGTATAGGAAAATATTAAAGGACACTCCGCACCGGACATATTTTGTCCATGTAAATCGCTAGTCATGTATGATTTACGCGCAATAGGGCCTACAATATAGTACGCATTTCAAATCTCCTAGTTTACTGTTATATGTAAAAAGCTTGTATTTCCCCAAAGGGAAAATTATTAAGGTAGCATATCACTAGCTTGTATATCATATACAGTTTTAATAAGAACGCATTGACCTTTGTCATCACAGCACTTCTACATGTTATATCATACACAAGTGTTTTAGCTAGTTGATGGCTGCCCTAATTTCACTGAAATTCCGAATACACTTCATCGCTGTATATTGGTTCGAAAGTGGCCTTATCTGTTGTCCCGGGTGCGTCATTTTTGTTCTGATCTATCTCGGAATATTCATCCTCCCGGCTCATCTTGGAGTCTAAATCTTCGTAATTTCCTTCATCCACACCAACATCATCCGTCACTTGGTAGACACGGTAGTCTCCAACTTCTTTTCCAGAATTGAGAATATTGTACTTGTCACTTGAGAAGACATCCTGCTCTGTAGGTGTGAGAGCAGATCCATCCTGGTTCATTTCACTCGGGTCTTGGTAGCTATGGTATTCTGATTCATCACCCTGTTGATCCCTTTCGTATGAACCTCCAGTTGAACCGTCGTCTGTAGATTCCATTTTGTGGTTAAGGCCTTGGTGAGAAATTGGAATGTTCGATTGTCCAAGTTTAAGAGCTTGATATCCGGAAAATGGACCTGTAGCTGTTTGCTTCCCGTTCTGTTGCTCTTGTGGAGCCTCCTTAAGGGTATTATACACACCGTCGTTGTGAAGTTGTGGAGAGTTGACAGACAGGTTGGAGTCTTTTTGTTGTGGCAGGTCCAACACACCATACCCATTGTTCACATTTTCACCACCAGACGTTGGTTTCTTCAGCGCCCGCGTGATATCTGATGACTGATTGAACGTAAGCGCATTGTACTCCTCCTCATCGTCGAGAACTGCAGGACCATCTGATTGTCCCTGTTTGCCGCCATTCTGCAGTTCTGTCTTGTGCAAATCGCTTTTCGGATTAGAGAGGGAAGAGTGTGGATCAATTGATAATGACGTCTTGATCAACTCCTGATAAACGTCACCGGTTCCCGTTTGTCCCTTGGTTATTTTACCGGGCTTCTTTGATGTTTGTGGTCCTTGGGCTTGTCCATAGGTATGATAGTCTCCTTCGTCAAGAGCCTTACTATTTTCAGCCTGAACAGACGGACCTTTGATTGTATAATATGGGGTCGAGTTCAGCGTTTTACTCTCTGACGTGGGCCCTCTAAGGGCATCATGGTGGGCCGCAGAACCACCTGGGTTGGTTACAGGGTGGCGATCGCCTTCAAACTCTTCATATCGATTATCCATGTAAGTTGATGGATGACGTGCCTGGGATGAACTGCTGATGTGGGAGTTCGTATCGATGATAAGATCCGGAATAGGAAGACCGTCATCTTTAGAACAGTAGACTGGGTTGTTGTATAAATTGGGGTCGTCGTCCTCTTGATCAACTGGCTCAGTCACCTTCGGATCTCGGAACCTGTTCAAGACAATGTTGCATTGGATAAGTCACTAATCACAGACCGTATACGTGGATATCACAGCCAACTAGACCGACAATATTAGTCACATTGGTCTTATTGTCTCTTTTTCGAGAGTTTACTTGACCGAAAATGTGGACTCTAATTCCTCCTTAAAAGCGACTCTAAGGATCACAAGACCGAATAAAGAGATAGAGGTGTTCAGTTTCATAGGACGTCGATCCCTACGTTTCAGTGTCTGACTCGTATGCCTCCTTGTCATTTTAAATTGTTCCGAATACCAACAGCCCACGAGACCAACGTTCTATCTTTTCCCCTTTATGATTTTTTCTCTGCCTATCTCTTATTATACCCCTTCTTTTTGTCCCTTTCAATTCGTCTTGTTTATTTTGTTTAAACAGTTTGTACCCTCTATTTTTATTCTCTATCTCTTGACGCATTTCTTTTTAATTTTCCTTCCTTCATCTTCATTTCCTATACTTTTGGGGTATGTGTTCCACATTCTATAAATACATGTACTCTGAATACATTACTACATACTAATTGTTACACCATTTAAATCGCTGAATTATAATTCAGATCTTTGCAGACAGAGCGTGTGAATGGTAAACTATCAACATTTCTCATGATTTAAGAGTTGAAATAGTCATTAACAAGGCTCATGTTTTTAATTTGTTAATGTTTCCTCTTCTATTTGGATTAAACATGCCACATACCTCCTGCGCATAAATACAAAGACAGTTATCATAACCATGATGATCAGGATTAACACCATAGTAGAAGACAATGCTGGAATTAAAGATGAGTTGGAGCCTCCTATAAGATGGCAAATACAAAAAATACAAAAATCACGTTTCTTCTTGTTTTACATCTCAACAATAACACTTTTTTCTTTACTTTCTACCTAATAATATCTACGTTAACATTTAAAAACATCACCATAGAAAGTTTTGATGTAAAAATAAACGATGTAGGGTTAAAGGTAAAGACCAGTTTTGGAAACGCCCCTCTCTCAAAAAATTGAAATGGAAGCTCTCATTACCAATCATGTGAAAGAATATGTTTTGACTAATACGTAATGATACAATTTTGCCGGGAAAGTCGGGAAACCGCCTACTAATTGATATATTTGGTAAATTATTATATCAATTGGGACCAAATAGATATCGCGCACGTGGTCGCGTATTCCCATATACATCTTTCTGTGTACAGTGCTTGTAAATTTACCAAGACTGGGCCAAATTTCTTATCATTTTGATGATTCCAGAACCTTGCAGTACACACCAATACTTATATACTAGATGATCAACCTTTTCTGATCGATCCACAACGTTTCTTTCACAATGCAATCGCATGACCAGAACTGGTCTTTATCTTTAATTCTACGAATAAGTTGTCAAAGATATAAAAAGATTCATTTAATAATAATTGGTCAGAATACAATGTGTGATGGACACACTTTGAAAAATCAGAGCCCAACCCAATGCTTTTGTGTTCCAATTTAATAGACATATATTGACTGCTTCCAGCTGAAGCCGTTGTGTCTCCTCACACAAACGAAACCATTATTCACATCCATTTAATGAACATGTTTATTAACACATGACATGTTAAAGCTATTAATGTAAATCACTAAAAAGTGTTCAACTTATCCTGAAAGTAAATATATGTATACATTATCTAACATCTTTTAACAGGCCTAGATGTATTCACAGAAAACCCAACATAAATCGTTACCCAATAAAGGTGATATTTTCATTCCATATAATCATCAGAGTTTAATCACACTACTCACCTAAGCCTTGAGATGATGCTTCCGTTGGTTGAGATCCGGGCAAGGTACTTGGGAATGGTGTAGTGTCCATGCTTACTGTTGACGGTGACGCTATTCAGAAAAGAACATAAATATTTTTAAATTGTGTACGACCCAGAAAATGAGACATATACTGGCTATTTTAGAAGAAAGTTAAAAACAGCAGTATCAATGTGAAAAAATATTAATAATTTAAATCATATTTCTTACAATGATGCTCATCTTATACTAGATGTAAATTATTTCAGTATAGTTGTTTAATGCAGTTCAATTTGATGGTCTACATATCTTTTTTGTTGTCATGCTTCTCCATACTTACACGATTCCTTTAAGTTTTGTGACTGTTTTTGCTGTTTAATATCTCATTAAATATTAACCGAATATTCGGTATATGTAGATATCGGTTCAATACAACAATCCAACGTTGAAAGTTAACTAGTATAATAGCGTGAGAATGTTTGCAAAATGATTCCTAGCTGTTTCCAGTCTTCCCGTGATGTTTCGCTAGATAATATACATTGTTTGTTCTCCATCTGTGTGTAGGATTGCGAGGGAGGGGCTCCTATGCGATTTACTTAAAACTATTCGTATGTATTGATATTGTATATGTTGTGCCTTTCTATGTTGGACCCTTCGGTAGAATAGACGTATTTTGCGGACTGTCGGGTTACTGAAATATCCCGTCGGGGGAAATTTAGCCCCATACCCTTCCCCCTCGTGCAATCCTAGATTCGCCCCTGTAAAGTTCGAAATGATATGGATCAAGTGTGTTTGCCGATCACTGTCTGCGTGTGAATTAAATTTAGACGATTTGAAATAAGGAGGTCTGGTAACTGCATCTAGAGCACCCAACCCTTAAAAAGGGGAAGAACTGTATACGATTTTTAAAAGAATGATAAAACAAATGAATTAATGTAATAAAATTAGTAATGTTGAAGAACCTAACCAATGATCAAGAATTAGCTTTGAGGCATATTTGGTCTCACTCTTATTTGTACACGTACTGTCGCCCTAGCTCTCCGATCGTCTCGGATTTTATTTAATTTGTTTATTTTTCTATTTGGAGCCGGAACCGCCAACGTATAATCGCAACGTCACACTGGTCACCATTTAAACAAGGAAACAAACACGGATGCCCTAGCAATTGTATTCAAATCGTATCCCGAAGGGAGATGTTTTCAGAGTGATTTGCAATGGGGATTTAATATACGGCTCATTTGTAAAGCAACTCCAACTCTAGCGTAGCGATGTTAGATAGATTATTCCTTTATTCCTTTATGTTTTGTACTTGATATTTTGTACTGCTACGTAAACGATATCAATATTCAGGACAAGATAACTTTCATTAATAGGTGGGGGGGGGCACGCCATTGATTATAATTATGCCTAAGTAAACATACAGTGACCTGAAATGCTCAATGCATAGGAATGCTCATTTGCCAACTATATGCAACTTTGTCTTTGTTCTACATCTGGAATATTGATAATAGTAATTATAATTTTAATGAGAACAATAATAGTAATAATAATAGTAATAATAATAATAATAATAGTAAAGGCTATAATCATATAATGATACTGATAATAATATAAGTTTGATTTCTATTTAATGTAATTTCACGTCAAAACTTAATTTACCTGTGGAAGGACTCGATTTTTCATAAAGCTGGATATCAAGAACTCTGATCGTTGTATATTGTGAGCCTGACCCAGTGAATTTTACCTAAATAAAGGGGATACAAACCAAAAGCAGATTAGAATGCATTTACTTTGAAAAAAAAAACCATTGTGACGGTCATTATAGTGTAGTGGTAAAATATCTCTCATTTAACACTGATGTAGGAAATATGATCATAATTGGAATTGCCTAGAAGGATATTATCGTCTACTTCAGAAATGAACGATGGCGATGATAATCCTTGAATGACATGTATAGATGGAAGGATGCAAAATAAGTTTGATGACATAAAAAGAAAGACATACACATTGTATTTCTATATAAATTACATATGAAATACCATTGCCACTACACGCGCAATACATAAAGATTTCATATAACATCGCAATAATAATGAGTATATATCTTAATGAATAAACACACGATGTAAGGATTAAGGAACATCGTATGACACGAGGAAACTAATTTGGGGATGGTCAGCTTTAATCCCAAATTACGCCCAGACACAACGAGAGTAACTGCTTGACATATATTCTGACTAGAAATTGATGGTGATCAAAGGTGGAGGTCAGGTGTGGGGGGCAGTGAATGACGGTCCGTTTTTATTCGTCAGAAGGATCGTCCCCTCCTGGAAATCCGGGGGGTGGGGTGAGCACACTTGATAAGACATGGATTTACTTGTGTTGTGAAAAGGACATCAAAACAAATTTAAATTTATACAACGCAATTTCTATTTCTTTCAGTGGAGGAATTCGCCCTCTTTATGTGTGTGTTCGTGGGGGGATTTCAAAATCCCGCCAAATACACCTCGAAGCCCTGCTTTCTCGACTGCCCCTCCCCCCTCGAATCACGGAAAAAAACTCTGTCCTGTGGATGACACATTTGAAAACGTAGTTATGTTGTGCGAAAGAAAATCCATAAATCTCTTTTAATAGTAACCTCAATATCTTCGATCCCGCTACAAGAATACTGTATATGTTCATATAAAACAGATCCAGAGGTGGTCCCATATGATGGAAGGTCTTGGCTCTTGCACACTGTCACTTTCACACTGACACGTCCAAAAAAGCTAGCCAGGTAAAGACCAAACGAAAGTGATCCCACCTTTTTAGTGAAAGCATGGGGAATTGTGAAACTCGCCCTATTTTCACGTGCCTCAAAATAATCTAAGATAAAGAGAGAAACAACGAAACAAACTTATTAAAACAAACGACATGTAGTATGAAACGAAAACAGACGAGAACCTCCCGACCCTCGGAAGTGACCCGATATTTCTATAAGGAGGGAGCATGTACAAGATACACGTATACATGGTATACTGTTAAATCAGCTCCTACCGAAATAATAAAATATGATAAATTATAAAGGCGGAAGGTGCAATACCTTTACGTAGTTGATGATGTGGTAAATGATCAATGAATAATAGATAGCGCACTAAACTTCCCTCTCTTTCAGAACGTCCACTGCCCACAATTCAAGACGAAATAAACGAGCACTCAGATACATGTATTGGATAATTTAAGTCATTTAAATTATATGCTCAATTTCATAAACAGATTTTCTTTGAGTACCAGTGACAGCCTTAAGCCATATCAACATGATAAAATCGTCTGAACAGAAAACTACAAAAGGATGTTAAAATTGAAATCGTTTCAATGCATACAAATACACAACTTTGTATAGCTGAAAAATACAAAATTAATTAAATGACGGTCTTACTTCGCGAAATATAAAAAATATTTTGACTTCTAATGGAAAGAATTTATTCTCCAACTTTTCATGAACAAAACGCATGACGAAATTTGTTTTTTCTTCTTCTTCATGATTGTGTTATTAAATTTTACAAATTTTCAGCAAGTAATTAGCACTAAAATTCTGCTAAATTTGTAAAGATTTGTTTTGAATATTTGAACGTAAAGTCATTTTTACTAAATCTTTATAAAAAAACAAATCATTAAAAACCAGAGTTCTCCCCTTCACAGTAAAGCCTTTTAAAAGGGAGCAAACATGATGCCATCTTTAATTAGGGCTTCTATATCTATTAAAGTATATTCGTGGAAGAAGAAAGATAAACAGGCCCATGTCTCTGTGATAAATTGATAGGCCTATCAAGTTAAATAGAAGCTATATGTAATGCAATTATACAATACATAAGCATCGACCTTGTCAAGTTAACGCAATCTGATTTTTTAATATATTCACAATAATTTGCTAGCTCTCCGATGGCCCAGCTTCCTTCATTGAATATTAGTTTACAGGTATCCTCTTTGAAATCGCAAGCCCAGTCTGTAGAAATGAAAGAATAAATAACTAACAACATTAATAGGGCCTAGACATTCCCCAGAACCTTCTTATACACTACTTTCGGGAAAGTAGAAATCAAAACGAAGTCCAGATCCCTAATTACAACCTGTAATTTCCCAACAAAACAAACTCTCCTACGACTGGTCACGGTTTCGATCCTTACTCTTTGGATTTGGTCCTTTTTTAATAGGCTATTTGTTTTTATTGGCACGTTAATGGTTACCTAATCATCCAGGTTTGACATCACATTTTGCATTTTGCAGTATAAAAAAAAAAGAATTCCTAGGTAAACTACGTCTGTCATTTTTGTAAGGCCCCATTTTTCGGTTTGGGACATTATTTTGTAGAGCACATTCGATCACACAGGCAAATCCAAATCTGATAGTAATATCCACAATCTCTAGATTTTAAAAAAAAAGAGGAAAGAGGAAAATCTGCTTTTTCTAAGTTTCGGACATCGAATCCCTCTAGTATTCAGGAAAGGGCGTCGCCAGTCCTCCCTCCCCCCTAACGACAAAAAAGCTGACCCTGAAGTAGGTATTGGGAGAATTAGGGAGTTTATTGTCTAGCACTTGTAAAACACAAGTGAATCTCTGCCTTTGTAATATCTACGGTTTAGCAGTGTTTGGAGACCTCCTACAATGTTATAAAGTTTAAATCTGGGGAAATATGTGAGGAAGCGTAGAGACCAAGCTAGAAAATTCGGCATTTTGAAAGGTGAAACTTTGCATTTTACAACACTCAAGGACATAAAAAGTGTATTGCATATTTTACTCTGAATTTGCTCATTTTAGCATTTTACATCCAAATTTTTCAAAAGTGCCCTAAGAAAGATTTTATTATTTTTGTTGTTGTTGTGGGGGATGTCCCCCGCCCCTATCCCCGTGTTCGCTGAACCAGCATCTACGGTACTCACTTGGTATGACTACACTGACCAATAATGCAAAACCTCGATATGTCTCACTGCCATCAGTGGTGAACCGAATCCACAAATAAGATCCGATGGATGAAATGTTGTCAGGAAGCGCAGATCCGGAAAGACGAGCTCTTTGTGTGGCGTCTTCGAATGAGTTTACCAACCCATGGTAGACTCTCAGATAATCATAATTTCCGCCTTCCTCCAGATCGAAATCAGTGAACTGGACCATGACTCTGAAGCCTGTAGGAGCTATCACCTGCCACACGATGTTGACGTTGTTACCGTAATTGTCCGGATAGTTTGGAGAAGTTATGTTCATTATTGTTTCTTCACTTGTCAAATTGATGACTGTTGATTTAAAAGAAAACAAAATGTAGGTTAGTAGTCGATTACTGTTTACTGTTAATTCTCTTTTATTTGTCTTACATCATACCGAATCAATCCTATTATCCATATTTTGGAAAGTTGCAATTTTTCGTTTCCTATTTTAGACACATGGGATATGGGTTTGAATAAATATGTAGATATTTTTTTTTTCATCTTTATTTTTTTTAAATTTAGACAACAAGACAAAATTAGTAATTACCTTCATGTTAATGAAAATCTCTTGTCTTAGATAAGCTCAAATAGATAGCCCAAACAAACGTCAAGAGTAAGAGCAAGAATCCTTAATTCTTAATAATAGCTAAAGTAGGTCTTTTTAGAAGCATTAATATCAATTTTCTATCAACCCCTTAGACTACATTCTACGTATAATTATGTAGATCTCTCATTCTTGTACAATTTATTTACAATTGATGTAGTTGAAATCACATTTCAATATTTTAAAAGCCCTCAAACATCGACATCATAATCCATATATTGAACCTCTCGTATCTTTACTTTTTACAACTCCGTTTTATGAAGGTTTATAGTTCCAAAGATTCGTTTATGCATGGATGCTTTATGCGAAGGTTCATTGTTCCGGTCATTGTTTCAAAGAGACTTTGATTCGAGGGTTCTTTACACCTAATACTCGCAATTTCGCAAATGAATTAATATTCATAATTCTGACAATGGAATTTGGTTAACAGTACAGACAATGGAAGATTCGAACTTCACTTAGGCGCCTTGGATTAAATACCATGCACGAGAAGCCGCGGCGTTTTAACCTAAGAACGCATGCGGGAAGGCTGCATTCACTAATCCCGGATGCGGGATTTGCCCACAAAAAGCCGCATTGTGTTTGTCTAAAAGACGGCCGCGTCTTTTTCTTGCAGGAAGCCTGCAGGTAATTTTTCTCCACATCGATAGATTCGCCATACCTATTTAGCTCCCTCTGCGGCTAAATTATAAAGGTTTTTTTTTAGCGTTTTTAGCGTGTTTTAGCGTTCGTGTCGAATTAGCATTGTACTCGGTTAGGCAATGGATCATACACAATAAAAACACCATTTAAAAGGGTTTAAAAAAATAATACGACCTGTTTAAAAATGCAATCAGTTGTTTACAATATTATCTAAACAACCAGATGTTTAATCTATATTGTAATGAATAATAAAGTCCAGATAACCATCCTGCATGGTCAAAACTTGATTGTGGATTTAGAAGTTAGAATTCCAGCGGACTCTATATTTTAGGGTTTAAGCCTAACGTGTGGTGTCGTGTCTTTCTTTTTATATTGGTACCGCGGGGTGAGGAAGCAACATTTTTGCAAATGGCCCAAAGCTTTAAAATACAAAGAGAACTTAGTGTTAAAGAAAACATCTGAACACAGACTCGCAAAACTAAGGTCATGTCTACGTAGTGGCGTACCTGGCATATCCAGTCGATCGGGGGAGTTGGGGAGGGGGGGGGTGGCAAGCAAGCGACCGACAACTTCAGCGACCATCAACCATTGCTGAGCGATGTCATTGTAAAATGTGTATTCTTTATTAAGTCGATAAAAATTCATGTTCATACAATTTTTCGTGCGAGGGTAGTGGGTGAAAAGAAGAAGAAAGGGTTTTCGCGTTTACCGACTCGCGGGATTTTTTTCTCGCCGGTATAAACAATACGTACGGGCCATAAAGCCAATGTGTTTATTCATGAATTCTTGTTTGGAAACTTGATATTGTGCATCAAAACACCACCCCCTATTCCATTGCTATTCCATTGTTTTTTAACATAAAGAGGCAAAACGCATTTCACGAAAGGTTTTAATATTATTATTTTTTTCTTTGGACTTGGTATAAAGCCCTCTTCAAAAAAAATATTTTCTCTTTCTCTCTTTCATCTCTTTCCCTCCCTCTCTTTTCTCCTCTCTTTCTCTTTTTTGTGTCACTTGTCAGCCATTTGGGGTGCAGTCTGCCTCCCTATCCCCCTCTGCCCCGTGCCCCCCCCCCCGTACGTTAGTGTGTCTCCGGCTAATTATTATTATTATATTCATCATCATATTATTAGTAGTAGTAGTATTATAATCATCATATTGTTATTATTATTTTAATCTTCATCATATGAAAAGTCAAATACACCCCTTTTTTTACAATTCTCGGGTCGGACTTTGTGGCGCGAAAAGTACCCCTTTATCGGAGATTTTGGGAACACGAATGCGGTCCCTCCGACCCCGGAGTGGGGGGCTGGGGCCGTGGGCATTACCCCCCTCGAAGGAGAGAAGGAAGTAAAAGGAAAGGGAAGTGAAAAAGAGAAGGAAAAAAAGAGAGAAAAGTAATAGAAAACAGGGCTGAAAAGGGAGAAAGTTCAGTTGCGATTTTTTTTTCGGGGACCTGCTGTCCCCGAAATCTAACCAGAATGATCGTCTTCCTATATGGTGATACATACTATCATTAAGTTTGAAGTTCATATCTCAAGTGGTTATTGAGATATCGAGATAACGGCAAAGCGGGACGAACGGACAGTCGACAACCCGAAAATATGATGCCTCCGGCCGAGCTTGCCGGAAGCATGCAGTTTGGTATTGAGGGGGCAAACATTCCAGAGGACTCCCCTTTCAGGGGCTCATAATTATGTCTTCTCATTCCTTATAAAAAAAACACACACGCTTTCCCATACTCTCACTATAATACACAAGCGCACGTTTACACTCCATACAAGACTCGTACATAATATATACACACACCCTTCAGAATTTTTCTATTAAACACATATTTATAAAACCTGCTTTCCTGCCACTTATTCACTTAACTAGTTGATTTGAGATTTCCAAAGTATATACTATCATTATCCATTGCTCCTGTTTTGTGTACTTTTATATTATTCACTATAATTGTACTTTTCATAAACATGTCAAGTTTTCTCTCACAAGAAATTCGTATAGCAGCGTAGACAGCTCCGCGATGTCTGTCCCATAGATAATAGGGACTTTTAGATTTGCACAACGAGAACGTGGACTGCTACGTGGACATCCTTTTAAGGCAATGTGACGTCCTTTTAAGGCACACTGTCGGGCACTGCCAGTGCCTTAAAGGACGTCACATTGCCTTAAAAGGATGTCCACGTAGCAGTCCACGTTCTCGTCGTGCAAATCTAAAAGTCCCTATTGACTTTCGCTGAGACCATTCCATACACAAAGATTCAAGATTTATTTATTTCTTTCCACTTGCATGAAAACATTACATTCATGAACAGTAACAACAAGTTCATTGTCAACTAGAATAAACAATAAGAAAGTTATAAAGACTTTGAAAATGTGGAAAAGAGGTGGTCTGTAAAAAGCACAGCTTTTTAAACACAGATCACAGTTACAGGAACAACAACAAATTTTTAAAAGAAGTAAATAACAATACAGGGGAGGGAACTAACAATACTAATCTAGTTACCTGTACTGAATGTAAATAAATATCAGATCTATCACTAATTTATAGAATATGGTAGATTTAAAAAGAAGCAGAAAAATGATAATATAATAGTAAAGAAATAGGGGAAGGTGGATAAAAGTACAACACAGGCAAGGGGCAAACAATGCTAATCCAGTTACCTATATTTAATGTAAATAAATATCAGATCCAAATACTGATACTGATACAGTTGTACTGATACTGATACTGCTGGTACTTCATTGGGAGCAGCGTAATCCGCGCTCGCCCTGTAGAAGCTTATGACGGCACGCACCCAAATACCAACCTTCCGAAGTTCTGCTCTTCTATTGTTGGAGTTTATAACCATGACAACGAACTTTACCCTCGGCCACGTTCATTGTTCCTCTTACGTAACTCTTACGTAACTGTAGGTGGGCCTAAGACATAACTCTTTTCGTATATTCTATATAGGTTTAAAATAAGTTCAAATATTTCTGTGTCATTTTTGTTTGTTTATACTTTGCCAATACTTACAAACTACAATAATATTGTCAAAATTTGCCAATACTTACGAACTATTACGTTTCCCATATCATCTTCCGCTCTAGAATCCTATTTTTGTTTCATTTGTTGTGTCCTTTTTTTCTTTTTCTTGTCTCCCTCTTCAAGATTTCTTCTGTTTTTGTAGGATATTTATGCTATATTTATTTATTTTATAAATAAAAGAGAGAGTTTTATGCTTTCTCTTATAATGTTGTCCACCTTCTTTTAGATAACCCGTTTGTGCTAAAGTATATAATGTCCGATGTATATTATTTCTGTCAATAACATATAATGAACGTAACATTTTATTTTGATGCAACAGAGATTTACATTCCAAATCAAAACTTTTACCTGACTTTCTATAATTTGTGTACAGTAACATTCTTCTCATTTCGATATTATCAGCCGCTCGTTCTCTATTTTCGTCCCCTATAATAAATATAAGGTATAATGTGTACATCATCAGGGATATGTTTATCTCAAGGAAGGGATGATGCCGGCATACAAGCAAATGGTGGAATATAAAACAACATGAAAGATGAAGATGTAAAACGACATTGACAGAAATACAGAGATAGAAAGACAGACTGAAAGACAGAAAGTGGGAGAGAGGGAGCGAGAAATAGGGGGCGGGAGAGATAGAAAGTTGGACGTAGTCTGTACTGTATTTATTATTATGATATTTGTCTCTCCGATCACCCCCAGCTCTAATGTTTTTCTTTAGTTACTTTCTTTTTTGTTTGTTTATATCTGTCCGACGTAAATAAGTACCGTCAATATAGCATAATAAACTTTTTTTTCTTCATATCATTTTGATGCAGCAGAGATTTACATTCAAAAGTTATACTGTTTATAATTATTGTACAGTAAATATTCTTCTCATTTTGAAATCATCAGGCGCTCGCTCTGCGTTTTCCTTCTCCATATCGAGGTTATGGTATAATAATTTATCTCAAGATCGAAAGAAATACTTTCGGAATAAAACGAGCAAATATCGGAACGGAAAACAGTACCAAAGATGAAGATGGAAAATGGCGCTGAGAAAGCGAGTAAGAAAGAGAGAGAGAGAGAGAGACATACAGAGAGAGAAACAATCATTTCTCATGTCATCTTTTCGTCATTCTGTGACATTTTACTAAATCACCTTTTAATTATTCCTTTATCTTTCCATCTTGACTGTTATATATTTTGAATGAATATTTCAGATAGGGTCAAATTTGGTTTTAGGTTATAATTATGATCAGCTATTTTTATTTAGGAGTACGTCGGAACGCGATCTCATCAAAAATCACGGAACAGAAAACACAATGAGAGATGAAGATAGAAAATGACATTGAGAAAACGAGAGAGAGAGAGAGAGATGTTGGACGTATTGTTATTTATTATTATGCTATTTGTCTCTCCGATCAACACCCACCTCGATCACCCGCTCTGGATTACTTTTTAGTTTCTTTTTTCATCATGATTTACATTCAACAATTTTACTTTTTATAATCATTGTACAGTAACATTCTTCTCATTTTTATATCATCAGGCGCTCGTTCCGTGTTTTTCTTCTTCATATCGAGGTTATGGTATAAAAGTTTATCTCAAGATCGAAAGGAATACTTTCGGAATAAAAGCAATTAGCGGAACGGAAAACAATACCAGAGATTAAGATGGAAAATGGCGCTGAGAAAGCGAGTAGGAAAGAGAGAGAATTACAAAGACAGAAAAGGAGAGAGAAAGAGAAAGAAAGAGAGAGAAAAAGAAAGCGAGAAAGAGAGGGAGAGAGAGAGAGAGAGAGACAAAGAAAGAGACAGAGAGAGAGAGAGAAAAAAAAAATCTTATCTTATGTCATCTTTTCGTCTGCGAAATTTTACTAAATCACATTTGTATATATATATATATATCTTATATAAATATATTTTTTAAAATAATATTATTTATATACTGTTGCTCATAAAGTTGGAATATTTTTTTTACACCCCAATTTATGGAATGATTTTGACAATGATTTATGACTACAGGGCGTAGGTCCCCTAGTTCATTAGCATAGTAGCATACAGATGCTTAAGCAGTCACGCAAAACAAACACTTACAAATTATTATCCAATAAAATCTTAGAATGTAAACTATTATCTAGATCTATTAGGAATAAATCATTGTCAAAATCATTCCATAAATTTGGGTAAAAACAAATATTCCAACTTTATGAGCAACACTAGTGTATATTTATATATTATTAATAATATACACGCATGTTATGTGAGTGCATATACGTACATTTGAATTTTAAAAAAATGTTCATATTATTCGGCAATAATGGTCATAAACTGACTGACTTGCCTAAATTAAACAACAACAACAACGACAGTCCATTCACCGGCCTGTTTGCATGTGATGATGGAGCTGGGGGATTATTCCAAAACAATAGCTGGATTATCTGAACTACAGTCTGCCTACTTTGCATTCTCTTTGTTATAATCTGCAGTGAAAAAACAGGAAGTCTATTCATGTTTTTAAATTTCGAACCCATCAGCTGCAATGTTTTGTTTGCATCCACTGAATACTAGCTTCAGGTGTTTGTATATCATCATGAGATTAAGAAATATAACGCGAACATTCAGAAGTAGCTAAAATGAACGGAGAGGTCGAGAGTAACTTCATACATTTTTCTTGGATATGGAAATAACTTTCAGCATGATACATTGTATGTTTAATAATCTATACATATTTTTCATATAATTTGTTCGTAATTATAATTATGATTCCTTAGATCTCGCATAATACATATATATATCCTTTGAAAATATTTCATAGTTAAACTTAAAGTTGTATCCATCTAAACCTCTAATAATTCATATAGAATTGCGGCAACGTAACACATCAACAGTCTAAGCAGATATTATTCGCAAGACAACATGAAAGTATTTTGAAGCATATTTGAAATATTCTTTCCATTTCATTATACATTGTCTTCTTTGATATAAACCTCTGTGCTTCATTTCATTTCCGACTGTGTTTTGTTGAGCAGTTATTGATTACTTAGAAATGACCAGTTATTGACTTATTCGAAATCAGTTATTGATTCCTTAGAATTCAGTTTTTGTCTCGTTTGTTTGTTTTGTTGGTTTTATTTGTTTTATTATGTTTAAAAAAAGTTTTAAGCTTAACCCTTTAATTATTTTCAATATTATTTATATTTCATTGCCTGGTACTTGCCGCATCTATACCCTGTATACTGTAATTATTGTAATGATCAAATGTTTTGGGTGTGTGCGATTTTATAACAAGCCTTCCTTTGGCTTTTCCAGTGCATGCCCCCATTTCCATTTATTATTATTTTATATACAAAGATAATAATGATAATGATATTAATAATGATAGTACTGTAATAATGACAATAATAATGATAATCATAATAAGACTAATAATTATAATAACACTAGTAATAATTATAATGAAGCGTCAAACTTTCTCTCTCTCTCTCTCTCCTCCCTCTTTCTCTCTCTCTCTCCCTCTCTCATCTCTGTCTGTCTGCCTCTCTCTCTCTCATTTTTTTCTCTCTCTCTGTCTGTCTTTCTCTCATCTCTCTCTGTCTGTCTGTCTCTCTTTCTTTCTCTCTCTCTCTCTCTCTGTCTGTCTGTCTGTCTCTCTCTGTCTCTCTATTTCAATGTCGTTTTCCATCTTCACCTTTCATATTGTTTTCTATTCCGCCATTTGCTTGTATGTCGGCATCATTCCTTCTTTGAGATAAATTATAACATAACCCTGATGATGTACACATATACCTTATATTTATTATAGGAAACGAAAAAGAGAACAAGTAGATGATAATGTCGAAATGAAAAGAATATTACTGTACAAAAACTATAGAAAGTAAAAGTTTTGATTTTGAATGTAAATCTCTGTTGCATCAAAATAAAATGAAACGTTCATTATATGCTATTGACGGAAATAATATACATCGGAAATTATACTTCAGCATAGAAGGGTTATCTAGAAGGAGGTGGAGAGTATTATAAGAGAAGTAATGAAGCTTTCTCTTTACTTATTAAAAAAATAGCATAAGTACTCTACAAAATCAGAAGAAATCATGGAGAGGGAGACAACAACAAAAATGAAAAGTACACAACAAATAAATATAAAAGATAGGATTCTATAGAGCGGAAGATGATAGGGTAAGCGTGATAGTTTTTAGTATTGGCAAATTTTGACAATATAGTTTGTTAGTATTGACAAAGTATATACAAACAAAAATGACACAGAAATATTTGAAAGTATTTGAGACCGATATATATAGAATATGGGAAAAGAGTTATGTCTCAGGCCCACCTACAGCTAAGTTGCATAAGAGGAACAATGAACGTGGCCGAGGGTAAATGTCGTTGTCATGGTTATAAACTCAACTCTACTGAACTCTAAATATGATATCCATTTTCCTTCGCTTGCTTTTATGTCAGCTTAAACTAGCAATATGATTTTGTGGTTCTTGTTTCCCTGTTTAATACTTTTTTGTTATCTAATTCCGATTCTTTCGCTCAAAATCTATCACAATCACTAACATAGTATATATGGCGCATAATATGTTAACGCAACGTAGCCATACCATGAAAGGCTAGTTTAATAGAGAGAGAGAGGGGTGGTCTAGGAACAATGGGGAAGCGTTGACCCGTGTATTGTTCGTGACATCCATTCAATACACTACTGTTTAATGCGCGGAGTTGGGCAAAGGCAACATTGAATTACCTCTATTATTACGTACACTATTGTATCGGCGGCCTGGGGTAAACGGTGGGGGTGACTAAAGTAAAAAGAGCATTTCAGTCGTCGGCTTTCAAACTATTTAATACAAGCCGTTATAACGCATTACACTGAACTGAATATCAAGGACGAACATAATAGTATTTGATGGAAAGACGGAATACATGTATATCATTGCTCTTCTGTCAAATGGTTGACAGTGAACATTTTACACAAAATAATAATACGATATGCGTTTACTTCAATTAAACTCGATAAACATGTTTAATCACAATGTTAGTGAAACGTAGATATTATTATGGTCACAATCGAGAAGCCTAGCTATAATGTGCCTAGATCGTTCTATCTATACTTAATCAGTAGAAGTCCAGATACAGGCCTGCACATGTTGCAATTAGCTAATTTTATGTTCTCGTCTTTGCTCAATTTGCGCCGGGCTTCAAGTTTTCAAATTAGTGTTTTCAGGAAAATTGTTCTGTTTCACCTATACTCCACCTGGCGATCCACTGCATTCGGATACCAACATTTAATTACGTTCTTTATCAAAACATAATTACACAAAGTGATCCAAAGTGATTCAGTTTATTCGAAAAAGGCCATTAGCTAAGAGAAGAATTGCAAAAGATATAATTCATAAAATCTCATACCGTTTGAAAGGTTTATTTTGCCCTTTCGTTGTGTTATTGTTTTATTTTAAATTTGTTTAATACCAGTGTAACTGTGTTAGATTCTTTTCATTTCATATATCTGGGGACAAACCTTTGATAGACTTTTGGTCTTTGTTTGTTCCTCACATTTTTATATAACTTCAAGTTGATTGTTTTATTGAATTCCCTCTCACGATCCTATTCTATTATTTTTGTCTTAATTCATCTCCTTCCTCTCTCTCTTCCTCTCTCTTTTCCTCTCTCATTTCCTCCCTGTCGATCACTCCGATTGTTTCATTTCATATTGTTTATTTCTGAACTCTAAATATAATATCCATCTTTCTTCATTAATAAATGTTGCGTTAAAAGATTGTCAAGTCGTTGCTAAGAATTTTTTAAGGCATGCTTGTGTAATCAAAGAAAATAATACTAAGCTGGAAGAATTGTTATATATGCTTTAATTTCTATGTTATGTTTCACTCAATCATTGAGTAATTAATGTACATTATGGAAATAAAAATCTCGCTTGAGGATAAAAGAGAAAAAAATGAAGGCTGCTGCTGTTGTTGTTGATGTTATTGTTTGTTTTTTACGGCGCTGTCATTAAAAAGCTCACATTTTGCGCCATTCATCTATAAATATTAAACAATCTCTTCATGATTAGTCAAGCGTATCATGGCCCATATGTTTAAAAGTGTTCCAGAGGTCAAGTATTGTTTAAGATAACCCCATAAAAATAATAAAAATTGGAAACGAAAACGTGACAAATGAAGCTACAATAAAGCAAAACATATTAAAGGAAGAAAAGGCATTAATGTATGACGTGTATAAATGTGTGATAATAATTTGTCTTAAATTAATAAGTTCTCCCTTTGGTGGAAGGGAATCTGAATTCAGACCCTACATAGCAGGGACCGCGTAGCGTTTTTGAAGGGGGCTCCAGCATGCCAACAATATATACAACCCCTTTTTCGGAGCTTTTATGAAACGTGTCTACTAAAAAAAGCCCCAGCCACCCGGTTCCGCGGCCCCTGCATAGTATAGTATAGTGTGAGAGTTAAACGCACAGGGCAGACCAGGCCTCTAGAGGGCGGTCAACTGGTATCAGTTACAAGCACTATGAGTCGGTCTTTCTCTGTTGTGAAGATGAAAGGAACGGACGCGTTCTTTATGCGGGATTCCCGCGTGCGTCTTTTGAATAGAGGGATTAGGATGACCGCGGCTTTCACGCAAACTAGGCTGCGTTGCAGGAAGCACGCGTGATTACAGCCACTCGAATTGATCCAAGGCGCCTTAAAGGGATAGTTGAGTTTTGTTGCAGAGTGTCAAATTTGAAAGAATATAAAAATTAAATGACAAAATCATCTTTGTTTGATCAAAATTATTATTATTATTATTATTTATTTGGCCATAAAAATCAGAAATTCACAGTATATATATACAAAGTCAACATAGTACATGTAAATACAATTATCTTTATAAAAAAAAAAGAAATAGGGAAAGAGAAGGAAATGAGAAGCAAGGAGAAGAGGAAAGAAATGGTGACCTATGGGCCAGGGTTTGCAAAAGTGAAATGCTTCACTGTTGCCCAGAGGCATGCGAGCCCTCATAGGTAACCATGTAGAAAGATATTGCACAAGCCCATATACAAATACAAATATTACACATTAAAAATACAATGGTTTAAAAAATATATATATAAAAAACCATGACTAGAACTCACTCCTCCATTAACTGCCATACCCGCTACCTCAAAATCAATAAAACACGGGATAAAAAGTACCGGTACATGTATATTCAGATGGAAATTTGAGGTGAAAAAATAACATTAAGGTAATTCCCCCCTGCAATACCCTCTACATGACAGTAATAAAACTAATTATAACTTCAACATAAGTATATTATCAATCATTAGCAAATCCTGATTCCCAAGACACAAAATTAATAAAACACAGGATGAAAAGTACATGTATATTCAGATGGGAGTTTGAGTTGAAAAATTAATATTGCGGTAATTGCCAGTGATAAAATCAGTCAAATCATACAAAGTAACCAATTAATTTCCTATCAAGTTCATTATACAACAGGGAGAAGATAAATTTGAATTAGAATACAATGAATAAATCAAAGTCTGTGACATAAAAATTATCCAATACTACTGGTAAGCAGCAATACCCCCCCCCCCTTCAGTCATTCCCCCCTGCAATACCCTCTACATGACAGTAATAAAACTAATTATAACTTCAACATAAGTATATTATCAATCATTAGCAAATCCTGATTCCCAAGACACAAAATTAATAAAACACAGGATGAAAAGTACATGTATATTCAGATGGGAGTTTGAGTTGAAAAATTAATATTGCGGTAATTGCCAGTGATGAAATCAGGCAAATCATACAAAGTAACCAATTAATTTCCTATAAAGTTCATTATACAACAGGGAGAAGATAAATTTGAATTAGAATACAATTAATAAATCAAATTCTGTAACATATTAAGGCATCCAATACTACTGGTAAGCAGCAATACCCCCTTCAGCCATTCCCCCTTCAGCCATCCCCCTTAGCTAGGTTGACTCCCCTTTAGCCAAGTTGAAGAAGAAAAGAAAAAAGAAGAAAAAAAGATAACAAGAAAGGGAAAAACAAGGAGAGAAGGAGAGAAAGCAGTATCAGTGATACAAGAAGTAGAATGAGAAGAAGACAGGAAGAAAAAAGGGTGAGAAGGTCACGAATTGGAAAAAAATTTCTTCCTTCAAAGAAGAAAGGAAAGATGTCAATGAAGAAATGACAGCATCATCCCTGATGCCAAGAGGCAGAGTGTTCCAAAGTCTGGGAAGGCGCCAAGACGGAGAAAAGAAAAAAGCCTGAGTCCTAGAGGAAAGATGACGAAACAAAAGAGTATGAGGATGGCAAGGATTGATATGGATATTTGCACTAAGTGTCTCACAGTTACAAATGCCGTGGAGACACTTAAATGCAAATGAACAGAGAAGGTAATCTCGGCGAGAAGCAAGAGAAGACCAAGAAAGTGTTCGGAGCCGTTCTTCATAAGACATCTCCCCACGACGCTGTTTGAGGTTCAGATACGGCTGAACTATCCATAAATATAACCATTTCTAATATTTGTGGTGCCCCACAAATATTCGGTAATTTTGACCCAGTCTTATACTTTTTTTTTATTCCAGCCAATGCCAATATTCGCTTTTTGTTGGCTTTTTCGTGTTATAATACGCACAACCAGCCGGCCCGTGTATTGTTATTATTAATTAATTAATTAATTAACGGTCATCGTATTTTTTGAAAGTGGAGCTGGTATTGGTATGATCGTCTTCAATCTAAATTCACACATTTTGGGGTCTAAAATTACCTTCATAGCAATTTTAGGTTCTAAAAGGGCACTAGAACTGTCATAAATAAGAATTAGAGCAATAACCTTGCACTTTGAAGGCATTTGCGGTCTTAAACAAGAACTCAACTATCCCTTTCATTCTGTGGTTTTTTTGTGAACACCCGAAGGCCCAAATGCAGGAAAATTTAAATCCTCGGAATAAAGAACTTCGAAAAAGAGGAATCTTCTGAATAACTAGCATCCTATTATTCATATAGCAGGGTATCAAAGTAATATCTATTACCGTGAGCACACATATATTTGGTGTGTTTTTCCCAATACATATAACAGTTTGGCTCGCTTTCATCCAGATTCCTGCTTTAAATTTCCAATGTAACTTCCTACTTCATTACAAATACTACGTGTCTGGGGCTAAAGCTAATATGCCTCCTTATATCTGCATTACTAGTCTTCGTAAATTTCTCATCCTAAAAAGCATATTATCTTGTTGATGACCATGATGACCATGACCATGATCTACAGGGTACCATAAAGCAGATGAATGTTCTCGTATCATATTTAGGACATATACGTATTAAGGACATAGTCAGTGTTATGGATCTTGAGTCCGAACTTCATAATTGAATTGGCCAATATACCAACAGACACTACTACAATAGTATATGAACATAGTTTCGGAGGGGATATAAGGTCAAATTCGAGGTATTTGGTCACCAAGTATTGTAGAATTGTGAGCATAGGTTGACATGAGATGTGACTTTTCACTTCATATTTAGTATGATAACAACTCTAGTGGGGCTATTAACAAAATTATAATGATCAAATATAATACCATCTTAGATGTTACATGTGACGTATATGGGACAAAAAAACTTGAACACGCCTCAATCAATTGTCTGAGTCAAACACACTGTGTAGGGTCAAATAATTGCAACTTGAGTATGAATATTGAGAACCAAAGAGGGTTGTACGTGTATAGTATATATATATATATATATATATATATATATAGGCGTGAAGAAAATGGTCTAGGAACGTGATACGTAGCTGTACTTTACAATTTTCTTCACGCCTACATATTCTGGAACACCCGTTGTCATGTCAGAGTTGAGAATTCTCGCACTTTTATATATATATATATATATATATATAACTTGACTTGGGATTACCTAGGCATAGTGGTTCCTTCACTATTAAGTTTCCTAATAGGAGGAAATTCTTTAAAATGATTGAACACAACAGAAATGCAGTTTGACAGATACCTAGATAATGAAATAGCATTAGAATCAAATAATGGATCTAATCTCTATGTTAGTTCCTAACAGAAATTGAAAATTATGTTAAAAAAGACAGAAACATAAACACAGCAATGAAACCAAATAAAGGAGAATAAAGGCTACATTTCACTTACTGTTATCTTGAGACATTGTGCTACAGGGCACCAGCAGGAGAACGAAAAGCACAATACATTTATCCATTTTGACTGTTGTATAATCACTTTAGCTTGTGGATATAGTAGGAGAGCAATAAGTTGATAGAATACAAACACTGTGAACCATATTAATACGTGATCTCCTTTTGACCGCAATAGGCAGTGATTTGAATGATACGTTCAGTTATCAACGCAATCATACTGCATTCAGGCAGGTAAGGATATGATATTCCGCGTTCCAAAAGGTAGCACTTGTTTCGGTCCAGTGAACTTGTTTGTACGTAGTCATACCGCGGTCACACCGCCATTCCGACTCCAAAACGACCTGTCCGACATTTCCCCATTCGTGATAATGTAATGTTTTGTTCGGTCTGTTTATGATCTGGTCTCGGTATGGTTGCAATGGCGTAATCCGGGATTTGGCGTCAGGGGAGGGGCCGCAAGCGAGCGAGCAGATGTCCCCTCTCTGACGGTGAGAGCATTTTACAATTTGATGTTTGTAATCATGCAATTCTTTGTATACTTATGGTATGTTCTATCGATTTAAGAAGGTCTTCATTAGAAAAGGGAGTAGTTTTGCTCCATCAAATATAGATATAAAATATATAACGACCACAACTGTCAACAAAAGAACTACAAACACAACAATTAATACAATGGACATTTACAATACACTTTATAAGCATCATATTTGTCTTTCCCTGTCGTTTTTTTTTTCTCTCGAAAGGTGTTTGTTTTTGTCTTTTGCTTAATATTTCTGTCAGGGGGGGGGCAGACTGCCCCCTCCCCTTTGTATGCATGGGTATATGAATTGTGTGCCTAGTGCATGACGGAACGCTGGATTTCTTTGTAAACTTCCTCGTTTATAAACAGCAACTCTGCCATTTAATTTAAACGTGGTAAACTAGCACAAAGAGGAACTGACTCGTAAAACAGCTTGTGATCGACGCGTATTAAAAAGACGCCGTAAATACAATTTGCACATGACAGGATAAAGGTCATTTCTACTTAAACAATGTAAATTTCACGAACATGAATACTGAATAGTTGATCTACAATATGAAAGCAAGCATTCATTAATTCATGCAGCAATAAAGTATTTCATGATACACAGGTGGAAGTATTCGTATTAAAACGGGGAAAAGGGTTAGTTATGAAGCATCTCTATCACTTTGCGAGTGATTTGTTTTGGGTAAAATGTTCGCAGTGTCACCTCACCAAGTTTCAGAAGTTTGTGCATGGTCCATGGCTTTTGCATATTTGGTGTCATTTGCTAACTACGAACTAGTCTGTTTGACAGAAATCCGTGTTTTATTTTCTACCGCCTCCATGCTAATGAACTTGATCGACGGACCACGTGGAGAGGGCATGCCACTTTCTATTTTTTCTCTCACTTTATCGCACATCTGATTCCTTTACCCCTCCCCCTTATTGGAAACTACTCGATCTACCGCACCACTTTACTTATGAGTTGACTAAAAAATCAATATTGGTCAGCAGATTTGAATAAATGTTGGGTTAGTAGCAACTGAAAGCAAACAATACGTGGGCATGGTACGTTGGTAAACACTATCACTTGGTTTTGCATACATGTCTGAGCATGATGACACAATATGAATTGGGGTCACAAATGGGCACCAAGCCTAAACAAATAGAATCAAATTTGTGCCCTGACAAAATTGACAATATACTATTATGATCTATACAATGAATTAGATTTCTGTAACTTCTGTCACTAAACAACGATTTACGTTCATGAGCTCATAGATTATTGAGCAAACAACCATGCTGAAATTAAAATAATATGAACCTAAATTTAAATTTAATGTGTCCTTATTCTTTTATTCGTCTGCATTGCCAACAATTTTTATTATGAAATATGTATTGTGTTACAGTAAAACAAACATAAATTAAATCACAGAGCCTTTACGAAAGAATACAGAGCTACTTGCACATCCACCATTCGCTAAACACATACTCACAAACTCAATCAGAAAGATCGTATGAACACATTTTCATTTTAAATTTTAGCTTAAGATTTTTCGTTCGAGGCCGCCATCCTAGTCAAGCGTCGCTTATGATTGCTGTCTCCTGCACTTTTTGCACATACAGTTCGGATGATACTTAAATTTTATAATAATGTTATATAATTTTATAGTTCGCTATTTTATGTATATGTGTCACATTTTTACATTAATTTATTATTGTTTGTATCATACCTTACGTTTACATGTTCTATATTATTCAGTTATAGTATTTGGAAAATGCAGACCGAGCAGAAAAAAGAATATAGGAAGATGTTACTAATTCATGATGTATTTCGAGCAATATCATGAGTATTTCATCACTCGGCGAGGAGCCCAGCTGGCTAAGTCGGTAAAGCCCGTCGATCCAAAGATCGTGGAATCGAATCCAGTTCAGGCTATATCTATGTAATTTGCTGGAATTATTGCCCCCTCCCCCTAAAAAAGAGAACATAAATGATGAATTTTTAGCTTACTACCAAATACAATGTTATTTCTTAACCAAGATCTATATATATTTATTACGTCAACAATTTCTCGAAACTCGAATTAAGATAAAGCACTACATTTTAGATTGACTGTCACAAGAAAGAAATCAGATAAGATTATCACCTGATAAACTGTATAGAAACATGCTAATAGAAAATAAACCAATGCCATCACTTTCGTGTAAAAAGTGTAATTGATGAAGATTCAATGAAGCTAGAATTGATTTATCGCTTGAACTTAATTAAAAAATACAGCGCCACAGCGTTAACTACGTATTGTAGCTCCGAGCAATCAACAAATATCATTCATGACTCAAATCAGGCAGGAACAATGATATCCACTTCTAAAAGGGACACGGGCAATTCAACATCTTCACCAATGACAACAGCGACAGCTTCCGCTCAGCCATCAAGAGGTTTGAGTTCTTACTTGTAGCAAATTATAGGAATTTGACCGGGGCTATAGGCACACACTTATTAAGGCATATGCGCGTTGCCTCTTCTGTGTCCTTTTAGATGCATGATACATTTCAGTCGCACCCTTGCTAACTTTCTTAAGCCCACCACACTCTAAACGATCTGACTACGATCCGATTTCTGAAGAATTTGTCATATCATTTGGTATGAATATTTATTGATCGAGAATCTGAAAAGTCATATGAGTTGAATATAAAATCTTAACTTCAATAGATTTCAAGATTTCTTTTAATCTTGGAGGGGGAAAAGCTAAATAGTCCCACATTCGTAGTGGCGTCAGACCATTACATGTGCGGTAGGCTTGATAAAACGTGCGGCGCGTAACATGTCACCAGCTCTCGGCTAACCCCAAAGCATTCACATGGCAATTCCCTAAAGAAAATTGATATGTTTGCAGAAGCGCTCAATGAAAGATAGACCATACATTTGAACACTTAATCAGTAATTTATTTGTAGAGTGAGTAAATTAAACAGTAACAAAAAAACCTACAAAAATCATAATTATGATTAAGTCTGCAATCTCGCACAAAGAAGGAAACAATAATCATCATAATTTCCACCATGTCCTCTTTTTCAGGAGTTCTTTACTCGGCCGTCATTCCAGCAGCGATGCTGTCCTTGTCTTCCTTGTGATTCGGCCTGCCCATTGTTTTCTTGTTTTTGTATCTCTGCAAGAGGTATTTTTCTTCATTCCTAATTTTTTTCTTTTTCAGTGAGCCATCACAACAATTACTTTAAAGACATGGTATTCTACTGACATTACTACAGACAAGGGGCGTCAATCCTGGGGGGGGGGGACGTCCCCCACGAATTTTCAGGTGGGGAAATGTCCCCCCCCCCCCATGTTTTGTCAGAAAAGAATTTTCTTTAATAATTTAATGTAACGTCAAAGCTTCCGCGCTTCGCGCGGGAGGGGGTGGGGGAACTGAATTCAAACAAGGATTAAGAGTCGAGAACAGTACAATGAATCTTCTTCTTTCTCTAATAATTTAATAAAACGTCAAAGCTTCCGCGCTACGCGCGAGAGGGTGGAAACTGACTTCAGACAAGGAGTAAGAGTCGAGAACGGTAGAACGAATCATCTTCTTTCTCTAATAATTAAATGAAACGTCACAGCTTCCGCGCTTCGCGCGGGAGGTGGGAAACTGAATTCAGACAAAGATTAAGAGTCGAGAACGGTACAATGAATCGTCTTCGTTCCCTAATAATTTAATGCAACGTCAAAGCTTCCACACTTCGCGCGGGAGGGGGAAACTGAATACAGAGAGGGATTAAGAGTCGAGAACGGTACAACGTATCGTCTTATTTCTCTATAATGTATAATGAAACGTCAAAGATAAAAAAGACAATAAATGAACCGGTCACCAATGAAAGTACATGCCGTGAAACAGAATAAGTAGAGAGAGAGAGTGTGTGTGTAGCAACATAACGTGGTATAACTTTGAAAGTAACTGTAAAGGTGACATGCAATTGTGTCCCCCCATGCTCAAACTCGGATTGACGCCCTTGCTACAGACTTACGTATACCACACTCTGCAGCTCACAATGTCACGATGTGTCGACAGCCGTGCCCCCACAATGTATAACGAACTGTTGAACGTGCGCTTGATAATTTGTTTCAGAGACCGGAAATCGCTCTATGTAAGACTTCATCGATAGAGGGCGCAACTGAAAATACATTACTGCAGTGGTTTTTTCTTCCAAAATGCTTCCGAAAACCCATGCCCAACCAGAGAAAGAGACTCTCGGCTCGCACCCACATTACAGCGTCCGGTATTTATCGAAAAGAAGGGACATCAATAAAGTCCAAAACGAAGAAGAAGACACCACATATAAAAAATACCAATGTGCCACAATCGTCTATGGATTCATAAAAGATAATAAGTGGAATAGCAGACATCAAGGATGAAAACCAGAGGTCGAAGAAACCACCATCCCCAATCAATGCATATCCTGCCAGAGCCAGGCAAGAAAAAGATTTGCCCAAAACAAAAGAGAATGGTTGCAGAATCAGACCTTCTGATCATACCGCTGACAAGGAAAACAATGCACTTAGCTTCACTTCCTTGTCAGATATCACTCGTGCGCTGAAGAATCCTACGTCTGGTGAAGAACATGTGAACGATGGGTATGGAGGTCAGGACCTTCCGCAACACCAAGCCACTCCCCTTTTTATATCAAACTCCCTAGAACTTTACAATGGCGATGTGTATAAATCTGTACATGAGGCTCCACAAAAGCATCATAACGAAATGCAGAAAGCCAAAGCTCCATATCTCAAGCCTAAGCCAAACAGGACTGACCCCGACCCCCCACTCAGTGTTATTTAGGGTACGCGTATGCTTGTTCCCTCCCTTTGAAAGCAACCCCTTTCTCAGGACTGCCAACATTTCTCAAACCGCCTTTCGCAGACTTTTCGCGGGCTTTTCCTGCTTTGGAGACCCCTAAGTCCGGAACACTACTCAATGTACCCCTATCAATGATATTCAAGATATTTGATGAACCCCTTTTAAATTTC
Organism: Mesocentrotus franciscanus; assembly: GCA_037976565.1. Taxonomy (NCBI): domain Eukaryota; kingdom Metazoa; phylum Echinodermata; class Echinoidea; order Camarodonta; family Strongylocentrotidae; genus Mesocentrotus; species Mesocentrotus franciscanus. The sequence goes on from CP137678.1 coordinate 27,570,911, forward strand.
TCAGGAGTCCAAAGAGAGAGAGAGAGAAAAAACACCCTTTTAAACATTTTATAACCCCCTTTTTGAATTTCTCAGGAATCCAAAGAGAGAGAGAGAGAGAGAGAAAAAAAACCTTTTAAAAGAAATCTCCGGGTGAAAAGTCAAATACACCCCCTTTTTTTTACAATTCTCGGGCCGGATTTTGTCGCGCGAAAAGTACCCATTTACCGGAGATTTGGGGAACACGAATGCGGTACCTCCGACCCCGGAGTGGGGGCGGCGGGGGGACTGCCCAGCCGGATGCCGAACAAGACACCCACAACTACCAAGACTTGAGTTATATGTATGATAGTAAATCAGCCCCTTGGGACCTTCGACAAATCCAAACAAATACAAATACAACAAATACCAAACAACAAATGATACTGGAACCAGGTGTGGACGACGGTGACACAAAGTTTTAAATGGAACCAAAACCCTCATCCTAAGTTACCTTTATTGTAAAGTTTAAACGATTTGAATAAGATTAGTGAAAAATTGAACAAAATCAGGCAAGGTATAAGGAAGTTAAAGCTAAAGAAATAACTTGTCACCAGAGGGCGATATTTAATTTGATGACAACTTTCCAACTCTTAGGATGAAGGTTTTCAGACGTGTATCAATCATATATGATTACGTATGGGGACCGACCTTTACCGTCACCATCCGAAATGCGTTACTGTTTGAACTGGGATTGCCTGAGTTAGCAGTTTGTAGACGAAGACAGAGAGCTGACCAAGTGAACGTGCAACTAGACCAACTCACATCTCATTTGCTATGATTTGCATTTGCTTCTTTTTATTTTGAATGGAATTGAAAATGAATGAATGAACGAAATTGGTCAAAATTGTTTTATTGGACATTTTGTGAGGATTTTAGGAATGGTTTTTTGATGTCGTAGCTATGACAAATGTCAAACTTACTATTTATGTTTTATAAACAATATTATGAAATGCAATATCAATTAATATTCCTAAGAACATATTTTGCCCGAATACCATTGTTTGTATATAATCATTAATAAGTTTAATAAAGGACTGCCACGCCTTTACGCTTAGCTTATGTGGCAATCCTGCTTCATGATTATTCCGATGATATTTTAATTAACTTGTTAATTTCGAGAGAAAAAATTCCGTGAATAAAATAAATGGAATGAAATCAAATTCTAGGTATGGGTATTGTAAATGATGTGGATAGAGCGCAATATGCCGATGTAATCTCGCTAAGATGCCAAAAGCGACACAACTAATTCAGAAGGATTTGTAAGTGTGGGGTTTCAGTAGCTTGCATCAAAAGAGGGGAAGATTGTTCAAAATACATCGTGAAATATATTTAGTTCAAGCTTTTGGTGGTTTTGTGATGCTGTAATGGTGGGTTCCCACTGCCGATCAAACCAACCCGACCAAGCCCGATCAAGCTATTTTGGCCTGGTCGGGCTCGGTCGACAAGGGCAATCGGGGTCGGTCTACCTTGATCGGGGTCGGTCTACCTTGATCGGTATCGATCTGGCTTCCTACACGACAATTTTTGGCATGTCAAAAAATATCGTGTAGGGGTCGAGAAGACAAGCGATCATACAGCGATCGTGTATTAGTCGAGTAGAGGTCGAGCTGATCGGGAATCGATCGTATAGAGGTCTAGTTTGGTCGCGGTGGATTTTTTCCGCCGATCACTACCCGATCATCTCGATTTATACACAACTTCTACACGATTGGTTCCCGATCAACTCGATCAACAACTCAACCGCTTGACGATCGATACATGTCTGCCCTAAACAGTCACTCGACCGAACTCGCTCACTTCTCGACTGCTTCTCGATGACATCCCGAGCACTTCTCGACCACTTCTCGACCGCACTCGATCTTTCCGATCGCAACTCAACTCAATAGGAATAATACAGAAGGAAACCCAGTAGCACTTGGGGTGACTTCAATGTTATTAGAGACACGAATTTAGATTATTTTGGACAAGTGTCAAAGAAGCAAACAAAGTTTAGTAACAAATTTGAAGAGTTCATGGATAGTTATAGATTACGTGATGTATGGAGAAGTAAAAATAAAGATAAAAAGCAATACACGTATAAACAACGAAATCCTTTTATGCAAAGTCGCTTAGATTATTGGATCATATCAGAGAATTTAGAGCAAATAACATCCAAATGTGACATTGTTCCTCTATAGCGCCTGACCATTCAGCAGTTAATCTGGTAATCCATAATAGGTCATCGACAAAAATAAAAATAAAAGATCTTATTGGAAGTTTAATAATAGTCTATTAAGTGACAAGGAATACATTAAGAAGATTAGAGAAGAAATAAATACTTTAAAAGAGAAACTGTATGTTGAAATTAAAGATAAGAGAGTACTATGGGATTTCATATAAATGGAAACACGGAAGTTTACAATTAAACTATCGAGAAAAAGGGCGGAGGAAAGAAAAGAAAGAAAAAAAAAATCGGAAAATTGGTAAAAGAGATTAAAGACTTAGAAGAGGATGTATTGTCGATTGGACATCACAAAGATATTTCTGAAAATTTGAAAACTAAGAAACAACAACTAAGTTTACTCCACGATTACATCAATGAAGGTTTAAAAGTACGGTCAAGATCCTCATGGTATGAATGTGAAGAAAAGAATACAGCATTCTTCAAACAGTTAATGGAATCAAATAGAAAAAAGTATAATAAAGAAATTAAATGGAAATGGAAATACCACTTCTAACGAAAAAGAAATTATTGAAGGAATAAAATCATTTTATGGGCAGCTATTTAGCAAAATAAATTCTATACAAGATGACACTTTGGACTTCTTTCCTAATAACCTGCCAAAATGGAATAATATATCACGAGATTCATGTGAGGAAACGATCGTAGAAAGGGAATGCATAGAAATACTAAAAGATATGTAACTTAACAAATCTCCTGGAAATGATGGTTTAAGTGCAGAATTTTATCAGAAATTGTGGCCAGTAATTGGAGATCTAGTTCTTGCATCTTTTAATGAAGCTCTTCAACAAGGAAATTATCAGGCTCTCAAAGTCAAGCAGTCATTATCTTGATACATAAAGATGGCAAAGATCCGGAGCTTATTAAGAATTACAGACCGATTTCGTTCCTAAACGTAGATTATAAAATCCTATCTAAGATACTTTCAAAGAGAATACAAGAAGTTTACCTGAAATTGTTAGTTTTGATCAGTTGGGATATAGGATAGGAACATTGGAGAAGCAATACGAATAATGACGACATGATCTCTCATACTTCTTTTACAGAGAACACGCTTTTCTGGTGGCCATTGATTTTGAAAAAGCATTTGATTCTGTTTCACATTTATTTTTATATAAGGTTTTCGATCATTTAATTTTGGACCAGGGTTTTGTAAATGGGTTAATAATTTTTATACTAAAGCAGAAAGTTGTGTTATAAATGGATATACATCAACAGGTTATTTCAAGGTTGAAAGAGGAGTAAGGCAGGGAGATCCACTCTCTCTCTCTCTGTACGCAGACGATATAACGCTTTTCATTAAAGATTCGAATTCATTTAAGGAAATTAAACATATTTTTGAATGTTTTTATAAAATATCAGGCTTAAAGTTAAACAAGGACAAGACATTCATTTTGCCCTTAGGTCCACAATTATCCACTCATACATTTCCGTTTGGGAAGCAAGTAGACATTGTTAAAATACTAGGAATTTATTTTTCAATACACGAAGATATCAAAGAACAAATGAATTATAAAGAAATATTGAGCAAGATTAAAAAACGTTTTACGTGGTGGAAGCAGCGTGATTTAACATTAATGGGGAAAATTCAATTAATGAAAGTATATGGCTATTCTAAATTTATATATTTATCATCATTGATGCCGGTTCCAGAATGGGTGTATAGCGAAATTGAAGAAATATGTTTTGAATTTTTTGTGAAGAAGTAAAGGCAAAATTAAAAGAGCATCATGTTTTTAGACTATCCGCAGGGTGGGCTCAAAATGATGAATTTCCGACTGTTTGTAAAGGCACAGAGAATAATGTGGATAAAAGGCTTGTAACAGTAACTCAAGCTATCAAATGGAAACATTACTTTAAATATTTAATGAGACCAATGGGCGGGAATTTAATATTTTATTGCAACTATTGGAGAGATACAGTGAAACTCATGTTACCTTCTTTTTATCAGAATCTTCTGAAAGCATGGATAGATATGAAAGAATATGTTAAAACAGAAGAGAGATACAGAGGAATGAAATATTGTATAATAATAATTTTATTCAACTAGAAGGTCAAACTTTATTTGAGGAAAATTTGTTTAAAAAAATATATATCGACTTCATCACATATGCGATGAACAAGGGTTATTTAAAAAGATGCATATTTTATTGCCATTGGTTTAAGTAAGGAAGAAATTACAAAAGTTAACAAAATCTATTCAATAATTCCTCACGAATGGAAACAGAATGTTCAGCCTGCAAGAAAGTACATCCACTGTGGCCTTAGTTTAGAATTAATATTTGCAAAGAAGGTTTTTAAATTTGAAGAAATAACTGCAGAGATGGTGTATAAAAGTCAAATCAAGAAGAATGCAGAAATCAGCTCAGCATTTCATATCTTAATGGAACTTTATAATATTACAACTAAAGAAGTGGATTTTTTTTTGTTCAACCAAAGTTGTGCACATTAAACAGTAAACTGAGAGAATTTCAGTTTAAACTTTTGCATAGAATAGTTTATACAAACCATCATTTGCATAGATTTAAATTTCGTACAAACGGTTTGTGTTCGTATTGCAATATTTTGGAGGAAACCTATCAACATGTATTTTTTAATGTAATATAATAAAAGATTCTGGGAAAAATGTGCTTATAAACTCAATTTACCAATTCTAAAGAAACTGTCGTGGAAAGAAATTCATATTGGAATAAATGGGAGTAATATGAAATCGGAATCACTATTACTAAACCACATTCTGATTTTGATTAAATTGATGATTTTTAATAGTAGAGAGAAGGAAGCCTCCAAATGTAGATGAAGTAAAAGATAAAATTCTCGAAAATAGGAAAGAGGAAAAAAACTTGCAATGGAAAGGGATACTCTTTCAATTCACTTTAAAAAATGGGAGACCTTGGAAAGTTTTGTGTAATATTAATTAACTTTAAAAAAAGCAACTTCCCAACCCTCCATTCCAGCAGTATTTCTTTGCTTTATGTTTATATTTGTTTGTTTTTGTTTTGTTTGTTTGTTTGTTGTTGTTGTTTTTTTTTTTTTTTAGGGGGGTTGTTTTTGGTTGTTTTTTGGTTGTTTTTTATCTTTATCTCTCTCTTTGGGGGAGTTTGTCTCTTTTCAGAGGTAGTACTTTTTAAACAATATTTTGACAGACTGTAATATTTCATGTACAAGCATTTATTTATTTATTTTTAATTCAACAGATATTCGTTTTTTCTTCAAAGAAGCACAAAATGAACATGAAATGACCACGGAGATGTGACTAAGTATTTTATCATTATTATTATTACTATTATTGTTTTAAACGAATAAGGAAATGTATGAAAGAGTTGTTTTGTTTAGCAATTGATGTTCAGAATAATACTTTTGAATTGTATTTTGATTATTCTGAGTTGTATTTTGATTGTTCTGAGTATGATGTAAATTTCATGATTTCGGTTATATGTATTGCCTCTGGTATTGAGAAAATAAAACACCTTATAAATATTCAAAAAAACAAGGACACAATTACGTGCTGATCTAATCACATTTTCTTCGTACCGTTATATTGATACTAATTAAGTTAATCGCTTCTAGAATTGGTAGTAACATGTGACTGCGACACGTGCAGCTCTTGACAGTTTGTTTGAAAAGGCAAATAAAATTAATGTTTTAAGTATCATGTGCAATACAGTACTTTGGCAAATGGCACTGGGTCTGCAGGGGGAAGTTTAAAGAAATGTGGAATGCATTGACTTCGAAATAAGCCTTTTAGCCTTCTTGAGTGTCTGAGATGAACTGAACGCTGATCAAAAATGAGTACTGTACCATCAGCTGACGATAATATTTTGTGCAACCACTCAATTCACGAGTCATCTTGGATCCCTGTTCGAACAGGTCGATCTGCTCGGGCCGAGATTGTGTAGAGATCGTGTGTACGTCTAGTTGGTCTAGTAGGGATCGCGTTGGGATTGTATGTAGATCGGAATGATCGAGAAGAGATCGAAGTTGTGGTCGACTATACGTCGTGCAGGAGTCGTGAATGGTCGAATGTGGGTCGTCAGTGGTCGAATAGCGGTCGGGAAGAGCTTGTGTTTAGGCATGTGGTCGGGATTGGTCGGGGGCAAATGGGTGATCGGGCTTGATTGGGCTTGGTCGGGTTGGTTTGATCGGCAGTGGGAACCCACCATAAAGTAGACCCGTTCCAGTCGACAGAATTCAATGTGAACTTGCATGTCATGGGATCTCATACACAAACAACTATTCTTGTACCGAGGTTGGCCCTTAAATATTTCACTTTATTCACTTAGTATCTATCATTTCAATCCTTTCATAATCATTGTTTACCACCGATATATACAACAATGATTATGACAATAGAATAAGTCCTTTTCTATATATGTAACTTCAACCTAAAACTCGATCACACATTCTACCCCAAAATCTGTGATATACACAATGAAAAGAAATACAGTTTGCATGTTCATTGGAAGACTAAATGGTGGACGAAATTATACTATTCAATTTCTTATTTTAAATCTTTGTAATTGCAACGACCTAAATTGTCAGGTATTCGAGGCCTCTCACTCAAGGCAAATGATGAATTGATTATAGGTACATCATGAGTTAGCTAACATCTACATTTAAAAACATATTATGCACATCTATATACATATATATTATCCATATCAATGATCAACAATTCGGACCTTACAAAAAAGACATACAAAACTATTTATTTATTTATTTATTTCTAATCTTTTATCAGGGTAGCCCGTTTACCATTCAGTAGTGGTCTTTCATTGGCCCTGAATATTTATGGACATATATACATCAAAAAGCATAACGTTTATACAGAACAGTTACAGTGAAATTCCATAGTACATTTAGAAAGATATAACACAGCAATAATATACGTGACACAAACGAATACTCGTTTGCAAAATAATCATATATCAGTAACCTAGTTCAAATAAAGTCGTAATTATGTGAATAAACCATGTTAATATTACAGAATATACCCGTAGTGTGCGTTCGGCTGAGCTTTCCACAAACTACAACTTTGTTTAAACAATCTCTTAAATGAATTGACAGAGGAAGCCGTTCTCATCGAATTATCTAGCTTTTTAAAAATCTAAATTAAATTTAAAAATTAAATTGCGAATGAGTTGGACCAATACCTTTGTCCTCGTCTACTCTCAGTTTAGACGCATTGGATCTATAAAGGCATGAATCTCCTCTTCATATATATATATATATATATATATATATGTTTGTGTATACTGTTGACCATCAAGTTGGAATATTTTGTTCTACCTTTATAAGAAAAAGAAAATCCAACTTTATGCATGTTCATTGGAAAACTAAATGGTGGACGAAATTATACTTATCGAATTCTTATTTTAAATCTTTGCGATTGCAACGACCTACCTTGTCAGGTATTCGAGGCCTCTCACTCAAGTCAAATGATGAATTGATTCTAGGTACATCATGAAGTGGCTGATGAAAACATCTACATTTGAAAACCTACTATGCACATCTATATACATATATATATAAAATATATACATACATGTACATTATCAATATTAATTGTTGTCATGATCACTTGATAAAGACGGAATGTACATCAAAAATTCGTTGCCTAAAAAATAAAAAAAAGTATTGGATCTATAAAAGCATGAATCTGCTCTTCTTCTTCTTCTTATATATATATATATATTTATATAGACATTATCATTATTATTGATTTTTGTTGTCACAATCATTTGATAAAGACGTTATGTACACGTGACACGTGACACGTGACCTACAAATGAAAATAAAACTGTTCGGTTTATAAAAGCATGAATCTTCTTTTCTTCGTGTATAAATATTTATTATATATATTTATGTATGTGTACTATTACCCATAGACTTGGAATACATTTAAAAAAAAAAAAAATTATGAGAAAAAGTTTTTTGAGAAAAAGTTTGTCCAACTTAGTGGGCCATTTTTTAATATAAAGAGATTGGAAGCAAATTTTGTAATATAAGAATTTTTTTTTTTTATCGTTGAATTTAGCATACATCATTTTTTGGGGTGAAAATATAAATAATGGGAAAGATTGGAGCGTTTCTGGCAAATATTGCTTTCCTAACATATTTAGAGCGACTGAATTCACTGAGCATATCGTCCTTTCACCTAAGAAATGGATGTGCTTTCTGTCATTTATGTCCTTCAATTATAAGAGGCATTAATATAGAAATATAATATCGGCTATACAATTGCAATATACTTATGTATAAACATATATAATACATGTTATATGAAAATGAATACATCCTGAAAGCATAGTCAATAGCAGTTTTTCAGTTGCATCTGAATTTAGCATGTCAAATCCGTATGAAAAGGCACATTTATTCAACATGTAGTAGAATTTTTTTCTTTTGACCAGTATTATTGAAGTAGTAGTCGTCTAATTTCACCAGAGTCCCATATTACTATAGATACTTCAGTATCCCAAATGACACCACTCATAGGCTCCTCGTTTTCATTGGTCTCCCCAAGCTGATTCATCAGAATCTCGTACTGCGGAATATGGATTATAGCTAAACCATCCATGGGGTCCTGGTATTCGTGAGAAATTCCTTCAGAGTTATCCTAAACATCATTTATAATTTCAAACTGCTGATTTTTTCAATGATCACACTATTCATGGGGCCTTAATTTTGTCATTTATAATTTATTAACATGCCTTAATAAACTCTTAGCGTTATTAGAACCAAAATTCATTTATTACACACTCGTATACTCGTACTCATGTGGTGTTTCAAAGTTGGTCTTAGACATTTCCTGAAGCACATTTATGTGACTTTCATAATGCGGAATATTTTTTTCCAATCATGCCCGGGTCCTCGTATTCATGTATTGCTTCATATTCGATCTTAGGTTGTACCTGAAGCCCACATACGGGACTTGCATTATGTAATTTATTCCTTCCAACTACACTATTCGAAAGTTCCTGGTATTCGTGTGTGATTTCATAGTCGGTCTCAGGTTGTACCTGAAGCTTATGCAAGGTCTTATCATACTCTGGACAAGTTTGTCCATTGGCCCCATTTACAGGTACCTCATATCCGTCTCCCTCAGAGTTTACCTGACTTAATGTTTGGTATACCTGGACTGAACGGCCACCATGGGGAGTCATAAGGGCAGTGTATTGATCATTCCCGCCTTGACAATCCGCAACATCCGACATCGGGTTATCTCTTATTCCAGGACTCTCCCCTGAGTATCCACAGACGGCGATACCTTGAGAAGTACCATACCTAAGCCTTATAATGATAATGAAAATATTGTTACATTTTCATCAGAACTTATGAAATTAATGGTACGAGGCTATTAGCCATTATTCAGAGAGTTCACAAGACCGAAGGCCCATAAGACAGACATTTCACTATCTCTCTATCTCCCCTTTTCTCTATATGAAGAATTCCAAAAGGAGCTAAATCCACTTTTGATGAAAATTGAGTTATTGATATCAGAACATTGTTCACTTAAGTACCTGTCTTTCTACAAAAGTATTTACCTAAATTTTGGGAGCAATTATGAAAAAAATGCACCTTCTAATATCACTTTTCCATAGACGCATGTACAAAATCTGGTAAACAAATCCTTTTTTCTCCAAAGTTACAAAAGTGGATTTAGCTCCTTTTGGAATTAAACTCTTCATATGTCTATGTTTGATCGTTCTCATGGACTGTCATCGATTTCGTTGCCGTCGGTCTATTGAGCCTGCTTTTCTAGATAATCAAATGTATTTTTTGCTTGGTCTGTCTACCGGGATGAAACCAGGAAAAATAGTAGATGTTGCATCTATTTATGTATAATAATGTAAATGCCCTTTTCAACAACGTTTTCTAGAATAATCACTCATTCATTTAAGAGGCCTACTTTAGGAAGCATATTTATAATGACAATGAATATTTCTTTTCTATTGGGTAATGGATTGCGATCATTTGCAATAATGAAAAATACATTTGAGTGTAGTTTATGGATATTTATTAGTCAGGAATTAACAACAACATCAATGATAATGAAAAACTGTTTACCTTTTTCGTCGATAATAAAGCAAGTACACGATAAGCACGAAGATAGCGAGAGCGAATAGCGAGGCCGAAGCGTAGATTAGTATTGGCACCAAGCTTAATCCTATTTCAAATTTAACAATAACGAAATGAATAGGAAAACAATTTCAGAATTAATTTGTTATTGTAATGACCCATGTTAGAATGGATAATGAACAGTAATATTGCAGCATATTATAATATATTGAAAATACCTTAATCATGTTGATTGGCGTATGTATATATGTATTCTTCTTTCTAATGGGACTGGCATGATAAACGAACACATTCATATGATTTATTTTCATGACGAATAATTGGAGGGGCAACTGAATTACCTAGGCTGATTCATCAGTATTACTAGGTTTATGTCCTACTCCAATTAATTGCAATTTTCAATTTAAGCAACAATACTTTTCTAGGCTCTTACGAAATAATGAAAGTTCTTTAATGTGAGAATGAAGATTTAAATACGTTTCCCCGTATGCCCAGGTATAATGCATGTAGACATGTTATATTTTGTCGTAGAATAAAAAAAATGCGGATAGAGACAGAGAGAATGAGAGAAACAGAGAATGGAAATAAACTAGGCTGATATGAATGACCATATTTCAGAATGACAAAGTGTACGTTGCAGGAGATTACTACGGTTCAGGTCTATCTTTTTTTCTTCTCATATTAATGGGATTAATGGAAATGCTTCTCGATTCAGACATTTCCAAGGAATGCTTAGAAACAAATTACATTTTGGATGATTTTGTATTGCAGACCTTTCACTCGTATAGGGATTAGTCTGTCCCATTCCGTATAATTTAGCTGATGATACTTCAGGTTGTCGGCTTTCGGTTAACAACATAAACTGTCAATGTTTGTAATGTCCTTTTTAGCGGTGAGATGACGGCGTCATATTATCAGTTCACCTATGCTAATTCCCGTTTTACAGTGTGTCTTATACACCGTTACTCTACAATTATTTTCTGTAAGATGTTTGGTTTTCGTTTGAAGGCAACCCCAAAAAACGTTTTGTGCAATTTGCAGGGTTCACCGTTCTGTGTCGACCCATGTGTCTTTGCATACGTGCACAAGCATTCACTCATCTCAACTTATTCCCATTGCGTACGAATTGCCATTTTGTTCACGTAAGACTGCTTCGTCAACTAGGGTAGTGTTTGTCGCACTGCGAGAGAGTCATTTTGGACAAAAAAGTGACTGCTAACTGAGCTGAGTAAATATTTATGTGATTTTTTTTTCCTGTCTAGACTACTTCAGCTGACAGGTTTGATAAGCGCAGGTAATGAAGCAATCAAAATGATGCCTCGTGTCTAACGTGCCGATTGTTTTCGACTCACTTTTCATAACTGATCGAACTATTATTGACGAAGGAGCAGGCATAGCAGTAACAGTGGTTGACAGAGGTCGCTCGTAGAAAGGTGGTGGATTCGAAGCTTTTGTCAGAGGGTCCGATGTGTCGGATGCATGAGAAGGTATGACGCTCGTCGACGCAGGTGTACTAAGTTGCCATTGAGTTGTAGTTGGATTCATCGGCGAAGTCAATGTTGTAGGCACTGTGAACGTTTAGAAGAAGAAAAATACAACGTTAACGGAAACAATTATAGCAAAGGGAGTTTTAGGGAGGGGAAATGTACCCCATTTCTGCAACGTAGCTAATTGAAACCAAGAAAGGTAAGTGAAACTGTAAACACTTTCTTTGGAGAGGTGTATGTGTGTTTGTGTTTTGTGTGTGTGTGTGTGTGTGTGTGTGTGTGTGTGGGGGGGGGGGTGTCTAAGACTTCCCAGCTATGTGCTCTCCCGTATCAAAGAATGCTAGATGGTCAGAATATGTTCATACGACGAAGGGGATTTGCAAGTAAGTTATATCAGTCACCATATATATTCCATCACATCATAAGAGGTATGTGTGTGCGTGTGTGTGTGTGTGTTGGGATGGGGGGAACGTTGAATACGAGAACCTTTTAAACTGATAATTATATCACATCAAGCGGGGGCACAGTAGTTCGAGATATAATTAAAGGAAACCTCACCCCCCCCCCCAAAAAAAAGTGTTGGTTTTCTGAAAAATGAGATGTATTCTTGCCCTTTGATGTACACAAATTCATACGAAAATGTACAAGAGATATACATATACATGTATATAAATGAAGATATTCTTGGCATGATGTCATGCCTTTTAGCATGACATGGGCACAGCCATTTTCAGGAAAATGTGACGTACCAATTGAAGTTGTGGTGGTCGAGTGGATACGTTTACGGACTGTGGATCACAAGATCCGGGGTTCGAGCCCCGCCGCGGCACTAATGTCCTTTGGCAATACATTAATCTACATTTGCCACACTCGACCCAGGTGACGTAAATGGGTACCTGGAAGGAATTAATTCCTTGAAATGCTAGAGCGCCGTAATGGCAGCCATGCTAAAGCCGGGGTAATAATTTCGAAGCGCTAGGAGTGTCAAGTCTGAGAGATATGAGCGCTATACAATAATCCACTATTATTATTATTATGATCATTATTATTATTATTATTATTATCATTTTTATTATTATTATTATTAATATTATTATTATAACTATTATTATCATGCGCCAAGCTTTAGTTGGAAAGACGTTTAAAATCAATAACAAAACCTAAGATAGAAATTATATATGGTGAAAGATATATAACAGGGGAACAATTGTAACTAATTCATTTAGAAATACTAGAATATAGCAGTTGAAAATATTATTTCATTTCTAAGAAACCTTCATCGAAGAAGAGCACCAACTTATTTATGCAATTTTGCGTTGTGGCCCTTGTAGTATAAAGGATTTTAGCAGGTGAATAAAATACTTCATCACCATACACACCTGGGAAGGAAGCATCCATACATATGAATACATTTACCTGATAAACGAGTTCACACAGTGAGTCACGTTATCAAGAAAATGGCGATGCCCCAGTCGTGCTGAGAAACTGTAAATTATTCTTGCTTTTTGCCTCTTTCATACACTTTGGTCGGGAATCGTGTAGACTAATGGGCAAGAATGTAATAAATCTCTGAGAATAAGTGAAGTTATTTATTGGGGGAGATTTCCTTTAAAGCCTATCTGCACTAGTTTGGCCAGGAGGGATTAGACCTCCCTGCATGGTCACTGACAGGTGGTTATCTCATCAAATCAGCTCTCAACTAACATAAGAAAAAGGGGACCATGGGGGACCAATGGTCACCGATTAGGCATGGTTTGCTATATAGAGGGCGCAAGTAGCTATAAGTAGTGCAGTAGGGCTTTAATCTTCAATTTTAATCTAATTTAATGTAATCATAAAATTTACGCTGCACGCAATTTAATAGCCACTTATAGTGGACTAATTTCAGTTATTGTTCAATCGCAAACGTAGAGAGAGTCAAGTGTAGATTGTCTTGCCAAAGGACTTTCATATATTTACATTTACTGATCAAGTCTAGACCCTATCTCTGTACGTAGACGCAACCCCCTGAAGCAGGGTCCGATGGCCTAGCAAAAGGTTTCGGATTTGTCCGTAAATCACCTTGCCATGAAATTCTGGCAATTTTGTAAACATAATTATAAAGTAAATGAATGCATACAGTACATTTGGCAAATCCTTGCGCATTGGTCATTATCTGTACGGACCTATTGTTCTCTGGTTTCTGTTGCATGAATCCTGTTGTATCGAACACTCAGTTGGTGTAATTGGCGGTAGTGGAATAATGCCTAGTGTACTGTGTAGTGTAATTGGTTGTCCTCACTGGCTGTTTCTTTGAGTGCTATACTGAATCTACCAAGTATATAGAGTCCACAAACCCTCTGTATACAGTGTCCGTAGGTCTCATGTAATATATGGTGAAGGAAGGTATAAGACCCTCAAGTAGCCCCCCCCCCCCACAAAGTCTGATTCTTATCCAATGAGACACCTCAGAGGGATGGGAAGAGGGAAGCACACAACCCGCAAACACAAGCGAACAGCATACAAAACAAGCAGCAAATAGTACTTTATAGACATGCTCCTAGTGCAGCAGGTAACCAGTGGTGACAATTGTATCAAGTATATGTCCAAAGGCAAATACTACCTTCGAACACTTTCTGCTAACAAATGTAGCTTTGAGGAGACGAATTTCAACAATCATAATATCTTAACGAAAAATTGATATAATAATTTGTCATTAATTTTTTTTTACATCATCAATTGCAACTCCTGTCCAAACAAAACGATACGATCGTATGATTGGAGCTAGAAGGGCGTTATTCCCATATACCTTAAAACAGAGTCATCGCCCTTCTGACTCTGAACAGTCGAAAGTATACATGTATGTAGCATTTTTATATTGAATTCCAGGTCTTATTTTGTAGTACCGAAATATTAAAAAATTAACATGTAAAACGGGATGAATAGGAAGAACAATTCAGAAAAAGCGTTTTAAAAATAATTTTCTCCTCAGTAACGCAGACCTTAGGTAACATTTCCTTTTCACCATGATGAAGAAACCTGGGATATTGTTAAACGTAACATACATTATAAGCGTGATTTGATTACTGTCGCCAATTTATCATTATTATTATTATTATTATTATTATTATTATTATTATTATTATTATTATTATGATTACTGTTATTATTATAACTTTTAATGTTATTATTTTTACTGTTTAATATAATGTATAATGTTATCATTATTATCATTGTTATGATTATCATTATCATTAGTAGTAAAAGTAGTGATAGAAGCAAGAGTAGCATAAGTAGCATTGACTCTATTTGCATTATAAAAGGTTCTATATTTTTCAGAAACAATTTTTATTTTTTCTTTGAAAAAGTGCTAGATAACTAATTGTCTTGAATTGTTCATACTTAGACTACGCAGAATCACATTGATAACATATGCTTGATCTTTTATGATTTGATAGATTTTTACAATCGTCTTATTTTTGGGTAGCTGAACTCTCATACACTCAACTTGTTTAACATATCTATCTCTTATCTATCTCAGCCTGAAATTGAATTTAGTGCGAACAAAGATTGGGCCCTAATCGGCTTTTATATGTCGAATGTTTTATCCCCACATCGTAAACCTCTTTCTGTCGTTTACGGAGAAGTGCCACATGTATAAGTGTGCACTCATCCTTGTTTCCTTGTATTAAAGTCGCTCTCGAAGTAAAACTGTGGATTTTTTTCTTTAATAAAATCATCTTTATTCAATATTGCTTTCGACTTTGCAAAACATAACAAAACATATATATATATATATATATATATATATATATATTCATACATAATATAACCAATAGAATAAACAACAATAATATAGCTGATTATACAGGACATGGTGGTACAGATTCTTTTTTTTTAAAGCAACAAAATGTTTTTCCACCTATTATCCAATGATACAAATTTGTTATTTTTAACATAAATGTATTGTTCAACAGATCGATAATACCTTAACATGCATTTAAAAGAATTTAGTGATAGTACGCTATTTTTGCATTCGTTGGAAAATATATAGTATTTGGCAATCCCAAAATAAGTGTTCTGTAAAACTGTGGATTTACTAGTTTGCGCAGAGTGACTCCCTTCGTCAGTTTTTCGTTTGGCATTTCTAATGATTAGCATTGACAGATAGGAAATTAGAGGATGTTGCAATTTGGATTTCTTAGTATAGAAAAGGAAAGAAAGAAAGAAAGAAAGGAAGAAAGGAAGGAATAAAGAAATAAATAAAGAAAACCCGAGCACAGCGGGGATCTTGTACTGATACTGGGCTTGAGTACACTACGGGCACATTACATTTTGATGTTAAACAGAGTCTTAGCTTTAAACATACTTAACTCACTTCGTGACTCAGCACTTAGTTGAGCCTGAAAGCCTTTATACTGATTGAGAATCACTGGTAAATTGAACCCAGAGAAAGGATCCCTTGGAGGTGATGTTGCCAGGAATAGACGATCCAAATAGAGACGCCCTCTCCGTTGATTGTAAGTAGTCCGATGTCCATCCTTCATACACCATAACGGTGTCACCATTCTGGGTTGAAAAATCACTAAAATGAAGCATGACTCTGTATCCTGCAGGAGCAACTACCTGCCATATTGCGTCGGTATTACTGTCGTATGCAGAGGGGTAGTTAGGCGAAGTGAGGATTTCCGTTCCTTCCGTATTCAAAATTATAGCTGTAACATCAAGAGATTTTGATGAAAGTAGATTTAAATTTGAATGTGCTAAAATATGACAAAAGCACACACACAAAAAAAAAGGAATGCCAAATCCCACAACTAGAAGATATTGAGGATGAAATCAATCATTATCTTGAATGAACATTTGATGAAATGACGATTTCTGACTCACTTTCTAAAATCGGCTAACCATTGAGACATTTACATTAAAACATCAAAGAGTGTGATAATTGTTTTTTTTCTGTTACAATGAATGGGTAAATTGTTATGAACACACGATGATTGGGTTATAACATTTTTACGGAATTGTTAATTAGTATAATAAGCGTAATTATGTTCTTTTGCACACTAGGTAGGTTACCAACTGTTTCTGTTTTCCTTTACTACAGCCCTAGTTTAGTCAGCCTGATATTGAATTTAAGGCAAATAAAGAGTGGGCACTAATAGGTTTTGATATGTCTGATGTTTTATCCCTACACCATAAACCATGAACCTCTCCCACTCGTTTACGCATAAATGCCATCTTCATGTGCACTTATTATTGTATCCTTGTATTAAAGTCGCACTCGAAATCGAATTAAAATTGTGGATTTACTAATTTGTTTATTATATTGCGCAGAGTTAGTCCCTTCGTCAGTTTTTCGTTAGGCATTTCTGATGAGGAACACCGACAGATGGGAAATTGGAGGATGTTGCACTGTGGATTTCTTAGTGTACAAAAGGAAAGAAAGAAGGAACCAAAGAAAGAAAGGAAGGAATAAAGAAAAAAGACCGAGCACAGCGGGGATCTTGTACTAACACTGGCCTTAGGTACACTTCGGGCATAATACGGTTTGATGTTAAACATAAACTTAACTCACTTCGTAACTCAGCACTTAGTTGAGCCTGGAAGCCTTTATACTGAGTCTGAGAATCACTGGTGAATCGAACCCAGAGAAAGGATCCCTTGGAGGTGATATTGCCAGGAATAGACGATCCAAATAGAGACGCCCTCTCCGTTGTTTTTAAGAAGTCCGATGTCCATCCTTCATACACGATAACGACGTAACCATTCTGGGTTGAGAAATCACTAAAAATGAAGCATGATTCGGCAGCTTGTCGGAGCTATGATCTTCCACAAGACGTCGGCATTGTCGAAGTAATTGTTCGGATAATTAGGAGAATCTAGAAATGCCGGTTCCCCAGCCTGCAAGTGGATAGCTGCATTTAAGGTAAAATATGCATATTTCCTTGGTTATCTAACTTTTGAGAAAATATGTGATTAAAAAATGAGTGGGGCCTTTCTTATTATATAGAAAAAACAGTCCATATGAAGGTTTCAATGAAAATAGCATTTACGGCCAAACAAATGAAAAGGTTAAATTCAAACGGTATTTGAAAGATAATACTAATTTAGAACTTTCCCCAAAACGAAATGACGTAAAGTGTAAAAGCCTTAACATTATGGATGTTATAACACAGAGCTCAATGAAACACGAAAGTCCTTAATTGTTGCGTGCAGTTGCCATTCATGTAAACGTAATAAAAACCACGACATATTTT
Source organism: Mesocentrotus franciscanus (assembly GCA_037976565.1). NCBI lineage: Eukaryota > Metazoa > Echinodermata > Echinoidea > Camarodonta > Strongylocentrotidae > Mesocentrotus > Mesocentrotus franciscanus. The sequence goes on from CP137678.1 coordinate 27,588,958, forward strand.
GTTGCGGCTGTTTACCGCGCCATATTAGAGCAAGCCTTAAGTAATTAAACCTAAGTATTTTTCTTGTTTCATTTAGTGTTAATGGAGGAAAATTAAAAACGGTTATAAAGCTTTACTTTATGGTGTCGACATTCTATTCCCCCACTGATTTCATTATCTAAAATAAATATTTTGTCCCTCTGTCCAGTTGCTTCCGGCATCTTTGCCCATGGGACTGGGCATTTTCTTAGAGGGCTTAAGAGACCGACGGCCCACGAGAATGGCTAACCACAAGACCGACATTTTTTTCTATCTTACCCTTTTTGAGTTTTGTTTGTTTCGCGAGCTGTTGGTTTCATGGGCTTTCGTCCTCGTAGGCCGACGGTCTTTAGGCCCTCATTCCTGTATTCTACATGTTATTATGTATTACAGGTCATTTTAATTTCATAGCTGTCTGATAATCATCGAACCTCAGATTATTTAATATCCTATTATCTCCCGTTTGTCTGATTTTCGTTTCTCCTTCTAATGCAAGCACATAATAGGACCGGATTTGCCTTTCAATCTTCCAAACCGCTTTTTATTGAAGGAAAATAAATATGTACACGTCAAAAATCTAATTTCTAGTAATACATTTTCAAAGGGGTTGGGTATCTTTGTCTTAGATTCTAAACAATCTCAGATTCTAAACAACATCCTGGATTTAGCTCCGTGCTGCAATCATAATTATAAACCTTTAGGTCAGTCAGGAATCTCATGAAATTTACAAGCCGATCGCACGTCTGACTATCAAGATATTTATGATTGGAATTCGAAATTTCAAAAACCGTTTTCCCAACGCTTTTTATTACACTACAGTCTAATGAGTATGGTAAAGCCGGTCATTCAAAGATTTTTACTTTTTTGAGGCACTTCATGATCATTTTGAAGCGCATATTTTGTTAGGGCTTCAATAGTTTCTTTTTTACACCATATCAAAGACGCTGATAACACGTAGGGCCATGCATCTCAGATTTTGCATTGTTAAACAATGCCTTTAAACAACTTTGAAACAACCAAATTTAAAATCATAAGTTTCTTACAAACAAAGAGATGCAAGTCACCATGCCCTCGGCATTATAGATATTGTTTTGTATTGCCATTGTTCAACCTAAGAAGGTAGATGGGATTACCATCTGGTCCCTTCAATATCAATGCAATTGCTATCATGCCCATGATAATTGGATTTTGAATAAATCTCTAAGATAAAGTTTATATCTTAGAGATTGGAATGAATATGTAAGATAGATGTTATATACCTTGCCGACATCTTTCATATCTTTTTTTTAATTACTATGTCCAAAGGAATGTGCTGGTGGGGACGATCTGTAGTAATTTATGGCCACACATGATATGCTGAATGATATACCTCTCTTTAGAAATATAGCCTTCTGATTGGTCGAAATTGGAGTCAAAATTTTAGCCGTGGCCGCCTACCGGTCAATAGTCTTTTAAAAAGATGCCCGCATGCCCGTCTACCGGTTAATAGTCATTTAAAGATGCCCGCATTCCCCGGTGAACGTGCCGCATGAATACATTTTGGTGAGATCCCCATTGGTTTACGTGTACATTTTTTTTGTGTGCAAGCGCGGATACCATACAGTTTTTATGCAATTTGGTCGCTAATTTCAGGTTTTTTAATTGCTGAGATATCCCCATTGGTTAACGTGTAAAAAAAATTTATGTGCGAGCGCGGATACAAAATACAGTGCAGTGTGTATGCGATTCCCGAATGATTGTAACATTCAGGCAACTTTCCAGACAGATTTACAGTTAAAATCTATTTTTTTTTTGTGAATTCGGTATATAAAAGATTTAAAGACTGCTTTAATATTCGAGGCATATTTGTTTTTATAGGCTCTCGGGGACGTTGCATCCTGCTATCACGCCTCGAGGTGATATCAGGATGCAACGTCCCCGAGACCCTATAAAAACAACTATCCCTCTCATAGCAGTCATTATATCTATAATATTAATTGGGAATGAATACTGATCCCGAAATACTGACCCTTTGTGGTATATTATCTGGATTGATAAAAGTATATTTTGAAGCTAAATTGTGTATCGTGATCAAAAGTCTTAATACTCGTTTCCATAATAACAAATTGACGGAGCAGGGAATACGACTTACTTCTATCTTGCCTGGCATGTGCAAATGGATTGCTCACACAGGTGGACAGAATAACTGCACAAACGAAGATGAATATTCCGGTCATATTTGCCTTGAGTAAATCCATGTGTTGGTCAGCAGCCTCTTAATCTTAGAGATTAGTTTACAAATCAAATCGTGAATCTCAGAAGTTGATTAGTCTGACGGTAAAAATGCCGAGTTGAATGTCAGCAGAAATAAAATTGCGAACGAATCTCCAAACTGTTGTTTCTAATACACTTCCCGTTGCCTTTAAAATTTACTTGTTAACTTCCTCTTCATATATATCTTTCTGTTTCTATCGTAGTGGGTCCACAGAGTAATGTTAATTACATAGAAATACATTTTCAGTGTATAATGGTATATTTATATTCAAGTTTTAAGTGTTTCCGCTGCTATACTTTTGCTGTTAAGTCTTTTCTGATGTTAAGGTTCCTGATAAGTGGTGTGTTATATATATATTTCTGGGATAAGTTGTCATTTGATCATGGTCACTTCTTTCACTGTACCCATCCCACTCAAGGAATTCATACGAAAACACGGTCAAAACTCTGTGGTACTTCATTTCCCTGTTGTAAAAGACATAGCAATCATAGCTGGATTACGAAATATGCCGATAATAGACGATGATCTAGCCATAGATGCCCCTGTTTATAGTAGTTTCCTTGGAATTTTTCAAAAGACGCCCTCGGTTGCATACTTGCAATCATGCACATGGCATGCTTCGTTAGCAGTCACATCAAACAAACCATCAAAGGAAAAAGCCCTCGAGCCAGGACGGGATTGCACACACACTATATGAGATCCTTCGAAGACACTAAGAACGAGACGAGGACGAGTTGAACTGTCTCTGAACGGGGTGGTCGGGTTACAAACTAGTTAGAACAAATTGCGAACTAGTTAGAATGGTTTGGACGTATTGGGAACGAGGTAGAACTAGTTAAAGACGGGTTTAAACTGACTACGAACGGGCTTCGACTGCTTGGAAATGGCAAAGTTACCCGATCTGAACTTGATATGAACTGACTGTGGACGGGGTACAGACGAGATGGACGTATTGAGGACTGTTTATGAATGAACTAGGATCATATTATAGATATTATTAACACATTCTACCCCAAACACAACCCGTTTTTCGATTTTCTAGGACGGTTCCAGAATGTAGTGAGAACTAGTTTGGTGTGATAGGGGCTTATAATATGATTACAGGGCCCTCAGAGAGAACTGTATGAATACTGATGAGGCTACCCTGGGTAAACAAGACATATTATTATTATTATTATTATACTACTGCTAATTGCTGCTCGACCACGTCACGTTGTAACACGTTCCCAGTAGGATCGAAGTACGGCAACCAGTCCGTTTGTAGTACGTCCATCTCGTTTTAAGTACGTTGTCACTTCTTCTAATTGCAGGACGGGGAAAATTTTGAACAGGCTCAAAGATCTAGAGCACGTACCTCCTGTTCTAGCCAGTCCGAGCCCGTCCATGAATTTCTTAAACAGATCGTAAACAGTTGCTACTACGTTCAACTCCGTTCGCACACAGTTTGAGCCCGTTTGACAACATTTTCCAGATCGTATAGGGAGATCTAGTTTGGTGTGATGGGGGCTTAACACAGGTCCATGCTGAAACGAAAGAAGATAAACACGGCCTCCTAGTGCAGTGTGCTGTGCATTCTAATGTGTCGCAGCAATCATTGTCCTTATTCACTTGAATCTCTCTCTCTCTCTCTGTTACAAAAAACATTGCTCTGAATTGGCGATGCTTTGTGTATGGGATAAAATATAGCTCATGAACCTACTCCTTTAAGGCATGCTCTTTCCTATCGGTTTTTATTAAGCTCTAAATGTTTATTTTGTTACACCTTACTATATAGCGTGAATTCGGCGAAACATAGCACATTGCCTGCTCGAGCGAGCATGCAGCATACAGGCAGCTATATGTAATGACAACGCACTGTACTGTGTCTCCACACGCAGCGACTAATTTGTTCAGGAGCTTAGGCACCGTGTTAGACTTTAAGACCTTAAAAGACGCCCATAAAACTTTCTTGATATAACTGCACGTAACCTCTATCTTGAGTCAGAATACAGCAGGCGCGTAGCCAGGGGATGATGATGATGGTCGCCCCCCAAAAAAAACGCCGGCCAAAAAAAAGAAAAGAAAGAGAAGAGAAAAAAGGAAGAGGACGTAGGAAGAAAAAGGAGCAGACAAAGACATTGTTTGATTAATGGAACGTCAAAGGTTCCGCGCTTCGCGCGGGAGAAGGGAAAGTGAATTCAGACAAGGATTAAGAGTCGAGAACGGTACAACGAATCGTCTTCTTTCTCTAATAATCTAATGAAACGTTGAAGCTTCTGCGCATCGCGCGGGAGGGGGGGGGGACTGAATTCAGACAAGGATTAAGAGTCGAGAACGGTACAACAACTCGTCTTCTTTATCTAATAATTTAATAAAACGTCAAAGCTTCTGCGCTTCGCGCGGGAGGCGGAAACTGAGTTCAGACAAGGATTAAGAGACAAGAACGGTACAACGAATCGTCTTCTATCTCTAATAATTTTAATGAAACGTCAAAGCTTCCGCGCTTCACGCGGGTGGGGGAACTGAATTCAGACAAGGATTAAGAGTCGAGAACGGTACAACGAATCTTCTTCTTTCTCTCATAATTTAATGAAACGTCAAAGCTTGGGGAAACTCCCCCTCCCTGCACCCATTCCCCTAGGGAGCGAACGAATGACAATTATTTTTTGGAATACTGAATCTTTGTATTTTAGAGGACTAGAAAGCTTGTTTATTGCTGAATTATTATTACTTTTACACATAAATAGTATTTTCGTTCTATATCGGTCCATACCTGTGGACGACTCATGTCCATCAGTAAATAACAAAAAATAAAAAGATATCTTATGCTTAGGTGAGGAAAAGCCACTTTGTGAAAGGGTGAGACATCCACACTTGACAGTTATTTATTCTGGCTAGTATCAGCAAATGGATCCCCTGAAAATGCTGAGAAATATTCATTTGATGAAAGAACAGACCATGCTCTCTCAGCTCTCTGTATTTCCTGGTATAGCCCATCAAAACATAATGGTTGAGTGAGAAAGTCAGTTTAACCTGTTGACTACTGAATCTCTGTAATTTCTATAGACTATATAAACGAATGACCCGTTTCCAGTAGACATTAGATTAAATCTAAAAACTAACCAAAAAGTAAGACCATATAAAATACAGTTTTACAGTTGTTCACTCAGTTAAATTGAAACAATTGTTGTTTAAGCTAGTTTATTGTTGTCTATTGTCAATGAAGGTTGATTTATAGCTTGACTGAATGATACATTATTATTTCTTCGCAGACAGTGGTTGCATTGAGAAAATTCACATAAGAAAAAATGCAAACAATGAAATATTACAAAGATAATTTAGTTATTGATTAAATTAAGATTGTGAAATAGAAAACACAGATTTGAAAAAAGGGGCGCGAAGTTTAAAACTATACTGCTTGTTGAGATTGTGAATCTGAAAAAGGATTTAATTGAAAAGTCAAACGTTTTGAACATGATGAACAGCATAGTTGCAATTCCATTCCCTTTTAATACATTAATAAACGCAAGCATAATATTTTACTATGAAACACCAGGCTTTGGGATAATAAATGCTTTAATTTGGCTAAATACAATTCATTTGAATTAGAAGAATTAGAAGGTTACATTTGTATACCGTAAACATATATCTGCGTACAATTGCATCCAAGCCGCAAACAAAAATCAAGAAATTACAAGAAAATACAAGTGAGTACAAATAAAACAAAATGACAACAATGGCAATACAATAATTCGATATAATAAAATCAGATGCACTGTCACTGATATCATTTCACAGCTATGATTAAAAACATTGGAAATCCAGGTTTTGTTCATGAGGGGAAATTTCAGGATCTTGCGAAAGATTGCGATTGTTACACTTGCTTTGATGCATGAACATGATGAACACCTGATGAAGGGAGGGCACTCCAGAGGCGCGGGGCGGCTGCGCAGAAGGATCTGTCACCCCACGATCTCTTTAATAGTCCGAACTTCTTGATACTGCTGGACGTTCCCTCATCGAAGACCCAGTTTTGTGCATCTTTTCGTCATGTTCGTTTCTATTACATCAGACAGGCAACTTGGTGCCTGGTCTTAAGCTTGAAGACCTGGGAAAGTATCTTGTACTCAAGTGTATGCCTGATAGGTAACCAGTGCAATGCCTTGAGAATGGGGTATATGTGAATGTAAGATTTGGAACGGGTGATGAGTCGTCCAACTGAATTTTGGATCAGTTGGAGCATTTTGATCTTGATATCGGGTGGTATTCAGAAGAACTCAGACAAACTGTTGGCTTGTGACCCGTCATACGGACTTTGTTGTCTTACATGATATACCTTTTTCTATGAAGAAGCTTATCCACGATGGTAAACAAAACCCTTCTTGGTCCTGTTTCATAAAACTTGTTATCAATAACAAGTTACAATGAACAATTATAAGCTACTGAAATTGTGGCATTTGATTGGCTGAAATCAAATTTGTCATAGAAATGTAGCAATTGTTAATGATAACAAGTTTTATGAAACAGGGCCCTGATCCGAAGTACAATTCTCTAAAGCAGATGAATAGAACTGCCTCGTTGCATTGTTCACGATCTGCACAACAGTTTGGTACTGTTTATGGTATCGCTCGTGTTGAAATATCCTTTCATCTCTATTTGCGCATGAGTACAGGGACTAATTATTGACAATTAAAAAAACACTTTATAATAAAAAATAGGAAAACCAAAAACAGTAAACAATAATAATTTATCGCCATGGTCCCTTTCCTGATTAATCTTAATAATATGCTTAATATTGCTTTACATTATTGTTCCTTACTTTGACATCATCTAAAAAACTTTGATCAAAACACGCAAATGTGACAACATTCAACCCTTGCTTATCAGAAATCAATAAACATCGATGCATACATGGAAAGAAAAGAAACATCGTGAAACAGTCCAATGTAAGCGATTACATACTACAATACTAGAAATATCTTTTTTTATGTAAATGCGGAACTACGTGATTCCACTGATGTCGGAATGTTTGTTTTTATTATGTCATGATTGCCATGATCCTTCTAGTACACATTTTCTTTTGTTTAATATACATTAATTTACATTTATATACATTAATCACTTCATGAAAAAATTATATTTCCAATCAAATTTTAACTTAAACATTGGGGTGGCAAATAAAGGGCTCCTCGTAGTACTTTTATTTTTGCACTAAAATGATATCAATCAAACAAATCAAATGAAATGCAAACAAGGTTACATAACTTTCTGTACCTCAGAATCTACTGTGAAAATCATACAGCTTTATTTTGCTAATATTGCCATGATTCTCCTAGCACACACTTTCCTAGGAATCTAATATATACATTAATCAGTACATGAATAATTAATAGTTCCAATTAATTTTTAATTCAAACATTAGGGTGGCAGATTAAAGGCTCCTCGTGTACTTTTATTTCTGTACTTAAATAATGTCGATTAAACAAATCATTAATAGCAAACAAGGTTACATAACTTTCTGTACCTCAGATTCTATTCGTTTATTAAACAACGTCTAAGTGCTAAATTTGTCTTTTCGTTGAAAAGAATGGTGGCCATGGTTTTAGGCCGTTTGTATATGTATATGAGGGCTGTGACTTGCAAACTCATAGATAAAATGACTGCTTATTTACAACGTAGCATATATTACAATGTACAGTGAAGAATTATACATAGGTAATCACAGAGTATGGTAGTTAGAAAATGTGCAATATACATCGAATTATTCATAACATTAGACAAAGGGCGTAATTTTATTTTGTACAATGAATAATTCACAATGTTAACTTCAATCAGTGATGCAAAAAAACACACTAATTGATATGCTCTATTATATATTTAAGAAAAACCAAGGAGTTGCAGAAAAACTGATGCAAAAAAAGTCTGTCATGGGCGCATGCACTTGCGGGTGTGTGCATGTGCGTGTGTGTGTGTGAGTTGAAGTGTATTTTGACATCAGTGGCAAACCTCACTCTAGAGATTAGGCATGCAACTGGATATGATCACCATGAATAGGCCTTACTGCACACCGTCAACGTCTGCATGCTGACAAGGTACCCAGGAGGCATGAATGAACCCTATATTGTGTCAGATGACACGCTTGATTGGCTCTCCAACTTTGATATGTCAATTTAGCTTTTAAAAACTAGTACGAAAGAAGAAGATAACCATGACTGTAGACCTTATACTATAATACCTCTGTTACAATGACCTGAACACAACACGTGTATTATCATGATTAGTAAGTGCAGTTGCTATATATATATAGAGATAGAGCTAGAGATAGAGATAGTCAGGAGATAGTCAGGAGATAGTCAGGAATCGGCCGTATATGAAGCTTCCTCCTTGCCAACATTTGTATGGTCAAAGTTGGCGTAATCGTCTTCAGTTTTATAGGCACCGCTGGAAAGACCGCCGGCGTTCTCACAGATAGGTTGCTCCTCATCCAACGAAATCTGCAGGCATAACTGATTTTCGTAGATGCCTTCAGCCTCAGTGATCTGTGCATTTGATTTCTTCCCGTATTCTTCATCCGCAGAATATGGTGTGTCCTCTTTCCCAGGCATGTTCGCTGGATTCAACGTCTTTGTCGATGTTCGGGATGCAACACATCTGCCTTGTCTGCGACTACCATGTGTTTCAACGTGACCACTATGCGGTTTAGCCCCGTCTTTCTTCCCAAAATCCTGATAGCGTTCAAATTTAGATTCTCTGTCTTTTCGTCCATTATTTTCTAAGGGACCCAATTGCCCACCTGTCAGCATGCGAGTTTGTGGTTCCCACAGGGGCGGATCCAGCCGGCGGCAAGGGAGGGGGCCTAAAAAGGGGCCCACTTCGTGCGAAAATTTCAAAATCGTGCCGGTCGATTTTTCGCTCAGTGGGGTAGTGAGCACAAAAAAATTGGCACCTGAAATTTTTTTCCTCCGAAGGGCAATTTTTCCACCGCCACCCCTGGGCGCCAAGGGTAGTGAGCACATTTTTTTTTGGGGCACCGAAAAAATTTCCTTACGGGAGGGCTATTTTTTCCACCCACCCCTTGGGCGCCAGGAGGGCCCAACTTCTTTTTTCTTTAAAAAAGGGTGTTTTACCTGTTTTTTCAGGGAGGGGCCCGGGCCCCTGGATCCGCCACTGGGTTCCCATATCAGATTTCAGTTAAAGTACCGTACACGTTGTCGTTATGCATGGTGTCATTTGAAGATCCAAAGCACCGTATACATTCTTCCCAGTTTCTTCATATGCTTGTCCGATTGAACTTTGGAAAGATCTTTTTGAAAGCCGTGATTTTAAGTTAGAGGGCGACCTAAAGTTCAATGAATCATATTCGTTTTCATCATGAAGAGGAACGTTCCTATCCATACTTTCACGGATACCCTTCTTTTCGTATGTCAAACGTTTCCATTGGAGCTCCTGGCCTGCCGTATCACTCTGAGGGGTGATTTCGTTTGTTTGGTATTGATTGGAGCTTTCTGCAACGTCGGGTCCGTTAAAGGAAGTTTCCTCAACTTCTTGATAATCAGCAAGGTTATCAACTTCATAATCTGCAACTCGCGATTCAAGCGTGAAGTATGCAGGCGTTTCTATGACATCATCATGAGACGTAACGGGGTTGTTAAAGTCATTTCTATTAAATGAAGCGCTTGTGTCATAATTGGAGATAGCTCCATCTACTCCTTCGTATTCTTCGCATTTCTTTGCCTGGGCGGGATTCGCGGCGAGAGGACTGTATGTGCCTTGAATTGGACTAGATATATGGGTCTCACAGGACTCGTTGCAGGGTATAGACGTCCTATCGTCGAAGCGGTTCCGACCTTCGTCGAATTCCTCATACTCGTTGTTCAGAAAAGGCTGTGGTGTAGGACAAATTGTTTCAGGTCTCATGTATGTATTGGGCCTATTCGATGAAGCATGGTGACTTGTCAGGAGATCTGGAGTAGGAGGTTGGTGATTCACTGATCTGGAGCCTCGGCTGTTTCCTGTGCCATTGTTGTCAGCATGCGATACCTGAGGGGGAATCCTTTTACATGGTGACCTGTGTGTAGGATAACACGAGTAGGAAATGAAACATTTAGTTGTATGCTCTTTGATATAAAGTGTTACTTATTATCATTGAATGTGTACAAATTGAAATGATTGGATGTTTCTAAAAGAAACGTATGCATACAACTGTGTTTGATTTCTTTTGGAGAGGGATTGCTATTTTGTATTCGCTCCTTAAAGTTCCATATGAAGACAAGGTTCTTGGTTTTTTAACGTTAAATGTAACGAAAGATGATGTGTAACGAACACAATGAGACTAATATATTTTCAGATAAAATGTGCATCGCACTATCTTCACCTTTTTCTCCATCTGATATGTCCAGCAGCGCACACGCACAAAAGAACTGCCACTGCCACTAAGGAGGTTGCCAACACTGCCTGATGAGACATCGGGCTCTCTACAAGATACAAAGGCGATTAAGAGAGAGAGGTGGAGAGAGAGTGAGAGAGAGCGAGAGAGAGAAATAGAGAGTGAGGATGAAAATAAACTAAGCAGATATGAAGGACCATATTTGAGGGTGACAGAGTGGACGTTGCAAGATATTACAAGTGATACAGGTCTATTATCTTCATCATGTTACATTGGATTATGCTTGTCGATGAGCATTTCAATTCATACATTTCCCACGAATGCTTAGAAAAATATGAAATTAAGAATGATTTTTATTGCAGATCTTTCACTGGTAATGTGAATTAGTTGGTCCCATTTCCGTATCATTTTCCAGCCGTCGGCTCACTGTTAAAAGGTCACAAACGCCATGTTTTTTAATGTCCATTTGGCGGTGAGACGACGACGTTATGCTAATAATACACCTATCCTCATTTCCGTTGTATAGTGTGTCTTATACACTTTCTGAGAAAATATATTTTGTAAGATAATTGGTTTTTGTTTGAAAGCAACCAAAACAACGTTTTGTACTATTTACTGGGTTCACCGTTCTGTGTGGACGCGTGTGTCTTCTCATACAGGCACAAGCATTCACACCTCTGCATTTATTCCTGTGCCATCTTGTTTACGTAGGACTGCGCCATCGACTGTTTGTTGCACCACGAGAGATCGGAGAGAGTCATTTGGACAAAATGTGACTGCCAACTGAGCTAGGCAAATATTTCTGTGAATTTTCCCTGTCTAGACTACTTCAGCGGGCATGTAATAACGCAATAAAAACGACGCAAATATTTCTGTAATTTTTTTCGTGTCTTGACTTCTTCCGCGGGCACGTGTCCAACGTGCCGATTGTTTTCGACTCACTTTTCATATCTGATCCAACTATTATTGACGAAGGAGCAGGCATAGCAGTAACAGTGGTTGACAAAGGTAACTCGTAAAATGGTGATGGATTCGAAGCTTTTGTCAGAGGATCCGATGTGTCGGCTGCATGAGAAGGTATGATGCTCGTTGACGCAGGTGTACTAGGTTGCCATTGCGTTGTAGTTGGATGCATCGTCGAAGTCAATGTTGTAAGCACTGTGAACGTTCAGAACAAAGAAGAAAAAAGTTAGCGGAAACAAGAGCAAAGGGATTTTTAGGGGGACATGTGCCTGCCCGTCCAAAGTCAAGCTGGCATGTGTATTACACGTCGAGTAAAAAGAAAATTTACCCCATTTCAATGCAGCTAATTGACACCCGAAAGTATAGCTGAAACTTTGAAAACTTCCTTTGGCGGGGGTGGGGACTAAAGACTTTTCGGACTTGTGCCTCCCCGGAACAAAGAATGCAGAATGGTCTAAATACGATCATACGGCGAATGGGATTTGCAAGTAAGCGTATACCGCCATCATGCATATTCCATCACAACATAATTAAAGAGGTATGTGTGTGTGCGTGTGTGCGTGTATGTGTATGTGTGTTAGGGGAGGGGGCGTCGAATGCGAGGGCCATTTAAACTGACAATGTTATGATATCAAGCGGGGACACAGTTAAAGTTTGATATATACAATTAATCATCACGAGATCACTAAATTTACAAAAAATAATATTTATGCTGCACGCAATGTAATAGCAATTTATAATGGACTAATGTCAGTTATATACCTCACTTAAGAAATCCAGCCATCTGATTGGTCGAAATTGCAGTCGTTGTTTTAACTATTCCCGAAAAATGCCAAAGCCATGTAATAGTTTAAAAAAATAGTTTAAAAATCCCGGCAAAGTTCCAATTACCGGGAATTAGTTCAGTCTTGCTGAAATACCCATTGGTTTACGTGTTAACAACTGGTTTGTGCGAGCACGGACACCATAAGTGTGCGAATAATCGGTCGCTAGCTTAATTTACCAATTTTTAATACATCGTAGCGCAGACGACCGTACGGCAATCTCTATCGTACTGAATTCCAAACAAGGCAAAATGGCTGAAGAAACTCTCCCAAGATTTCAACTTCTTGATGATGATCAAATGCAAGACTTGATTAATTCTGCTGACAGCAAGCACACCAATGTAAGGTCTAATATATTATGATAGTCAAATCCAGTCAGTGGAGTCCCACACATTAATTGTTGTGTACTAGAGGGGTCTAGAGATTTACTGTCATTGACGTTGTACTGAGTATTAAACTTTACCGCACCGCGGTAGACGTAGTCTAGACTACTTTACTTGGATGTAGAGACGTAAAGCTTGTAGCTTATTTGCCCCTCGTCACGTTGGGTAGTCTCTGATAGGGTGAAAACTTGAGTGGATGGGTTTTCCAGTGCCTCTCAACAACAGATTTGAATATATTATTAGATCTAACACTAACTAGATTCTATGTGTATTTAGTATTTATTTCTGCTCTTCCTGTTCTACCAGTTGATTGGTAAGTTGACTATTTTTCGGCATATAAAGTATTAATGACTGCTTTAATATTCGAGAAATAGTTGTTTATCTGGGAAGGTTACAATTGGGCTATTGCCCTCGGCACGCCTCGGGCAATAGCACAATTGTAACCTTCCCTTGAGCGTATAAAAACAACTATTTATCTCAAAGCAGTCATTAATACTATACTATTGTCCAATTGCTTACTGAAAACACGAAAGCAATACGCACAAAAAGGTAGAAGAACAAAACCAGGCTAGGCAAATATTTCGGTGATTTTTTCCCTGTCTAAACTAATACAGCAGGAATGTAATAACGCAATAAAAATTACGCAAATATTTCTGTAATTTTTCCTGTTTAAACTACTTCAGCGGACATGTAATAACGCAACCAAAATAACGCCTGGTGTCCAACGGGTCAATTATTTGAGTCTCACTTGTCGTAGCTGATCCAACTATTATTGACGAAGGAGCGGGCATAGCAGTAACAGTGGTTGACAGAGGTGGCTTGTAGAAAGGTGATGGATTCGAAGCTTGTGTCAGAGGGTCCGATGTGTCGGATGTATGGGAAGGTATGACGCTTGTTGACGCAGGTGTACTAGGTTGCCATTGCGTTGTAGTTGGATGCATCGTCGAAGTCAATGTTATAGGCACTGTGAACGTTCAAAAAATGCAACGTTTAACTTAGCGGAAACAAGAGCAAAGGGATTTGTAGAGGGCACGTGCCTGCCGTCCAAGGCCAAGCTGGCATGACTATTACACGTCGAGTAAAAAATCAAATGTACCCCATTTCTGCAGCGCAGCTAATTGACACCCGAAAGTATAGCTGAAACTTTGAAAACTTCCTCTGGCGGGAGTGGGGACTAAAGACTTTTCGGACTTGTGCCTCCCCAGAACAAAGAATGCAGAATGGTCTCAATAGGATCATACGGCGAATGGGATTTGCAAGTAAGCTTATACCGCCATCATGCATATTCCATCACAACATAATTAAGGCTGACATTCTAAGGCAATCCCAAATATTGAGATAATTACATCAATATAAAGCTTTTAACCCAAAGAATAACACTAAATGGCGTTCAACCGACAAAACAAGTTCAGAATAGTGAATTTTGCGAGTAAACTCCACCAAAATCTCGAAATCGGAAACGCGGAAATGCACGGAGAAACCGGGTCCTCTATAATTATATCAAACTTGAACGAGATCAAGCTTCCTCTATTTAACTGACGACGTCTACATGACTAGCGATTGAATGATATTCATCCGCGAGTGATGCGGCTCTTGCACGAAAGGTCGTGAAGCGAACGGAATCGGCAGGTAAGACCAGGCCGATGCTCTCTGCGGCTTGTGGAACACACGAGCGCTAGGTATCTGTATATCGGCAATTGCAAGAGAGTAAGAGCGACATTACCAGCAAAGGAAAAAACACTAACAAAGCACTGCTCCTCGATCAGTGACCACCGGCTGGCAGACAAAAAACATCCGCATCACCCCATTCTTACATGCAGGCCCCGCTGAACGTTTTTCAAGTGGGTGGGGGGAGGCTAAAATATTTACGATCAGGTAGAGCGTAATGTAAATTGGCGTGGGATCTAGGGGCAAAGGCCCCGGTAGAGGTGAAGGGCCAGAGTCCCCGGAAGCTCAGGGGTTATGGGCATTTATTTACGGTCGGATGAGCATATTTTGATACCTTATTCATGATACTGGCAGGTCACTGATTGGCGTGGGGTCCAGGGGATAAGCCCCCTGAAACTCAGGGATTTGAGGCATTTTATAACGGTCATTGAGCATTCAGGGGCCCGCTTTAGGCCCCCTGGTGGGGTCGAGGGGGCGGAGCCCCAGGAAGCTCAGGGGTTTTAGGCATTTGATTACGGTCAGATGAGCATATTTTGGTACCCTATTTGTGACACTGGCAGGTCACTAATTGAAGCTCAGGGGTTTTAGGCTATAAATTACGGTCAAATGAGTATATATTTTCTTCTTCCTCATTTTTTGTTCCCTTTTAGCTCTCATCTTTCCCTTTCCCTTCTTCTCTTTTTTTTGGCGGGGGAGGCAAGGGCCTTTGCCCCGATCCACAACTTGTTGGCGGGAAATTGCAACTGATATCCCCTTTTTTCTTTTCTTTTCTTCTTTTCCTCTTTTTATCCTTCCCTTTATCTCCTCTTTTCCTTTTTTTTCTCTCCCTTTCCTTCCTTCTCTCTTATTTTTTTGATGGGGCAACAGCCTGGGAGGCAAGGCCCTTTCGGCCCCCCTCCCGATCTCCCCTGGGCGCAGGCGACTGCGCATGCCCCCGCGTACCGCCTAGAGCTGCCGCGATCTTCTCTAAGCTCTTCTCTAGGCCGGACGGACATACGGGTATCCAGACTTTTCGCTAAACTGGATATACGGTTATCTATTAGTGTTACTGTTAGTGGCCACTAAGGCCCATTAGTGACTATAAAAAAACATATGCTCTTCCTGGCTATTTGGGAATGTGTCAGTTTGCAACAGAAATGGAGAAACGCGCATTTTGTTGAAAATCATGTGATATCACGAACATTTATAAATCACTTGTATAGAATTGAAAATAAGTCATGGTTTAATTTTATGGGGGCTGGCCCCAAAGCCCCCTCCCCACCAGTACGCCAGTGACCACCAGTGTCGGAATTCGGAATATCTCACAATGCACTCTCGTCCCTTTCTCCTTCATTACTTTCAAGTTCCTCCATAAACTCTTCAAAATCCATATTAAAAAAGATCGTTCTAGTCAAACTCTCCAGCCATTATAATATGTACCGTACGTGTATTTTGTGTAAAGCTAGCAAGACCAAACGCGAGAACAAAGCAAAACGGCGGATCTACTTTACCGAGCACACGAACAATCTCACCAAATTCAAAAATTACATGGTGAAAATATCGACTAATAGCGCGTCGACCATCGTTGGCATGTTTATGTCATAATTCTTAAACAGTGAATTAATAGTTATACTATGAAATATTAGGGAAAGGTGAAGAATTGTACATAGAGCTATGAATTATTGGGTTTTTCGGCTTTTGAAACAAAATAGCAAAAACTCGTATCTTGCTGCACATGCTTTTCTATGGAACATCCGGGTACGTGAATATACTCTTTTCCGGGCGTGACGTCACAAATAGTGGACCAGCTCCGTGACTGATTTTCTAGGCAAAAAGAGGAGGCTATTTTTCGACATTTCAATTGAGGATATCCAGTAGCCATAATTTGTGTGTGTGATATGCTATGTAAATGAACAACTGAAAAATAACACAGGCTTGCCGTAGGTACCAAATTAATGGACATTTATTGTCCTAGAATTTCAGCTTTAAAGAGGTATGTGTGTGTGTGTATGTGTGTTAGGGGGAGGGGGAGCGTCGAATGTGAGGGCCATTTAAACTGACAATGTTATGATATCAAGCGGGGACACAGTTAAAGTCAGATATATCAAATTAATCATCACGAGATCACTAAATCGGCAAAAATAATATTTATGCTGCACGCAATGTAATAGTAAAGATATAATGACTGCTATGAGAGGGATAGTTGTTTTAAAAGGCTCAAGGGGACGTTACCTCCTGTTTGTTGTATAAATGTTATTATTTGTACTGTTATTAATATAATGTATAATGTTATCATTATTGTCATTGTTATGAATATCATCAGCATAAATAGTATTGACTCTATTTGCATTATATAAGGTTCCATATTTTTCAGAAACAATGTTTTTATTTTTATTTGAAAAAGTGCTAGATTACTAATTGTCTCGAATTGTTCATACTTAGACTACGCAGAATCACATTGATAACATATGCTTGATCTTTTATGAATGGAAAGATTTTTACAGTCATCTTTATTTGGGTAGCTGAACTCTCATACACTCAACTTGTTTAACATATCTATCTCATATCTATCTCAGCCTGAAATTGAATTTAGTGCAAACAAAGGTTGGGCCCTAATCGGCTTTTATATGTCGGATGTTTTATCCCCACATCGTAAACCTCTTTCTCTCGTTTATGTACAAATGCCACACTCATAAGTGTGCACTCATCCTTGTTTCCTTGTATTAAAGCCGCTCTCGAAGTAAAACTGGATTTACTAATTTGCGCAGAGTGACCCCCTTCGTCAATTTTTTGTTTGGCATTTTTAATGATTAACATTGACAGATAGGAAATTAGAGAATGTTGTAACTTGGATTTCTTAGTATAGAAAAGGAAAGAAAGAAGGAAAGAAAGGAAGGAAGGAATAAAGAAATAAATAAAGAAAACCCGAGCACAGCGGGGATCTTGAACTGATACTGGGCTTGAGTACACGACGGGCACATTACGTTTTGATGTTAAACAGAGTCTTAGCATTAAACATACTTAACTCACTTCGTAACTCAGCACTTAGTTGAGCCTGAAAGCCTTTATACTGATTCTGAGAATCACTGGTGAATCGAACCCAGAGAAAGGATCCCGTGGAGGTGATGGTGCCAGGAATAGACGATCCAAATAGAGACGCCCTCTCCGTTGATATTGAGTAGTTCGATGTCCATCCTTCGTACACCATAACGATGTCACCATTCTGGGTTGAAAAATCACTAAAATGAAGCATGACTCTGTGTCCTGCAGGAGCAACTACCTGCCATATTGCGTCGATATTATTGTCGTATGCAGAGGGGTAGTTAGGCGATGTGAGGATTTCTGTTCCTTCCATATTCAAAATTATAGCTGTAACATCAAGGGATTTTGATGAAAGTAGATTTAAATTTGAATGTGTTAAAATATGACAAAAGCAAAAAAAAACAAAAAAAAAACAAGATTATTAAATCCCACAACTAGAATATACTGAGGATAAAATCAATTATTATCTTGAATGAGCATTTGATGAAATGACGATTTCTGACTCACTTTCTAGAATAGGCTAACAATTGAGACATTTACATCAAAACATCATAGAGTGTGATAATTGCTTTTTTCTGTTACAATGAATGGGACTATTGTTATAAAAACACGATGAATGGGTTATAACATTTTTTCGGAATTGTTCACTAGTATAATAAGCGTAATTATGTTCTTTTGCACACTAGGTAGGTTACCATCTGTTTCTGTTTTCCTTTACTACAGCCCTAGTTTAGTCAGCCTGATATTGAATTTAAGGCAAATAAAGAGTGGGCACTAATAGGCTTTGATATGTCTGATGTTTTATCCCTACACCATAAACCATAAACCTCTCCCACTCGTTTACGTATTAATGCCATCTACGTGTGCACTCATTATTGTATCCTTGTATTAAAGTCGCACTCGAAATCGAATTAAAATTGTGGATTTACTAATTTGTTTATTATATTGCGCAGAGTGAGTCCCTTCGTCAGTTTTTCGTTAGGCATTTCTGATGAGTAACACCGACAGATAGGAAATTGGAGGATGTTGCACTTTGGATTTCTTAGTGTACAAAAGGAAAGAAAGAAGGAACGAAAGAAAGAAAGGAAGGAATAAAGAAAAAAGACCGAGCACAGCGGGGATCTGGTACTAACACTGGGCCTAAGTACACTTCGGGCATAATACGGTTTGATGTTAAACATAAACTTAACTCACTTCGTAACTCAGCACTTAGTTGAGCCTGAAAGCCTTTATACTGATTCTGAGAATCACTGGTGAATCGAACCCAGAGAAAGGATCCCTTGGAGGTGATGTTGCCAGGAATAGACGATCCAAATAGAGACGCCCTCTCCGTTGATATTAAGAAGTCCGATGTCCATCCTTCATACACGATAACGATGTCACCATTCTGGGTTGAAAAATCACTAAAATGAAGCATGATTCGGCAACTTGTCGGAGCTATGATCTCCCAGAAGACGTCGGCATTGTCGAAGTAATTTTCCGGATAATTAGGAGACGCTATAAATGCCGTTTCCCCTGCCTGCAAGTGGATAGCTGCATTTAAGGGAAAATATGCATAATTCCTTGGTTATCTAACCTTTGAGAAAATATGTGATTAAAATAATAAATGGAGCCTTTCTTATTATGTAGAAAAACAGTCCATATGAAGAGTTCAATGAAAATAGCATTTACGGACAATTAAAATGTATTTAAAAAAATGCTTAGTGATCACTTAAAGGTACTATGTCCCATTTGCAGGCCAAAAAAATAAAAAGGTTAAATTCCAACGGCATTTGAAAGATAATACTAATTTAGAACTTCCCTCAAAACGAAAGGGCTTGAAAATGTCTTTTAGTGGGAAAATAACGAGCATTAGTTGTCGAATCGACTTTAGTGATTGCAATCATTGTAGTAATATTCTGATTTTCAGACCCTTGTACCGAATGGTCGTACGTTTTGTGCTGCGCAAAGATTCAATCAGTTTAATTTGGGCCATTACAAGAAGTGGGTTATTGATGTACACAAATGCTCATGTACCTTTACAGCTCATTTTATGTATGTTATTACCAAAGATTTAGAAAATCAGTCAGTCACTCAATAGTGTCTGACAGTGAAGTCCAGAAAGTAAACGGGTTTTCTTGCATAATTTGAATAATAGGACACTGTTAACATTTAAATTTCACAGATAGGACATACGTGACATATTCATAATTCCTGCAAAGTTCTACAGAATCTGATGTTGGCTGCAAATGGGACATAGTGCCTTTAAGGCTCGTTCAGACAAGACGCGGCAAAATCTTAACGTTTTTACAAAATGTATGTAATGACGTAAAGTGTAAATGCCTTCACATTATGGATCTTATTACACAGAGCTCAATGAAACACGAAAGTCCTTAAATTTGCGTGTAATTGCCATTCATTTAAACGTAATAAAAACCCCGACATCTTTTTAGCGGCTGTTTACCGCGCCATATTAGAGAAAGCCTTAAGTAATTAAACCTAAGTATTTTTCTTGTTTCATTTAGTGTTAATGGAGGAAAAATTAAAAACGGTTATAAAGCTTTACTTTATGTTGTCGTCATTCTATTCTCCCCCTGATTTCATTATTTAAACAAAATATTTTGTCCCTCTGTCCAGTTGCTTCCGGCATCTTTGCCCATGAGACTGGGACTTTTCTTAGAGGGTTTAAGAGACCGACGGCCCACGAGAATGGCTACCCACAAGACCGACATTTTTTCTATCTTACCCTTTTTGAGTATTGTTTGTTTCGCGATCTGTCGGTATCATGGGCTTTCGTCCTTGTAGGCCGACGGTCTCTAGGACCTCTTTCCTGTATTATATCTGTTATTATGAATTACAGGTCATTTTACTATCATAGCTGTCTGATAATCATCGAACCTCAGATTATATTTTATCCTATTATCTCCCATTTGTCTGATCTCCCTTTCTCCTTCTAATGCAAGCACATTAAAGGAACGGACTTGTCTTTCAATCTTTCAAACCGCTTTTTATTGAAGGAAAAAAAATATGTACACGTCAAAAATCAAAGTTCTAGTAATACATCTTTAAAGGGATTTGGTATCTTTGTCTCAGATTCTAAACAAAATCCTGGATTTAGCTCATGCTGCAATCATAATAATAAACCTTTAGGTCAGTCAGGAATCCCATGACATTTACAAGCCGATCGCCCGTCTGATTATCAAGATATTTATGATTGGAATTCGAAATTTCGAAAACCGTTTTCCCAACGGTTTTTATTACACTACAGTCTATTAGGGAAAATGAGTATGGTAAAGCCGGTCACTCAAAGATTTTTACTTTTTAGAGGCACTTTATGAATATTTTGAAGCGCAATTTTGTTAGGGCTTCAATACTTTTGTTGACACCATATCAAAGACGCTGACAACACGTAGGGCCATGTATCTCAGATTTTGCATTGTTAAACAATGCATTTAAACAAATTTAAACAACCAAATCGAAAATCATAATTGATTAATTTGATTGATTGATTGAAGTCACCATGCCCGGGCGAAATGCGATACGAGGAGCAGTGGCGTAATGACCAAAAACGTTTTTTTGGGGTAGAAGAAAAATCTGCATCCCACCATTCTTGCATATTATATCATGCCCATGATGAACATTTTGAAAAAATCTTAAGTATTTACGATCAGGTAGAGCAAAGCAAGTGGAGCGTAAATTGACGTGGGGTCCATACTTTTTGTCTTAATTACTATGTCCAAGGGAATGTGCTGGTGGGGACGATCTGTAGTAATTTATGGCCACACATGATATGCTGAATTATATACCTCTCTTTAGAAATATAGCCATCTGATTGGTCGAAATTGGAGTCATCATTTTAGCCATGCCCGCTTACCGGTCAATAGTCTTCTAAAATATGCCCGCATGCCCGCTACCGGTCAATAGTCTTTTAAAGATGCCCGCATTTCCCACTTTTTTGTGCAAGCGCGGATACCATACAGTTTTTGTGTGATTTGGTCGCTAATTTCCGGTTTTTTAATTGCTGAGATATCCCCATTGGTGTACGTGTAAAAAAAATTATATGTGCGAGCGCGGATACAAAATACAGTGCAGTATGTGATTCCCGAATGATTGTAACATTCAGGCAACTTTCCAGACAGATTTACAGACAGTGTCTCAGATTTTCTGTAATGTTTTAACCAGTCTTTACTCAAGAAAAGGATAATGTAAGAATTCTTTGTAATTTTTTTTGTGAATTCGGTATATAAAAGATTTAAAGACTGCTTGAATACTCGATGCATATTTGTTTTTATAGGCTCTCGGGACGTTGCATCCTGTTATCACCACTCGGCACGCCTCGGGATGATAGCAGGATGCAACGTCCCCGAGAGCCTATCAAAACAACTATCCATCTGATAGCAGTCATTATATATATAATATTAATGGGGAATGAATACTGATCACGAAATACTGACCCTTTGTGGTATCTTATCTGGATTGATAAAAGTATATTTTGTAGCTAAATTGTGTATCAAGATCAAAAGTCCTAATACTCGTTTCCATTATCAGTCCATATATTTACTCGTGCTTGGTTCTATTATGTATTGTACTATTTTACTATTTATTAAGTTGTCTATTGTTTCACATTGTATTTTAGTTTTTATTATGTAGTGCAGGGCCCTCTTGCAAAGCAGTTCTTACGTACTGAAAAGACTACCTTGTATAAAGAACACAAAATAAATAAATACATAAATAGCACAATCAAAAGGCCTGGAAATAAACCACACGTCTAAATACCATGTTCAACATTTAACTGATATGCCTTCAATACAATCCTATAATAACAAATTGACGGAGCAAGGAATACGACTTACTTCTATCTTGTCTGGCATGTGCAAATGGATTGCTCACACAGGTTGACAGAATAACTGCACAAACGAAGATGAATATTCCGGTCATATTTGCATTGAGTAAATCCATGTCTTGGTCAGCAGCCTGTTAATCTTAGAGATTAGTTTAAAATCAAATCGTGAATCTCAGAAGTTGATTAGTCTGACGGTAAAAATGCCGAGTTGAATGTCAGCAGAAACAGGATTGCGAACGAATCTCCAAACTGTTGTTTCTAATACACGTCCAGTTGCCTTGAACATTTACCTGTCAACTTCCTCTTCAGTTATACCTTTCGGTTTCTATCGTAATGGATCCACAAAGTAATTTTACTTACAGAGAAAAAAATGCTTAGTGTACAATGGTTAATTTATATTCACCTTTCAAGTGTTTCCGCTGCTATACTTTTGCTGTTAAGTTTTATCTGATGTTCAGGTTTCTGTACAATAGTATGTGGTATGTTATAGATATTCCTTGATAACGTTGTTGTTTGATTATGTTCATCCCTTTCACTGTACCCATCCCACTCACGGAATTCATACGAAAACAGAGTCAAAGAGACTTTCGGAAAAGCAACTCTGGAGCTTTTTCAATTTCCTGTTGTAAACACCGTAGCAATCCTGTTTGGAGTACGAAATATATTTGTATTTGTCACATACTTCATTAATTGAATATAACACCAGAAAGTTAGGCTACTGCCTCAATACACGGGGCACTAAATTGCTAAAAGATAATACACATAATTATACATTAAAAAACCCAGGATAAACATACAATAAACATGCTATATGGAATCGAATATCACGTATTGTAATATTGTTAAAGTAGTATATCATAAATAATATGATTATAGTTCGATTGATAACAATACAAGAAAGATGACTTCCATCATGTACGAAACCAGTGAACAAATGTAACGTTCTAACATTTCTAAAGGTTATGGATTTTTAATTGTATTTAATGGAATAGTAGTACGCTAAACAGTGATTTAATCATCAACCTGCAACTGGAACATAATACAGATGGATAAACTATATTTCCAATGTGAAGCGTAGGCTGTATACAAACTAATGTTTACAGGTTTAAGAAATGTTATTGATTTTTTCGCGATGAGTTTCGTTCTTTATATTGAGTATTAATTGGTGAACAAGGAAATAAATACAACATAAATATCGAACGCATACAGAGATTTGATGATGGAGAAATAAATTTGGCAATATGCCTACTGGTAGAATCTTAACTGGATTTCCTATACCTGGCAGTGACTAGAACAATACAAAACCTGTTAAATGTTTTCTGAGAAATTTGGAAAGTCGACACATAGGCTTTTAAAGTACTTTCGAACTATTCTATGTTTCCGCGGTCATGTAGGTTTGCATTTAAAACGGATCCATATCTAGTTATACGGAAACTAGAAACAAAGCCATTTTCGAAACGCCAGAGTGTGATTCTAACAATTACTTTATATTTTTGTTCTCGCAATGCTTATGATACTACATCAGTGCCCCATTAAACCGTCATTTCCGTATATTTATTACAGATATAATGGGAATTGTATCGAAGATATACTACTTCGTTTTCAAAGAAACAATAGAATTGGTAGGCTTTATTAAAAAAAAAATTGTATCGTAGCCCGGAGGCTGAATTGTACAATGTCTTCATAATGATTTGAGGGGCATAGTTTAGATCTTCTGTAACTTGTCAATATATTATTTTCTTTATATTATTACCAACAGTTAAATATGCATTATGGAGATATCACCGAGGAGCTATAGTTTTAACCTTGACCCGAAAAATAAGCAGTCACCATTTATTTCGTGCCCCGTTAACCGTGCCCCCTGTGTAAAGAGTATTGTGCGGGTCTCACTGCACATATCCATTGTTAAATTCACGCGCAACCATTGCGTCCTTGCATTCTACGCACGTATCATCATGGTTCATGGTAAATATAATTTGAAAACGTATTTTATGCTTGTAGTTTTGACAAATCACAGGCCTAGAATCCTCACATGTGGCACATAATAAGGAAACACACATTCAACCCCATCATATTTTAGAAGCAATTAGAATATTCTATATAGATTACATTTGTATGATAGCTCACACGTTTATATTTACTATGATGATTGAAACAGTATAACATTAATGACGGAGCACCGTTATATAAGCATGTTAGTGCAAATGCCCGCGCCCCATTTCTTTAACCAAGACATTATTTCAAATGAAAGAACTTGACTCAGTATAATGATAAGTTAAATATAATTTTTACATCTGTAACCAAAAGATATACAATATATACAGTGTATTAGCCAGTAATAGGAGGTAATGAATAAATAAATACATAAGTTAACAGCTAAATCACTCATAGTAATTGTAAAACTGATGTTAGTTTGTTTTTCCGTAACTCAAGAATGAAAGGAGGAATGGTTGAAATAGGGACTTTGTTGAATATTTATAAATGTGGACTTGAATATGTCGCATTCTCAAGAAAGATAAATCGGCACATATACAAAACTTGGTAAGAGTATGAATAATTTATTTTTCAATTGTAAATAATGGAGCAATAACATCAATATTTTCCCAAAATGCTTAACGTACGTATTATTGCAGGCCATGCTACCTACCAACCTTTCCTGTCATAGAGTACCCCGAAGTAGTAGCATTCGATCATAAACATAGCATTATAAAACCTTATGAAACCTTTCAACATATTTTGTTTCTGTATTGTTATCAATAGTTAAAATTGCAAATAGTAGTTATTTCGATAGCTTTTCTACGACTAAGTGAATTTTGCGTGCAATGAGACAGTGTGGGTCACCTCCTTCTCAACAACACATATGTAGGAAATAATTAACGCGAACAATGCATTATCTTTTTTCTTAGAAATCGCATTCTATTAATGATATACGATGCTAATAAAAAAGAAGAAAAAGAAACGGAACAAAAAATAACATGCACTTATACGCACAATGTTGTATGAGAAGGACATTTTTCTTGCTGAATTCACGAGTTCCGGAATAATCTTTTTCAAACCACCCCAAACCCCCTCAGAACTTAAGAAAATGATCACACTCACATTTCTATTAAATATGTTATCTATAAGATTTACTAATTTACCTTCCACAGTTCTGGAGCGCCAGGATTGTCAAGTCTGACAGACATGAGCGCTATACAAGAACCCACTATTATTATTATTGTTACAATACAAATAGAGTTGATAAAAGCAAATTTACAGGTGCATTGTTTTAGAAATGAACCCCATCGGGTCATCCTCTGAAATGCATAGATAACCCTTTTGTGCTAAAGTAAAATTTTATGTTGATGCAACAGAGATTTACATTCAAAATCAAAACTTTTACTTTCTATAGTTTTTGTACAGTAATATTCTTCTCATTTATTTAATACGACATTATCTTCCGCTCAAAATCTATCAATCACTTACGACGCATAATATGTGGACGCAACGTAGCCATAGGGTAAAAGGCACGTTTGATAGGGAGAGAAATTAGGAGGGGGGTCGAGGAACAAAACCTTTGACCCATGTATTGTTCATAATCACATTTACATAAACACATGCACCTGCTTTACACCACCATGCGAGCCCGTTTTATACACACACGTTCACATAGAATCGACGAGACGAGAACGAACTTATATGTAATTAGACAAAAGAAAATACCACGTGACCGAAAGGCCTACTTTTACAGGGGGTACGGGGCAGAGGGGATAGGGAGGCAGACTGCACCCTAATCGGTGATAGGTGACAAACAAGAGAGAAAGGGAAAGAAGAGAGAGAAAGCGAGGAGAGAAGAGAGTGAGGGAAAGAGATGAAGGAGAGAAAGAGAAATTAATTCGATCTTTGAAGAGGGCTTTATACCAAGTCCAAAGAAAAAATAATATTACAACCTTCCGTAAAATGCGTTTTGCCTCTTTATGTTAAATAACAATGGAATAGCAATGGGATAGGGGGGATTTCATGGCACAATATCAAGTCTCCAAACAATAATTCATGAATAAAAACATTGGCTTTATGGCCCGTACGTCATAATTGTCTTTACCGGCGAGAAAAAAAACTCCCTCGAGTCGGTAAACGCCAAAACCCTTTCTTCTTCTTTTCACTCACTACCCTCGCACGCAAAATTGTATGAACATGAATTTATATCGACCTAATAAAGAACACATCTTTACAATGACATCGCTCAGCAATGGTTGAAGGTCGCTGAAGTATTCGGTCGCTTGCCGACCCCCCACTCCACCTCCCCGACTGGATATGCCAGGTACGCCACTACGTAGACATGACCTTAGTTTTGCGAGTTTGAGTTCAGCTGTTTTCTTTAACACTAAGTTCTCTTTGTATTTTAAAGCTTTGGGCCATTTGCAAAAATGTTGCTTCCTCACCCCGTGGTACCAATAAAAAAGAAAGACAAGACACCACACGTTAGGCTTCCAACTTAAACCCTTAAATAGAGTCCGCTGGATTCTAACTTCTAAATCCACAATCAAGTTTTGGCCATGCAGGATGGTTTATCTGGACTTTATTATTCATTACAATATAAATTAGACAGCTGGTTCTTTTGATAATATTGTAAACAACTGATTGCATTTTTAACAGATCGTATTATTTTTAAATGGTGTTTTTATTGTGTATGATCCATTCCCTACGGAGTACAATGCTTATTCGACACGAACGCTAAAACACGCTAACTGTGCGTAATGACGAAGAACTCAACAAACTTTTGGGCGGGGTGACGATCGCTCAAGGTGGTGTTTGCCTTCTCCGACGCCTTTATAATTTAGCCGCAGAGGGAGCTAAATAGGTACTGCGAATCTATCGATGTGGAGAAAAATTGATACGCAGGATTCCTGCAAAAACGCGTCCGTCTTTCAGACAAACACAATGCGGCTTTTGGTGGGCAAATCCCGCATCCGGGATTAGTGAATGCAGACTTCCCGCATGCGTTCTTAGGTTAAAACGCCGCGGCTTCTCGTGCATGGTATTTAATCCAAGGCGCCTTACTCATTACACATTTGCAGGGCTAGGAACTGAATTCACTATATATTTATATATAATAACTGCGTTCTACTAGAAATAACCATACACTTCATCGCTATATATGGGCTCAAAATCGACCTCACGTGGCGCCTCCGTAGCACTTCTTGCCTGTTCAATGGAGGACTCGTCTCCGGCCCGAATCGGTAAAGAATCTTGGTAGGTGTAATATACTGGTCCTTCTTCCATTTGATCTGCTGCGCTCGGAACTCCAGGTTCAGAGTTCTCGTTCCATGTAGCTTCGATATTCCCGGTTGACCTCTGAGGATCTTCAAGGGAGCTGGCTGTATAGCTGTATTCATCAACCCCATCTACTCCTGGAAACTCGAGGACCCCATTATCGAAGGCATCATCCTTACTCGTTTCACTTGAACTTTCAGGAAGGCTCGGTTTGTAGGTTTGAGATTTGGTACAGTTTTGGGTAGTTTTGGAACATTTGTCGCGATTGAAGTCAAGCGCGTTGTACTCTTCGTCATCGTAAAGAATAGCGTGACCCGGTACAGTTTTTCCTTTGATGTTAGTTGGGTTATCCCCGGTGCGTTCAGTGCTATCCTGCATGCGTTGTGGCTTAGCGTATAAGACGTTCGGTGTCGCCCGTCGGTTCTTACGACCCTGATAATTGTAATCATCGTTGGTCATATTTCTGTGCAATGGGTCCTTATGGGTCGCTGTCTTAGTATGTGGAGTGCGGTTGAAATGAATAACATGTTTCACTTCCGGAGTGGCTGAGGAAGGACGGAGGTGGAGAGGGAGATCGTTCGCACTGTCATGATGACTGTCCCCTTCAAATTCGTCGTATTCTTCATGAATTCTTGACCCTTCCAGACTATAGTAGGCGGGTATATTTGAAACATTACTCTCCGAAGCAGAGGCTGAGGAAGAACGACGGTGTAGAGGGAGATCTTTCGCATTGTCATGAAGACTGTCCCCTTCGACTTCTTCGTATATGTCGATAGATTCTTGAGTCTGTTGCCTCTCTTGAGAGAGGTGATCAGCAGGGGTGCCATTAAGAAGATCTGGTTGGAAATGTGCGTTATCATGTAAGGAGTATACTGGATTGTTGTACAACTTGTCTCCGTCGTCTAAGTCTTTATCCTCGGTGGCAGCTGGTCTGTATCTATTGAAATAATTCAAATATTATAAAATCAATCATATTGAGGTTTTTCTCGTGATATGTATGATGGTAAGATTGGTAATCGAAATAACGTTAGAACGCAATGGTGTTCGAGAGGTTTTGTAGAGGTGTTTTGAGGGTAGAGGATATAAAGTTGCCTTTTAAACTGTGAATCAGAAGGTATTGAGTCTAAAACACAGCTCGGCTATATTGATTTTAGGCAAGACATTAATCTACAGTTGCCACTCTCCACCCCTGTGCAAATTGTTACCTGATACGCTTGTGGACTAGTGACTTTGACTGCTCGGGTAAGATAATATCGAACGACCATGAGCGTTGCAGCGTGATGGATACGAGCACTTTATAATAATCTATTTTTGTTATTAATGACATGTTACGGGCGTCAATACCTAGTGATTAAAATTATCCGATTATTAAGTCACCACCCCCTCCCCTCCCCCTCCCCACAAAAAAAATGAAAATGAAATATCAAAGACTGTCGTTTGAAATAGAACCGTCAGCCGTTTCATGACACTGTTTTTATGACAAAATAATTATAATTACCTTTTCTTCCAGCAGACGTAGCCAGTCACAATCAAGCAAATAAAAGGACAATAAGGATTGAAGATACAGCAGGGAGAACCACGTGATTAGATCTTACGTTACCTGCATGATAGATTGAATACAAATGAAATTATTGAAAGTGTATTTCGTTATGTTTCGTTGATTCTAGAACCATCCAAAATTGACATCCCCTACCTTAAGTATCCGTATGCAAGCATTCGTATGTCGAAAACATAGTTTTCAAAAAAGTTTCAAAAATGGTAACCACATGCGGCACAGTATTTTGCAGGACGTGTTTGTAGAAATTCGCTCGAGGTCACGACAGTATACTAAAATTCCTAAATAAGTTAATGGGTAAACACCATTACAGCATGCTAAAGCTCATACACCCATTATTTCGTTTCTCCTTATTTTCTTTTGTTCGTTTTATTGGATCTTTGTTTGAACGAGCTAATGAAAACATCTTGAATGGAATCGAATCAAATGATAAAATATTATTGGTATTTTTACACTAATCTGCCATCGTCGAATAAGCACCGATATTTGTCTAGGCTTACACAATAATGAAAGTACTTGAATGTGGGAATGAATATTAAAATACCTTTCCCTGTATTTTCAAGTATACTGCCTGTAGACATGTAATATCTCGTCGTAGAATCAGTATATGTTGGAATTGATATAGATGTGAGTGACGGTAAGATGCTAGGTGTCGAGGTCTGGTCCCTTGTTACCTGTGAATTTGCAGAGGTCACGACTTCTATGTAAGCATGGAAGATACAAAGAGCCAACATTTATGTAGACGATTCAGTATTTGGACGACACGACCAAAACAACTAAGCTCATTGCATTTAACGAGCAGCATGCATCTACAACGTTCACTCTTTTAATTAGATTGCCCTAATCCAGTGTTCGATGCATTGTATCGCGCAGGGGATCAATGCTTCCAGATCTGCTTGGGTGCAAGGGTCTGGTAGATGCGAGCAGGCTAGGAAAACGCACACAAACAAATTGATTCCAGAGACGATAATTAATTATGATCTTTGAAAATAAAATGTCCATTATTTATGACAAGAAACATATATTATTTTTGTTTATCTTGTCATAATTTCTTTTTTAAGTTTAAATTTGGGATTCCAATGCTAGTAGCTAATTATATCTGTAAGGTCAAAATTTATATTTTATGGGTCACATGTCGTTCCTAAAGAGTTCATGATTTCCGAAGGTTCGTAATTTCGAATAGAAATGATTCACCATTCGGAGATTAAAAGATAGTTCGAAGTATCGAAAATGACACATGGTTCATAATTCCAAGAAAATGAAATACAACACCCAAATGAGCTCTATTTCATGTTCATAAAATGTTACCCTTGTCTCATGATTGGAATTAACGCTATCGGAATATACCTTGTATTTGTTTTCGGAATTTGAGCCTTCGGAGTAATAAGCCTTTGGAGTAAGGCAATACAAGTTAGGAATTGCACTGTTTTTATTCAGTCACGGTAAAAATTCACAATCAGTCAATACAGACTGCGTTTCAGTGAGTCAGGGAGGTGAAAGAAAGGAGTCGAAACTCTTGTAATTTATTCAAACGCAATCGTGAGTTCTAAAGCGTAACAATGGGATGTGTAACATTCCACTTGGCTTTGAAGTTCCATGCTCCGAGCCGCGCTTCCACTTCGGGGATTTTTGGAGGCCAGGCACCAGTTTCACATTTATTACAAGATATTAAATTACCGGCAAAATGTCAGTGTAAATTATAAACTTTATATGGGGTTGTATTGGGAATAGTGCATCAAACAATTTTTCAAATTTAGGACTCCGTCCTTCCTATAATTTGTGTGCTAGAGTTGGTAAGGAAAAATTACATCCTGACAAAAACTCAATATTTTAGGATAATGCGCTAATTTGTGCATCTTTTATTGTCCCGTTATGTAATCCACGATTTACAATCTTCGATAACTTTAAGTTTGCTAATGCGTGTTTTCGCGTGTTTTTTGTATTTTTGCAGTTGGAAAAAGGATGAAATTACACCAGTTTGTGTTCGCTTGTTCTACTCTTTACACATTCAACAATGGATGAGAAATCATTGAAAGAGACAGCGAACAGTTGCTGTGATACCGTTTTCTGATGTAGGAATTCTAAATCCTGATATTTCATGCGCTCTTTTATCTCACCATCTGGTCAACAGTTGCAGATTAGGGCATAACTTTTCGGCGGCTTGGAGCATGGGGTCAAAGGAGAGCGGCTTGATTCCAGTCCTTCTCTATCACGTCCCTGAGTGAGTCCGTGTACGTTGTTTAAAGATACTATGTCCCTTTTGCAGCCAACATCAAATTCTGTAGAACTTTGCAGGAATTATGAATATGTCATGTATGTCCTATCTGTGAAATTTAAACGTTAGCAGTGTCCTAATATTCAAATTATGCAAGGAAACCCGTTTACTTGCTAGACTTCACTGTCAGACACTATTGAGTGACTGGCTGGCTTTTTTCATCTTTGTTTAATAACATACATAAAATGAGCTGTAAAAGGTACATGAGCATTTGTCTACATCAATAAGCCACTTCTTGTAATGGCCAAAATTAAACTGATTGAATCTTTGCGCAGCATAAAACGTACGACCATTCGGTACAATGGTCTGAAAAATCAGACTATTACTTACTGGCTCTATAGCTCCTAAGTTCATTCGACAACTAATAGTCGTTATTTTCCCACTTAAAGACATTTTCAAGCCCCCTTTTTTTTTAGGGAAGTTCTAAATTAGTATTGTCTTTCAAATGCCGTTGGAATTTAACCTTTTCATTTTTTGGGCCTGCAAATGGGACATAGTACCTTTAAAACATAGCAAACATATCACCGGCAAACAAATGTAGAATAAATTTAAATATATACAAACAAATATTTCAAAAAATTAACATAACCACAACAACAAAATCAAGTTTTACTGATCCAATCGCCGAGAATGTTATTTTTACCCTCTTGTATACTCTGTGAACTCTGTTAACTTTGCGGAATCATGAATCCACCTATATAAGGAATTTGCATTTCGGAATTACGAACGTTTGGAACTATAAATCTTCAGAAAACAAATCTTTGAATGACGGATGCCTTAATAAAATAGTAATTGACCTAATGGGCAAATAAGCATTAAAACCGTCCAGTCCATATTCCGTATTTATGGTATGTATTACCTGTTGTTGTAGTTAATATTTCTGTCACGTTGATATTATCAACTCCGATGATGGTTCTAGAAGACCCTCGGACAGCGGTGAAAGAAATCTATATACAAAATTATAAAGTAGATGGAAAAGGGTTATAAAATATCCGTGAAAATGAAATCAAAATCATGATAT